>VXAD01008425.1:1349183-1434903 GCA_013399195.1 Dicrurus megarhynchus | reverse complement strand
CCGGCCATGGCGGCTGCGGGGCCGCCGAGGGGCCGCTGCCGCCCCGCAGGACGGGGCCGCGCCGAGGGCACCGCGCTCTGCCCCCGCTCCGCTCGGCTTTATTTTATCCTCTTGCTTTATTCTGTCTCCGCTGCTCCCCCAGCGCCCGCGCTCCGCTCCCGGCCTCCCCGGGGGTTTTGTGGTGCTCTCTCCCCGGCGCCGCTGGCAGCGCTCCCGCGGCTCTCCCGGCCCGGCGGGTCGGGCAGCGGGAGCCCAGGAGTGGTGCCGTGTCCCCCGCAGCGCCCGGGCACCGTGCGGGGCGCGGAGCATCCCCGCTCCCCTGCGGTTGCGTAACGCGCCCGTCCCACGCGTGGCCGGGGGGACCGAGCCCCCCTGCTTTCTGCGGGTCAGTCTTTTCGGGGACCTTCTTTCAAAAGCAACCCTCCTCCCAAACCGCGTATTTTCCCCCCAAATTTTGGACTCCTGAGTTGCGGTCACTTCCTGGTCGAGTTTTTCTGCACGGCTTCCCCCGTGGTTCATACATCGATCAGCCCTTCAGAAGGGAGGGGTTGTGAACTCGCTAAACATAAACAGCGATCCGAAAAGAGCTTTAATCGTTATTAGATTTGGTGATAATTCTTGAATAACGCCTTCATGTGGGGATGGCGTAAGAACCTACGGAAAGGTTAAAAGTACAATTACAGTGGAAGTGATTTCTTCTCGGAATTACTTCCTCCAAGGCCTTGCTCGAAACAATAAGCGTAGCTTTTAATTTCTTCAGTAAACCGAGGTTATTGACTTGTGCCATGCGGCTCCCAGTTGGAAAAATCTGCTTGGATCAGCCGGAGAAGTGGGTCTGAGGCTCGTCCTGCGAGGTGCTTCGTGCAACGCCCAGCAGCCGCGTGTGTCTCTGCTCTGTTTTTAAATAACCGGCTTGGATGGGGCTGTAAAGCTCAGCCCCGGCAGCCCGGAGCGTGTTGCGGGCTGTAAAACCCGCCTGCGAGGCTGTGTAAGTACTCCAGGGGCTGGCCCTGCCCTGCTGGGCGCTGTCCTGGCCGTGCCACAGCGCTCGGCATCCAGTTTTGGTGGCTGGAGATATCCAGGGGAGCTGTGGAACAGGCGAACGTGCGGCGCAGGCTCCAGCCGAGTCTTAATGAGTGTTTGCGTAGTGCTTCGTGTTTTCTCGGATGAAAGGTTTTACATAATTGGCCATTATAATTGTCTGTCACCCCTAGAGAAGAGCCAAAAAAAACCCCTAAAAAACAAGCGTGGAGGTAGGTAGTTGTCTGCAAAGTCCAAAGTCTAAATGCCTGTAGGTTGTGAATGTTGTTGCTGCTCAGTGTGGAGGCAGCAAAATGACTGACTAAAAAAAAAAAAAAAAAATTAATCTAATTCTGTCCTCCTTTTGAGCCATTTGATCAGCATCATTGGGACAAACGACATCCTGCTTACATTCGAGCTGCTTGTTCTTCGGTGCCCAGAAGAATTCTTAATGTGACTCTGGTTCTACCGGTGTTAATGTTGGTTTTTGTTTTGTTGTTTTTTTTTTTTCCCCTTGAAATCTTAACTGGAAGCCTTTTGCAGTGTTTTGATTCCTTTTTAATAAATGGCTAATCCCTTGCTGCAGGGGATGGGAGTGTTTTGAACGCAGCATTTTTGGGTCCTGAGGGGAGGGGGAAGGGAGCGCCTTGTGTTGCTTTCCAGCAGCCATCCGCCTTCCCCCAGCCTGAGTGAAAGGGCCTTATTGACTGATTTTGAAGGTAACCTGCCCAATTCTCCTCTTACATGCTGAAACCCATAAATTTGCTGTAGCACAGAGCCTTTGAGGGGAAGAAATGGAATGTCAAGGAGCCTGGGCTTCATCACGAGCAGTCTGCTAACAAAGGCACTGTCTGTTAATTGCATCGTGCTTATCAAAATCTCCCCTCCTAATGACAAAGTAACAATTTAATAGGTGTGAAAAGTTGTGGGATTTGATTTAATACCACTGTCTTAAAATCATCCTGCACACTCAGTATGACTAAGTTGTCACTTTCATATTTAATTGGAGAGCGAGCAGAGGCTAAGGAGAAAGCTGGGGATGTTTCACTTGCACTAAATGCTCTTTAAAATCTTTTCTCCTTTTGGAAGAAGGATTGTGAAGAATTGTGAGTGGCTTGTTAAGTGCTAAGCTGCAGCTGAGTGACTTATAGGTTATAAAACATCTTTCTGTGTCTCTTAAATTTGGAAGCTCACCTTGAAGCTTGTGCTGTGGGTGTTTATCACAGCATTCAGAGACTGGTCTGTAGCTCCCATGTCAGGAAGGACTGTGGTTTTGGGGTATGGAGGTGCCAAGTTAGGTTTGGGTGATGTGAAGTTGAGTGCTGTGTAGTGGATGCTCGACACTGCCTAGGTAATAACGCTCCCTGAGGTTCCAGGTGTCAACACCTTCATCACAATGTGTTATTTTCACTTCCCGGTGCCCTGTAGCATAACCAAACCAGCATTTTGGTATAATCCTCACACAGAGGTTGTTGTATTCCCAGCAGATAGGGCATATTTCAATATTCCTGCTGCAGGTTTGATACCAGGTTTCAGAGAAGAGAGTGGCTTTTCTTGGACCTGATGGTTGAGCCTGTAAGGAAAACACAGGACTGATCCTAAACCTATCATGAAAGATGATGTAGCCTGGGAAGCATCTCTCTTGCCCTCCTCTGCTGGGATTTTCTGTCTCTTGTGGATTATTTGGTCACTGGATTTATCACTGGATGTTCCTATCCATAGATTTGAGCTTTTGAAGGAAATAGTGGTTTAGTGAAAGTCGTGGGTTAGAGATCCTCTTCCCAGCTCTGTAAGCTCTGCAGGAAGGAGGGCACAGGAATGCTGCTTTGGTATGTGTGACTGCTCCATTTTTATTTGTACCATATTTTACTGGCTTTGTTTTCTAAGCTATTTTGATTCTATTAACTTATTAAACCTAGAATCTATTAGTGCGATGATCATTCTTTAATGTATGAATGTTGTCTTTTTTTCCAATGTCCTTAACCGTGAAACAGAATAATTATCTGTAGTTCAGATTCTGCCTGTAATTGTGGGATTTGTATTTGGAATTCACATTGTAGTTGTGGAATTAGCATTTATTCCCCAAATAACTTTAATTTTTTTTGTCTTTGTTGTGGAAGCGGAATATCTGCCGTATCCCTTGCTAATCCTGCTGTTGCAGTTTTATGCCTAGAGCACAACTGGGGCTGTATTTACCACTGTAGGCATGGTGGTTGGTTTATTTAACAATTTTGGGTATCAAACACAGAGAAATCACAGCAGGACTGGGTGGTGTAGGTACGGGATGAGCATCAGTGGTACCGTGACCTGGCTGCCCAAATTTGGGTGTCTGCAGTGTCATTGCAATGGGTGTCAGGGAGAGATGGATTAAATATAGCTCAGGTGTGCCCCAACATGTTGCAGCTGCTCCTCCTGTTGCAGTACAGGGCTAATAGGAATGTTTACATAGATCACCTTCCTACACATCCCAGGTTCAACCACCTCTTTGGTAGCAAGTCGCTGCTGGGCGGCCACATGACTGCTTAAAGCTGTTTGCAGAGTAGAAATACACTACAGAGCGATGCAGAAATGGCTGTTAATAAGGTGTCAGCTTTTAAAAAAATATTTAGAAATGGCTGACTGGTGTCTTAGGGTGCAGAAAATAGTGCTGGTTTCTGTCTCTGTGCAATTAAAAAATAATCCTGCTTTAGAAGCTGCTCTGTCTGCAGTTCACAGCGAAGTGATGGCATTTGGGTAGCAGGGAGGCAGAATTCCTGCCAGTTAAAATCTTGCTGTCCCAATGTGCCATTCCGTGCAGTGCTTGGAAGCTGATATACAGTGTTCTTCTGCCTTGCAGCAAAACAACTAGTGATTAAAAATTCAGCAGATGCTGTGGTTCACTTAACTACTTGTTCTTGCATCATTCAGGTCATATCACACAATTAATGTTGCTAATGTTCAATCTAGCTTTTTTTTTTTTTTTTCTCTAAGAATGGAAATTATCTGAACTACCATGGGATTTACAGAACTGTTTTGGCAGGAATTGGGCTATGCAAAGTAAGTTATTCAGGACTGTTTTTGTCCTTCCCCTAACTTGGAGAATCTTCTTTTGATTTCAGAAATATTATTTGTTCATGCCAGACAGGGCTGTAATTTCTGCAGCTCTTCTGCCTTTAAAAATCAAAGTGTTTTCTTTTGATTGCTTTGAGATAAATGCGACTCCCTAGATGAGAAGGAAGAGGGGGAGAGCACGATAGGTGTAAGTGCTTGCTTTCTTACTTAAACTCAGTGTTTCGTTTGGCCACAGAAGTATTTTTGTAAGAGAATTCTCATTTTGTTGCAGGCAGGGTTTCTGCTGCTTTCGGTACATCCTGCTCAATTTTGGTTAATAGTATTCAATCCAGGGTGTCACTTACTTGACTTTTGAATTAGCATTAAACTTTACCTTCCCCTCTCTGTGTTCCTTTAATTATGTAAGTTTTGGGTTCTTTTTGTAACGCACACACACAGATTCTAGCAATCTTTTCTGGGCTGCCTGAAAGTAATATTAATGTAGGAAGAGACTTGTAGTTTGTTTTCACTTCTTTCACCAGTTTTCTGCTTGGGAGCTGGTGTTTAGGAAGAAGCTTATCCACTCTCTTTGTGGTCAGTGCACTAACTTGGTTTTGGTTACCACTGCTGCTGCAGTGGGAGATGCTCCTGGGTGGTGTCCCCTAAACTGGATGGATGTGTTGATATGAGCACAGCTTGTGCTGGTCTAAGAAAGATAAAAGGCACTCTGACAACAGAGAAAAATTGCTGGGTCTTTCAGTGTCTTTGAGAGGAACTTGCTGTGATGGGGCAGCTCTGGGCTTGAGAATTTGAGAGAAACTAAATTGAGAATATGGAACACAGGTGGAGTATTTTGGTCAAGGGCACACACGAGGTCCAGCCCTCGCTGGAGAGCTGCAGGGCTGAGGGGAAGGTTGTGTGTTTTTAAGTGTGAGGTAAGGGGCAGGCCCATAATAGGAATGGGGAAGGTGAATTTGTATCACAGTGTATGATGGGTACGCCTGTGAACCAGGTTTTGGAGAAGTAATGGGCAAAGCCAGGAGCCTTTGTTTACACATGTTGTTTCGACTTGCAGTTTGGGTGACTTTTTGTGATCTGTCAATTAGCACATCAAGAGGATGTATTTTTAGTCGAGGCAGACATTTTTCTTTGGAAGAACCTGTTTGGACTATTAACTCCCAATGTGCTTTGAGAGAACTTGTCTCAACCAAGTTGTCAGCAATCAGTTTGAAAAATGAAGTCTTAAATATGTAAACCCTCCCCCAGCCTCCTCAGTGTCCTGTTCAGAATGATGGAAAAGAAGGATTCAGGCTGGCTTTTGCATATTCCTGCTTCCATGAGTGCACGTGTCCAATGTGCTGCACTTGCTGAATTGATATTCAGGATAATATGTTTAATCTTCAATTGCAAAAAAAATAGCTTCACACATAGCTAATTCCATCTGCTGGAGAAATAAGAGCGAGGCTAACTTCACTTATTTGGGACCTGCTTTTTGCTGTGCTAATTACTATGTATGAACTTTGGAAATTTGCATAATTTTTTGGCAAACCTAAGCGGCAGCCATTTAATTTAGAATTTTTATTAACTTTAAACATCCCTAGCAACTCCTAAGCTACTTCTGGTTCATTTTGTGGTTTTGGTGTTTTACAGGGTTTTGTTTTGAAAGCTTCAGTAGCTTCTTTTTCCTTCTCCTTGCAAAGACTTTATATAAGCAACAGCAGCTTGCTGCCATTTCCAGTAACTTTCAACCTGCAATGTGACACAGAATTCCTTCTGTCATTCAGATAAAAAAAGTGTTGAAGTTAAGTTCTTGTAAAAAAAAAAAATAATTCTGAAAAAGTAAAATTAGAAGGTAGGTTTTGGTTGCTCTTCTGCAGTGTGAGAAGAGCACTTGAAATATTTCAAGAGTAGATGCGTTTCCAAAAGTAACCTTGGGGAAACTGGGGCATGTCAAGTCTGGTCCTAATTCTGGTAAAAGCTGGTCTTATGATGTGAGTTTTTAAGCTCCAAAGAGTTTGGATGTAAATTCATCATTGCAGATAGCTACTAAATGTTCTTTCTTACTCAAAGGCTGTATTTTGACAAATTTTCAGCTTCCCAAGGTGTCTAGCCATGCCTCTTCCACTTGGTTTGCTTTTGTTTATGTGACCTCCACCTTTCACTGATTTTGCTGGTTGGCAGTCAGTGGAGGCGTATAATCTGTAAAATATTGAAGCAGTTGGAATTTTATAGCAAAAAATACTGCCTGCTTTATTGGAATGCTGTCATTTGGAGTCAGCTGTTACATGCTGATTTTCTTTTGGAGGCAATAGACTGGATTAATTTTAAAATTTGAACTATTCATGCCCACTTTCTGTCTCAGTACCGTCAGAAACTTCCTATGTTGCTCTGTGCAGTTGCTCTCCTGAGTCTTTGTCCCTCTTTTCTCATCCCTCTTGCTCCGTTGACCACTTAAAAATGCAGTTTCTTCCTCGGGATGAACGGGGTTATATTGCCAGACTCTTTAATTCCTCTCTAATTGGCAGAAAGCCAAGCATAAAATCTTCTTCATAAGTCACCCTAGAGGTTTCTTTGTATGTGCTATTATTTTCTTTGCGTACTAACATCACTGAAAATACTTTTTCTTTTTTTTTTTTTCCCTCCCCCCAAGTCTAGACCAGGCACAATTATGTTCGTGTGTATATGTAGGCTTGGGTGTTGCCACGCTGCAGCCCAGAGAGCAATTTGAAGTCCTTGGGCAGTTTAAGACCAAAATTTCTTGTACCATCAAAGGCAGCACTATCCCTCTGCATCTAGGGAGGTGAAGTAATTTTCTGGTGTATCTGAACTTCAAAGACGAGCTCATGGCTTGTGCCTGTGGTCTGGCTTTCTGAGATGTGCCGTACTGGAGGCTATATTTTAAAAGAAGAGTTTGGACCCTGGGTTCAAGCAGGACTTGTGCCTCAGTGATAGTGGCTGGTGTTGGATTGTGGATTATGTTCACTGGTTCATGTGCTTCAAAGTTCTCTTTTCATTTATAAAGCTCTTCATTGAGGTCTTTGTTCTGAGCTTCACCTTTATTGAAAGGTCTAAAAATCCCCTCCATCAAGAAACCTTTGGTCTTGTGTTGGGCCTCTTAATGTTTTTATGTCTTTAGAGCTTCTCTGCTTCCTCCCACTCTGACTCCTGAGGTTGACACAAGCTGCCTGTAAACATACATGCAAAATCACCCCTTTTGCTTCTGCTGAAAGCTGCTCTTGCTTTGCCATCGTGTCAACTGTGATTTTTCTCATTCCTTTCCCTTCCTGACCCTCCTGCACATGTCCCGGTGCTGGGGAGAGTAGGATCCACAGCTGAACAGTGAGGGCATGCAAGGCATGGTACCTTGAGACAAGAGTCAGGCACTTGGTAAGGGAATTCTTAAAAAAACCCACCACCCTTAAGGAAATCTTGAAATTGGCTGGAAATGGGTTTATACGCCTCAATTTAACCATCAGGGCACCCAGAGCTTGCCAGCAGGTGTGGGACAGACTGTTAGTTCCTTGCGTTTTTTTACTTAATTTCCTCTCTAAAGAAGGATGACACTCTACCATTGTTTTTTTTTTTTTTTTTTTAATGAGGTAACTTTATCTTAATAAACAGATGAATGATGTGATGCAAAGAGCGCTTGTTTTTGCGGCTGAAATCTCTGTGAATCTGCTACTGCTTCTGAAACTGGGGCTGTGGGAGGATTACTGATGGCAATGAATCCATCTTCCATGGTGTTAAGGGGGAAAAAAAAAGTCCCTGTATTTCTCTTAAAGTGCTTATGGATTTTTTTAGATGCAGTAGGACTGCAGATGTAGTCATATTAAAATATAAAACAACTCGCTTCGAGTTGGTCTCTCAGCAGAAGGAGTTGGAGACGTGACTTTGGTACAAGTTACTGGGAATTCTCTTTTTAACGCAGCTTTGCAGCCTGTGCTGTGGATGGGAGCCCAGAGCAGTCTGAGTCATGCTTCCTCCATGGATAGGACATGGGATGCCACCAGCAGTGGACTAAACCAGTTTTCCTAATGATTGCTTTGTTCAGCTTTGGCTACTTATGGGGTTGTTGAGATGTTGTCAGCTGATGTGTCAGCTGGAGGCCATGGGGTAAATTGTAGGATAAAGAGTAGTCGTTTACATGCCTTTGTAGCAAATGTCTTTGCAGCATTCTGCACACTCTTCTTGCCTTAAAAAGGTTTTTTTTAGCCCTTTTTCCTCTTTTGAATCGATAGATGTATGGGGAGCAAGGAAAGGGTTGTATATGGATTTTGTGAGGTTAACACTGCTTCGTCCAAGGAAGTGAAGGCACCAGTGCATCCTGCAGGGGTGGCCCATTGTCTTTGGGAAAATGCTTTTAAGAAATTGGGAAGAACTTAGAAAAATGTCAAGGGACAAATAAAAATTGAGTGAAATTCACTCGAGTGAATTCAGTGAGTGAGAATTGTTGCATCCGTAGCAGATCTATATAGAGCGAGTTTGTTGATGTTGCTTTAATAGTGGTTGTAAGGTTTTTTTAAACTTAATATTTATATTTTTATTTTATTTTAAGGATTTAGAGAATGCCCCCTATCCTTACTCTTCCTTGGGTCACAGATAGAGACTTTACTGGGATAGATGTGAGGCAGAGGGTGCTGAGAGAAGCCTTGTCTTTTATTAGACCAATGGGTATCGCTGGGGTGCGGGGGAAGAGACGAGTGAGCTTTTGAGCCTGAATGAATGTCAGATTGTATTTTATCAGAATTGCAGTTTGGAATCAGGGATTCACTGAGTTTCCATTTGGCTGTGGGCTGTCTGGGGCCTTTTTGCATCTTCCATCTCTTTAGAGCTGCAGTTGTGGGAAAGCTGCACATACCACTTTACAGACATAAAGCACAGCTCTTTAGGGGAAGGAAGGACTAAATGACCCAGGTAAAATGAGCTGGGCTGGAGTCAGTAAAACTACCCAGAGTGCCAGCAAGTGATACCTGTGTCCTGAGTTTAATATATTCACTTCCCAGTGGTCATGCCCAGGAGGACTAGTGAGAGATGCTTTAATTTAACGCTACTAGGAACAGCAGTGCTTTTTTTTTTTTGCCCTTCTCAAAAATGGTTTGCTTTTACTAAAATAGCTAAATGCAGGCATGGTAAGCTTAATATATATGTGTGTGGGGGTACCTGAGAAAGCATCCCATTAGGTAATCCTGTAACTTTCTCCTGGGGAGATGCTTGAGAATATCACCTTTGCTGCCAGTCAGGGCCAAGCCAGGCTTGTTAGCAGCTTGTAAGTGACAGCCCTACTTTGCTTTGCGGGTATTTTAAGTGATGAGGGTAGCAGAGCTCGAGGGAGAGGTGATAACGTCTGTGCTGGTTTTCTTCTTGATAGGGGGGTGGCAGAGGAGGAGGAGATAGGACTAATTGCATACCTTCCAATTCCAGTTACTTCATTACAGAATAATCGTTGGAGCAGCCCTGCAATCTGCTCTGATAGCAGATAAGTGGCGAGGCTCGAAGCACTTCAATCTAAACAAAACTTAAGTGCTTTTTCCTTTTTCCCTGGAGTGAAACTGTAATTTCGTTATGTGAATGTTAGCCAGGACAAAGTTGTTTTTGCAGCTGTCATGATGATTCTCTGGGCTTTGTGTTAGAGGTATGTCCCCAGTGTATGTAGCAAAAATATCCTAAAATACTGCATTCCCTTACCTGGAAGCTTCAGCTGAAGGCTCTCCAAGTGTTTGCCAGGTGAAGATCTGTTTAGCTTTGACGTTAGATGTCTCAGAGGGTTTAGATATAAACCAGTGAAGGTTTGGATTATATTCCTTTCCATAGCAGTACATGTTAATTAGCTTCTCTGTCTGCATTAGGCCCTGAAATAGTCAAGTGAAGGAGCCTGAGCACATCTCTGCTGCTTCAGAATACGAGTCCCTGTGGTGAGAGTGGTCACGTTGAAGCATTGCCTCATTTCGGTTCTCCGGTGTAGAAATGGTGTTAAATGCAACCCATGTGATGCAAAAGAGAATTGTCAGGCAGAGCTTCAGAGAGAGATTTTGCCTTTCTTTGAAATAGGGTAAAAATGAATTCGTACTCCAGGCTGAACCCTGGGAAATCATAAAATCCTAGAATGGTTTAGGTTGGGAGGGCCTTTCAAACCCATCTTTTTCCAACCCCCTGCCATGGGCAGGGACACCTTCCACTATCCCAGGTTGCTCCAAGCTCCATCCAACCTGGCCTTGGACACTTCCAGGGATGGGACAGCCTGGGACTGGCTGCACTGGGACTTCTCTGGACAACCTCTGCCAGGGCTTCATAAAATACCTGGAACTGCTGTTGATGATGATGACTTTGAGGTGCCGGCTTAAGGCCACGAGAGCACCCTAGGCAAGTGCCTGGACTTTGCACAGTGCAGTACTGGCCAAACCTTAAACTCTCTTCAGGCTCATTTTTTCTGGACTGCCACAGAACCATTAAATCTGATCCGTTCCTAAAAAGACAGCTGACTGTGCAATCTGAGCCACATAAAATTCTTTGTCTCTGATTTGGACTTGAATGGAAAAGTAGTTTGTTTTCCCATTAAATTGACCTCAACTGTCGCTGCCCCAAAGGGGGTCTGTTCTTGCAGGCTCTGCTTGGCCAGGAGGCAGAGTGTGCTTGGCTCTCTCTGTGTTTCACTGCAAGCCTGCTAACTCGCTCCAGGACAATGGGAGGATGGTAATGCACTAAGACAGGTATTTGTTAGCAGGTTAAACGTTTTGGGAAAGAAAATGTAATATACTTTGCAAAAGTTAATAGTTTTGTAAGTTCAGGCTTGGTTGTGTTGGTTGTAACTTGGCTGGTAGGGTTGGTTGTGTAGATCCAACTGCAGCATTAAGATCTGGGAATAAATAAGGTGAAGTGATGGTGAGTTTCAAAGGAACTAAGGGTACAAGGCCCCTGTAATTGAGTCTTATATTTTTAGGATGGCTTTCAGAGGGAAAGGCCCAAACGTGCTTTGCAAACCAACCTGTGCATTGTGTACTGTAATGGATCCACGCTTTGGTAAGAACAGTGTGACATTTAATGAGATGAACTGCATCACCTTCTTTTTTAAAAGAGGTATTTATTTATTCATATTGGGGAAAAATACATTTTTCCTGAGAGTCTGTAGCTGATCAGACTCCTGCATCCCTTTCTAGCCACTGATGTTGCAGGGACTGGAGGCTGGCAGGTTGGATTGGGTATTGCCTAAATAAAAATGAGGTTCAAGCCTGGAGTGTTACCTGGCAGGGCTGCCTGAGCCCCACCTGTTGACCCACAGTGCTCTTTGCCATGGTTTCTTTGGGAGAAGGTTTTAGGATGTGAGTCTTGTGTAGGAGTACAGGTGCCACACTGCCGCCTTAAGAGGTTGGGTGGCTCGACTTTGTGGGGAAGAGAAGCTAAAAAATAGCCTATGGTATCTTTCATACTGGCCAAGCTGCTCCAAGGGTAATCCAGGTGAAAAGGGACTCAGCTATGGACAGGAGACTCAGCTGGGTGGGTAGTCAGGAAGCATCAGCAAAGCACAGCTCCTTCCTATGAGTGGGCAAAGCTCCTCCACCTGTAAACACCATCACACACACCCAGCCTTGGCTCTTCCCTGGCTTCTGTTTGCCTTTTAATGGTTGTAGTGTGCCTTGGTGCTTCCTTCCTGTCCTCCTGGTGTTTGGCTCGGGGGTTTGATGGCCCCTCTGATGTTGGAATCAGCTCATGGGAGCAGGAGGGCGCTTGGTGAATGTCCATGGGTTTACATTGGCGTGTTCATGACCTGGGATGGCTGCACTGGGACTTCTCACGTCCTTCCATATCCAGTACTGAGTTACCATCCATCTTCATTGCAGAAAATGAGTTGAAGGCAAATTGTTACTGGAGACTTTTCTAGGGAAAAAGGTTTTAATGAGTACCTGAAGGGCCACAATCCTACGGATTGTGTGTGGTGTCATGTAGCTGTGAGCAGGTTTTCCTTATTGCAGAAGCTGGATTGATTCCTCGGGGCTGGATAGCATCTGATTTTTATATGAGGGAGGGGGAAAAGCTGTCTGACTTTAATCTGAATTTACTAGGTAGTTAATAAGAAAGACCTCTGCCCTGAGTGACTTGCTCAGCCTATGTTGTGTTGCAGGAGCTCCATGGAGATGAAGCCTGCTGGCTTTGTTTTGCTCTGAAATCCATTTGGCTCAAAGTTGCTTCCAGAATCTCATCCTCCCTGATACTTCAGGCTTGTGACTGGGTAACCTGCTGAGAGTTAAGGGTTGTGGCAAAGCCTGGGTGCTTTGGTGGCTGGGAGCTGACATCAGCACGTGGAACTTGTCCTTCAGGTGACAGGCAGAGGCACATTTCTGAGAGCTGTGTGCTTGTGCCTGTCTCATCCCTTTATAATCTGCAATTTGTATTTAAAAGTAGAGGGATTTAAGTTGTTTTCTGTGCAGTTGTGGTCCATGGGAGCAGTTGGCTGTCGTGGTGTTTGGCCCTGGAGCTGCCTTGGTGGCCGATTGCGTAAGCGAGCGGGGAGCGGAGCTGAGGTATTTGCAGCAATCACTTGAAAACTGGGATAATTCAGGCCTCAATCAAGCTCAGGCTCAAACAGGTTGTGGAATTTATTTATACAACACCACTGGGGTGTGTGACACTGCCGAGCCAAACAAACAGTGGTTCCCAGCCCCAAGGCTTGTGTTGGGTATTAGATAACGAGGGATGGGGTAATTACAGCCAGGGACATGGGTGGAGGGGTTAGAAGTGGGTGAGGGCTGCATCCGTGTAGAGAACGTGAAATGTGCCTCATTAATGGCAGTGCTAAGAAACTGTGGGCACGTCTGGGGTTACGGGAAGGCTGGAGGTCAGCTCTGCAGAGGGAAGTGTTGACTGAGTTATTGGAGACGCGTGGATGAATAAGGGAAAGCGGAAGGAGGCAAAATGAAGCCAGTCAAGCGTACGGAGAGGGGCTGGGCTGCGCGGAAGCTGACGTACAACAGCAGCGGCACTCCAGGGGCTTGAGGAATTTGGGTGTCAGAGCAGCCACTGGGAATCCACAGCCGGGCCCCAAAACATGTGTGCTTGATGGGAACAGAGGAACAGGTAAAGAAAGGCGTCCACTGTGGCTTCTGGGGGTTTTGCGGTCCCTCCTCTCTGCTATCTCTGCACCCTGGGCTCCCACAGTGCCAAATTGGCTTCTGCCCAGCCTCCTGGAGTTTTGCTGGGCTGTTTTTGGGGTGTGCCTGGTCAGTCAGCAGTGAGGACCATGAATTGGTGGTTCTCCACGTCCGTAATGCGTGGATTGTTGTTCCCATGTACCCTTTGCTCTGGGCAAACCGGATCTTTCGGGTTTTAGGAGCTGGATAGTAGTTGTTAACACCGTTATTGTGTCACTAATTTCCTTTTTCCTTCCCTTTTGCTCTTCAGAAATGCCATTCTCGTGAGTGTGCAAGGAACCTACAGAACTGTAATGTCTAAGCCTACATGGAATAACAACTCTTGGAAGGTACCACCCTTTTTTAACTACATGGCTTTGTTACAGGTTGGGTTAATGGTGCACTGATCTTTGCTTCAGAGCTTGAAATTGAAGAACTGTGTCTTATGTAATGCTGTCCCTTCGAAAGGGCTGACAGTGCCGTGATCCTGATCCTCCAGTCTCTGGTTTCCAGAAAAACTGGGTGCAGCCCAGCACTTGGTTCGGGGTGCTGGGGGGGCCATCCCTGTTTCTCTGTGGATGATGTCTTTAGGCAGCTCTGGTGTTGCCTTAGGAACAGATGGTGGTTTCTATTCAGAGAGCTGAACTAAGCTTTCTTCATACTTGGTGGCCATCCTTGGAAACGTATTGCCCTTCTTCTTAGTGATGCATGATGGCTCGCCTGTTTCTTCAATTCAGTGACCTTCTGGATTGTCTTTCTTGGGGCTTCTAGGCATATTTATGAAGAATATTGTGATGAAGTGCAGTTACACTTTAACATTTAGATTGAAATGTCTTGGCTGTTCGTGCTGCATTAACCAGCTCTCAGGCGTTGGCTTGTTCCGCTGTCTGATCCCGCAGTGATGCCATAATACTGAATTTTGGACTGCCCTGTACATTGCCATGGCAACAGACTGATGTCACACGCTCAAGGACATGACTTCAGTGCACGATCATGCAGAGGCACAATCAGATTTGTGGAGGAGAAAGCTGACTAATGCACATCTCAAAAGCAAACAAGGGGAATGCAGGTTACAGCTGACCAGCCAAGGTGCCTCAGTGTGAAAATTCCCCGCTTAGAGGAGGGGCTGATCCTGTCTCTAAGACAGGAACAATTGTCTTGATGAGCTTCTCTTCACCATGGAGAAGCAGGTGACTTGCAGGTCTCCTATATCTTTAAAACAGGTGGTGGCAGAGATCATCATTTCTGGGGTGGGGAAATTCTCTCTGGTTTCAGAGCTTTAAAAGGGCACTGCTTTGTTTTAATTTTAAAGAACGTCTCAGTGGTCTTGTAAGCACCCTGAGAACATTTTGACTTGCTTAATGTTGTTCAAACAGTTTAATTGGTTTTCCAAAGCTTTTATTTTATCCGTAACATTGGAAGGTGAAAGGGGAACTCCGCATCTGCATTATGGTCACATTTTCCTATATCCTATTAGCAGATTCCAAGATTGTTTAATGTGATCTCCACCCATTTCATTTGGCTGCAACCTTTGCTCCCATGAAAACAAGGCTGATTGTTCTGAATTGCTGTGTGTATGTGCTTTGGCACGGCATGAAGGTACCTATAATAACACAACCATTGTCTGGAAAAAAAGGCAGTTTGCAGTAATAACTACAAATAAAAGGGTGCAGTCCAGGGGCAAGACAGATAATGGTCATTTTCCCACCCATTGCACTCGGGCAGATTCTCAACATGCTCACCCCTCAGCATGACAGGGCTGTGGGCTTTAGCCTGGGATGTGAATATTGGGAATAAGGGACTGAAATATTTGCATGTTGTTCCAAGTTTCTCTTTCCTGGCCGCGGTTCCGTTGCTCATATCTACGGATGGGGAGACTGAATGACTTTTGCACAATGCGGTGTTTTATTTGCATGCTGTGAGCAGTTTAACAAGTGTGTGTGTGCTAAATGAAGCATTCCCACTTTCAGTTAGCAGCTGACGCACCCTTAAAATTTAAAAAAAAAAAATTAAAAAAAAAAAGTGCCTTTAGGTTGAACAGTGGGGTTTTGAGGAGTGACATTGTGCTGTGTGCTCGAGCGGATGGTGGGTCGTGCCGAGCCTGAATGTTAACTAGCAGTGCTGTGAGATGCAGCAAATAACCAACTCGCACTCCTTGGTGCTAAAGCAATTTTTGCTCATCTCTGCACTTTGTGGGATAAAAGCTGTTATAGTGCAAGATTTGGAAGTAACGTAATTGTTTTAAATGCTCAGTGTCGCAGGAACTGAGGATATTTAACAGAAACGGGCATTTCTTGTAGCAGTTTGGTTGCCTCCCAGGACAGGAAGCTGTGGAGTGTTAAAAAAGAGTCAGGGAAGGAGTTTTTAACAACCCTCTCTGTAAATCATGATGCTTGAATTCAGATCCTGGCCTTGAGCTGAAAGGACTGGAAGCTCTGCAAGACCCAGTGATTCAAGCTGCTCTGCAGAGAACAAGAAGATAATGGTGATGGACTATCAAGAAGGCAGCCTTGCTGAAAAGAGAGGCTTTGTGATACGGTCAAGGGGAAGGAAGTCTGCAGAACTCAGAAAAGGAACAGATGTTTTTGGTGGTGGGGAAAAACTTAACTGTCCCTGTAGTTTGCTCTTGCAGCGGAGCCAGCAGGAGGAACTTGATACCAAACAAAAGTAGGCACACCCAGGGTTTAGCACAGGGATCCTGGAAAGCTGAAAAATCAGTGCTTTGGTGCTTTTCTGTTTGACAAATACCTTATAGAGTGGCATCTGGCAGATATAATAATGTATGTGTGTGCAAAGGTGTGTGTGAAAGAGTTTGAAGGTGTTTGATGCTTCTCTTTAACAACAATAAAAGAAATACTGATATATGAAATGATACTCAAAGTGGGGAGCCAGGAGAGATGCCGTTCCCTGAGAAGGAAATAATGACAGAAGATGCATTAAGAAAGAGGGTGAGTTTTTTTTCTAGGGTGTGTTTATGGATTGTGATGACTGGAAATGTGATAAAACAGATTGCTGATCCTCTGTATCAAAGTACCAGTGGCAATGATTTTTCAAGCTGTTGAAACTTGCATCCATTAAAAAAAAATATATATATTTTGTTCTTCCTAATAGGTTAATCCACTGTAATTGGCTGTGAAATCAACCTGGGGGAATTTTCCCGTCTGTAAGTGATGCACAGCCTCTTTGCTGTCTACTTGGCAACTGTACCTTCAGATAATTAAAAGCTGTTTTTTAAATCCACTTTTCTTTCAACTCTTGTTTTTCTGCATCTTGCTACTTCTCTGAGAGCTGTCATTTACACTCTTCTGGCCAAGGTGTAAAAACCAAGATAATGTGCTTTTAGGAAAGGAAAACTGCAGATGATCTTTTTACTTTAATTTAAAAAAAAGCATAAAAACTACAAAACTAGGTGAATGTGAGAGGCTTTTTAACACGCACGTCACTGCTGCATTTCTAAAAGTAACTCAACTTTCCCAGTCCAGTATGGAAAACTTTGACTTTCAGAGCTCTTGTGCCACTTGCCCCTCTAAAATCAATAACCAAACCTCCATGGTTCGCTTAGGAAGCAGTTCCAGTTACCCAGAAATTACAGGAGTTGTTCAGCACAGGGATCCTCTGGTTTCAGCACATAGTTTCATTGCTCTGTAGTGTTTTGAGAGGCCGAAGGGTGGGATGCAGCTCCAGTGAATTTCCAGATTCCTAACAGTGTGAGGGACTGTTTTTAATAGTGATGATAAAAACAGCTATTCCCAGTTGGAGGTTAGTCAGTGGTACAATTATCAGAGCTATAGTATAGCTTGGAAATAGTGCAGGGATGGCTCGGGATGGAAAAAACTAAAGCTTGAAACTTATTTTCTTGCGGGAGCTGTTTGAAATGATTTCCTGCGAGCTCACAGAGAATTGGTGGGAGATGTCAAATGGTGAGGGCTCAGGTTTGGTGGCTGCTTTGGTAATTCAGTGTTTGGGCTGGAAGGCTGCAGCTGGCTTTTGGGAGAGAATTGGTTGTTGAAAGCCAGGGTGGTGAGTGGGAGCTCTGGAGTGGCACGTTTGGTTTGTAAGGTGCAGATCCACAGCAGGGTCACAATCCCCAGCTCCAAAGATGGCTCACTTAAACCATCCCTTCTAAACCACAGTTGTGGGCTCCTTATTTTCTGCTTCACTTCTTAGTGATTTGGTGGGGTTTGTTCATATATTCTCCATTTTGTCCAAGAGGGGGAAACTCTGAGAAGAAAATATTGTTTGTGCTGGAGGGAGCAGTGGCAGTATTGGGTTAGAGAGCAATGCAGGTATTTTTTCCTTTTCTGTCTTGATTATAAAGATAGTTTTTGGACCTGTTAGAGCGGGTCTAGAGGAGACCGCAAAGATGCTCTGAGGGCTGGAGCCCCTCTGCTCTGGAGCCAGGCTGGGAGTGTTCAGCCTGGAGAAGAGAAGGCTCTGGGGAGACCTTAGAGCCCCTTCCAGTGCCTAAGGGGACTTGAAAAAAGAGAGAGTGTGACTTTTTACGTGAGCAGATAGGGATGGGACAAAGGGGAACAGTTTTAAAATAAAAGAGGAGAAATTTAGATTAGATATTGGGAAGAAATTCTTCCCTGTGAGGGTGGGGAGGCCCTGGCACAGGTTGCCCAGAGAAGCTGTGGCTGCCCCATCCCTGGAAGTGTCCAAGGCCAGGTTGGATGGGGCTTGGAGCAACCTGGGATAGTGGAAGGTGTCCCTGCCCATGGCAGGGGGTTGGAATGAGGTGATCTTTAAGGTCCCTTCTAACCCAAACCATTCTAGGATTTTATGTTTTCTTTGTTTTTTCATTTAAAAAGTTTCAAGTCTTGTAAAACAAACCTGAATCTGATGTTTATAGATGGACTTTTTTAAAGTCCATACCTCCAGAATGGTTATTGACATGGAAAGAATTGCACCAGAATTATTTCTGGTGTCGTCCTCTTGTTGGTCTGTACCACCAAATTTTGAAGAGGAAACATGAAAAGGGAAAGGCTTGGAGCAGAAGTTGTCACAGTTCATAAGGCACTTGAGCGTGCAGAAGTTGTCCTTTACTGAAATTTCAGTGCTATTTTGGGGCCTTTCTTTTTTTCTTTAAGAATGAATTACAGAGGAATTTGTTCTATGCTTAGGATTTCTGAAATTTTAATTGTGTCAGTTGCTAGGTGTATTGACTACAAAGCTCTGAAAATATCAAACTATTTTTTACTTCAATAATTCTTGAGTTATTAATGGAAAAAAAATCTTTGAAAATAGATCTAAAAAAAGATTAAAGATCCATGGAATTGGTAGGTTTCCAGATTAGCTTAAATTTTAAACAGTCTTTTGGAAACAATCATGCAATAAGATACTGTATTTAATCTTGGTCTCTACTGCAGTTTACCAGTCAAAACCCCAGAGTTTATCTGAAGCTGAGTTAGTTCAGCAGATGTTTTGTGTATAAAGTTCTCTTGAGAATTTCTATAAACCCAGGTGAGACTTTGTCTGGGAAGGATTTGTAGCGTGTCCTCTTGGCTGCCTTCTGTCTTCGTCTTGAGCACTTTGCCCATAATGTGTCACACGTCTGTGCTTTGGGTGTTCAAAGTCCTTTCTGGTCCCTTTAAACGGGCTCTGTGCTTTTTTACAAGCTGCAAAGCAGTTTAGGGTGGGAAATACCCTGATGCTGCTTTGGGATCGTTCAGCTGCATTTGTGTGACCCCAGCTCTGCTCACCAGTGCCCTGTTCCCTCCCTGTTCTGCTCCTGCTGCTCTGTCTGTGCTTGGATGAGCTCTGCAGGTGCCTGGTTCTGGCTGATGGATAACGAGGGGTCTGCTTGGATCTCATCTGCATTGCTGTCCTGTTCCTGCTGTCACTGGATAGGGTTCCAGCTTTATGTTGCTGGCTGTGACACCCTGGTGTCCTGTTTCTTTGCCTCTCCTTGCGTGACTTCACACTGCAGGCCTGGAGCTGTTGGAGAGATGCTCATTCCTGGCAGCTGCTGGAGCTGCTGCCCCAATGGTGTCAGAGAGTCCCTCCCAAAGAGACCTGGTGGTGATAGAGCTCTGGGGGCCTCTGGTTGTAAAGAGTGGCTGCTCCCCATCCACGAAACTGGGGCTGAGAATCATCTCTCCAGAAGGTGTGTCCTCATGGAGGAGCTGTGTCACCAGGTCCAGGAGTTGCACGAGGACATAAGAAGTTTGTGTGGCATTTGTGGGAAGGAGAAACCTCATCAAGTTCAACAAGTCTGGGTGTAAGGGGCTGCTCCTGGGTCAGGGCGGTCCCAGGTACGAGTACAGACTGGGAGAAGAAGTCATTGAGGACCAGCCCTGCAGAGAAGGACTTGGGAGTTCTGGTGGATGAGAAGAGGGATGTGAGCTGGCAATGAGTGCTCACAGCCCAGAGGGATTACTGTGTCCTGGGCTGCTTCAAAACAGGAGTGGGCAGCAGGTCAAGGGATGTCATTCTCTTGCCACAGGTTGCCCAGAGAAGCTGTGGCTGCCCCATTCCTGCAAGAGTTCCAGGCAAGGCTGGACAGGGCTTGGAGCAACCTGGGCTAGTGGAAGGTGTCCCTGCCCATGGCATGGGGTTGAAACTGGATGGACTTCGAGGTGCCTTCCAACCCAAACCATTCTGGGATTCTATGCAACAGGATATTTTCAGAGAGCTTAGAGACTCAGAAATCTGAATTCCCCGCTCCACATCAGGGATCCCAGTGGGGTCTGCACCACATCTCACAAGAAGTCAGAAGTGAATGAAAGAGGGAGACTGGAAAGTGGTCACTCTCTATACAAGGAGGAATATTCCTGTCCCTCCTGAAGACTTGACATTAATAATAAGCGGTGAGTGATTGCAGTGGGTGACTCCCTGCTGCAGGGGACAGACACATCCGTCTGCCCCCCTGACGGGTTGTCCCGAGGAGTTTGTTGCCTGCCAGGGACTGGAATCGGAGATGTCACGGACAGACTGCCAAGAGAACTTAAAGTTCAAGATAAAGTTCATGAGATTACTGATTACTGTTGTGTTTTTTACCCTTTCTTAAATATGATTCTGTGATGGTTTTGGTTGGTTCAGTGATGGGCTCAGCCACGTCCTGTGGTGGGACACGTGGAGCTGGCTGGAGCCCTGACCTTCTCCGGTAGAAGCTCTGTTAGAACCTGACACTAATTAGTGATTTTCTTTATGTTCTTAGACTGTAACCTGTTCCTTAGGAGCTTTATGCTTTGTTTTGTAAGATATATCTGGAAAGCCCAGTGAATCCAAAGCTTGTGCAGAGGGTGTGGGTGGTGGTGTGTCTTGTTTGTTGGTGGCTGGGTGAGTTGTTTTTAGATGCTCCCAAGGAATCTGTTCTGGTGGAAGTTTGCAGATGTAATGGGGCACTTTGTTCCAAAATGTGCTGTGAAAAATAGTTCGAGCTTCTTTCTGCATGCAATCTGTCCTGAAGTTGGGTATACTTGTATAGCTCTTTCCCTAAGTGCAGAGCAGACTTTTTTGTAAATTGCTGGCCTATAAATTTGAGATTTCTGAGTTCAGCATTTTTACCTTGTCCTTGCAAGGTGAAAGGTAGTTCTCTGTGAAAGTGTGACATTGGGGCACCAGCAGTGGCCTACTTTAAACAGAAGTTCGAAAGGATTTAAGATTTTGTGACAATTCATGAGGCATTGATGATAAAAAGAGCAGAAGATGCTCTTATGTGAGAATAGAGTGGATTCAGGAATATGATAGAAAAAACTTGGGCATTTTGAATGACAGAAATCATGGAACCATCGAATGTTAAGGGGTTGGAAGGGACCTTAAAGATCATCTCATCCCAACCTCCTGCCATGTGCAGGGACTTCTCCCACTAGACCAGGTTGCCTTATACAACTTACCCAAATATTTGCAAGTAACGGCAGAGTTACTTCTAAAACTCTTTTTTGATACTGTTATATTTAATCTAATGTTTGTACTGCTGTGTAAGGTTTGTTGAATTAGGATTTGGAGACCCTTAGGAAAAATCTGGACATTTTAGAGATGCCTAATGGGTATTGTAACCTCTCAACCGTGCAGGGGATTGGCAGAATGAATCCAAGTGGACGAAACTGTGTCGTTCTTCTTTGAGTCTTTTGTGTGTCTGTGTGGGTTTGGTGTGCTTGGGGTTTTTTGGGGAGTGTTTTTTTGAGGGCTCTTTTGTGCCCCTGTCTCTGCTGAGAAGGTACCCACAGTGGTATAGGGCAAAGAAATGCACAAATTAACCTTTTGGTTAAAGGGTGAGTGAGATTCCACTGAAGTAAATAAAATAGAATTACCCCTCCTTCTGCTAAACTGGGTAGGTCTGGACCTGTGATCAGGGAATATGGGGTGGTCTCAGAAAGGAGAATTGGCAACCCAAGGGCTGGTCCAAACCACTTAGAGGCGTAGAAACCTGTTAAAGCCATATTTAGTTCAGTGAACTGAGTTTTAAAGCTGATGAATTTAGCTCTTAACATTGAGTCAGCTGCTGTGGGGTTTTCCTTGTTAGCAGAGTTCTAAGAAGGTACTGTTTTTATTTGTTTGCTGGATGTTTAGAAGTCAGCTGCAGGTTTGTTCTACTATTTCAGAAGCCATTTCATACCCCGTGGAGAGATGTGCAGGAACAATTATCACTGTGCATTTTGTGCCAGGGGGCAGGGGGCCTTCTTCCCTCTGTAGTGTCTGTATGAGATTTTTCGTTTCCTGGTGACATTTTACTTTGTTGCTATTTACCAATCAAAAGGCCAGTCCTATGCTGGAGTACACAGATGCAGAGATACACAAAGATACACTTGTAATCAGAGTTTTGCAACTGAGTTTAGTTCTGTTGTGTTCCAAGAGCTGGCGCGAAACGGGAGAAGGAAACTTTAAGAATTAGAGTGGGTCGTTATCCCGTGCTGCTGGATCACTAACAAACTATTCCTGGTGAACTGGTGAGGAATTTCTCTGAGGCAGGGCATGTGATGGTCACTTTATGAGCTGTCACAGCAAAAACAAATCCACCCTCTGCGTGCCAAAGTGAGTCAGGTGCACCTCTCCAGCCGGGATCCCTGCCATCCACAGGCAGAACAGGGTGATGAAATGATTGTTGGCAATCCTAATCTGCCATGTCAGGGTTGTAATAATAATAATAATAATAATAATAACAATCAGGATCTTTTTTAGCAAGCTAATGTTGTGTTCTTGAAAAAGGTGTGATTCTTTGTGCTGGTTTTGACTGGCTTTCTCTAAAGTGGGGTGGGTTGGCTCTCTCCTGGTGTTCAGGCTGATCTCTTTCATAGAGGCAGTCTGGGTTTCTGCCGCTGGTGTTTGTCCTGAAACTCCCTTTTCACGTCAGTTCTGCATCTTGCAGTCCTTTCTACCCATCTTTGCATGTGCAGGAGCAATCCAGCAAGACCTCAGCCTCACAAAACCAGGGCACAACGTCTCCAGAGCTCTGGGAGTGCTGCTCTACTATATTTGGAACCAGCTCTATTGCTTCTATAATAGGAAGGCTTCTGGAAGCTTTCTCCTTCCTCTCATCCCAAGAAAGTAGCCTTTCAGCTGAGCTTTCATTAATTCGCAATCTGCATGGCCAAACAAGTGGAGTTTTATCAGCTAAATAATTCAGATGTGGTTGGTGGCTCACGTGGCCTCGAGTGTGGTGTGTTCAGGGAGGATTTTTGCCCGTGCCCCGTGAGCTGAGGGTGCAGCAGCCACAGCTCCACTCAGGGGGGGCTTTGCTACCCCCAGTTTGTCATTCGGGGCACGCGACAGTGACAAGGGGTGCCAAGGCAGCTTTCTAGAAAGCAGAGTGATGTGTGAGCCCCGTGTGTTTGTCACCAGAGCTGCAGCAGCACTGCCCAGTGAGGGATTTACTGGTTTTGTTTTCCTCTTGGATCAAGCAGAACAAATCTAATGAGCCAGTTCTTAACTTCTTCCCAGCTGAGCAGCGAGTGATGTCCTTACCCAAATTGTGCGAGGCAGCTGAAGCCTTTCAGGAATAGTTGAACAAGGGAAACATTTGTAATATTATTTTTCTCCCAATACTCATGCAGGGCTAAGAGGGTGCAGCAGAGCTTGTCTTTCCTTTATTTTCTTTGTTCGCTTCTGAGATTTTCCTTTTGAGCTGACAACTTAGTCCTTCCAAAACTTACCCCACCTAGAGAGAAAGCATGTGAGCCATGGATGGGGAGCCCTTCATTCTTTATTGACGTGATCCTGGAAGGAAAACAGGTTCTCCCTGTAGTGCTTCATTGGAATAAGCATTTCACCTGCTTATCAGTACAGCAAGTAGTGCTGTTTGACAGCAGTGAGGAGTCAAATGTTGCCTTGGAGCCCTACGTGCTCATTTCCCTGCTTCTGACACACTCTGGATTTTACCCACTGTGCATTCAGAAGTGTTCTTTTCCACCGACTTGAAAGAAGCTAAAACCCAATTTGTAGCAGGCACATTTTCCAGCACGATTCCAGGTGTGGATTGGAGAGATTGGCTGAGTCCAGTCAGGGTTTCTGAGAACCTTATCCTGCTGGGCTTTGTGAGTTCCTGCCGGGTCAGGGGTGAGCGGGTTCAGGGAGCTGACCACTTTTGGGTTAATTCTGACCTAGTGCAGCTCCTTGAGAGGCTTCAGGTGAGAAATTGGGCAGGGAGGCAATGCTGATAAAGGGGAAGGTGTGAAAGACTGAACAGGCCCAGGTCCTGGAGTCTTTCCTCATAAGAGAGATGCTCCAGACCCCTCATCGTCTTTGTGGCCTCTGCTTACGTGGGAATCTTCAGTTTTCATTTAAATTGCTGCTCTGTCTGGTGTGATCCAAGGATAGGAGTTTGGAGGAGCTTTGAGAAGGAAGGGCTGGAGTGAATTTGGTGGGGAAATGAGCAAAGGGCGGTGGTAACCAGGTCCTGCTGCTTTGCCAGCTCTGGTTCCTGGTGCCTAACAGAAGTGCCATCAGCTGGTTTTGGTGTGGGAGTAGACAAAGGAGAAGCTCCCCCACGTTAATTCCAGATGGAGCCCCTGTGGCAGTTTCATTGCCTTTAGATCAGATAATACCAGATCTGATTGGCCATCAAACAGAGGGGAAGCTGAGCACACAAGGTTTCACAAGGCAAACGGTGCCTGTGGTGGCTCCTCTAGGGTTAAAAGGCCGTTCTTTAAGGTGTTTTAAATATGCAGCTATTACCTGAGAATGGTTAAAAAGAAATGGTTGTGTTCCTATAGGTGTCTAAGAGGCTGAGGACCTGGTGTGTCATCTCCCTGTCAGGCGTGGGCTGGGAGCTGCTGTGGATTGTTCCCAGTGGGAATGTTGGGATGAGGGAAAACTTTGTGCCAAAGCCTCTTTCTTAGGAGAATCTGGTGCTGTTATGGGTGTCCTGGGGGGTGTTTGGGGAGGGAGGGAGGGATGACTAGGCTGGGGAATGGCAGAATTTCATGTCTGATGCATTATTCTTTTGGAGACAAGGATCATGGAACAACCTAAGCTTGAGCTCCGTGGTGGGGGAATGGACATGGAACCCTGTTCTTGCAAGAAAACAGATACCCTTATCTTATTATAAAGCCTCAGCACTGACTTTTTCCACCCTAATGACTGTTTTTGGTATTAACTCCTCTGAGTTCTGCTCTGAAACACTTGCTGCTGCTTCCTTTTGCATCCTGACTGTGCTGATGCTCTTTGCCCAGCAAATCCAGTGTGACACCCCTGTGGAACATCCCAAAGCTTGCCCTGCATGGAGGTGGGGTGGTCAAATGTGTTTTGACACATGTTTTTACCAACAGGGTGATTGTTGCTCAGATCCAGTCCCGAGGCCACGGCCTCCTTTCAAGAAAGTAAATTTTGTGAGAGGATGTGCCCACCCTTTGAACTGGTTTGTTGATCAGTTACTGTTGCTACAGCTAAAACACACTTGCACTTATCAAAATATCAAAAGCTGTAGTGAATTGCTGCACAGATGAGGAGACCTTGGCTGCGGTCTGGTTGAGTTGATACATTTGTTTTCCTGAGCTGTGGCAGTGTTCAAACCTGGTGATAAGACGAGGAATTTTGTGGGACCGTTCCCTGAGCTGCCGGCCGCGGTTGAGAGGATGTGATGCTTTCTGCTGCCAAAACCCGAGTCCTTCCCACATCTTGTGCAGAAAGGCATATGTTTGGGGGTGGTTTCAGAGAGGGAGAAGAACACGATTAGGGTTTTAACTTCCTCTTCTGTTTTGTTTCTCTGTGCATCTGTATTTCAGTTTTTTGGGCTGTACCCGTCTCTGTGCAAAACTTAACAAATCGGCTGCAGCTCCTTCTGCTAAGGATCAGCCTTGGTACAGAAACAGTGGTAGTTAAAAGGCAGTAAGTATATCTGCTAGTTTAAATGCTGGGGTTTTTTTTCTCTTTTCCTTTTTTTTTTTTTAATTCACAAGCACAGCTTTTTACTCCTCACACAGTAGGAATTTGTCAGGAGCTTGCTGGCATTAATAGTCTATTTCAGCTCTTTTCTATAGCCCAGCAGCTACAGAGGGGGGGAAAAAGCATGCTTTGTATGGAGCTGTGGTTGGGTCTGTGCTGCAGTGCCCATCTGAACTTGGCTGTGTTTATTTTGTCAGCTTTTGCTTCCCTCTAGTAGTTGCTGGTCCCTTCCTAAACTCACGAAATCCCACCATACAATGCCTGTGCCTGGATCAGGGTTCTGGCTGCTCCTGACCTCAACCACTTCTCTTGATGGTTTTGCTTCTCGAGCTCTTTACTGCAAACAAGATACCTTTGGGTTTCAATTCTTTGTCTGGCTTTTTATCTTTTCCTTCTCAATTGATCTCCAGAGGAGTGGGGCTAGGACAAAACATGTGGTATTCCTAACCAGGGATCCATGGAGAGGGTTTAAGCTATTGGAAAAGTGAGTGGCATTCTTGAAATGGTGTGGTTGCGTTTATTTGGGTGTGGATATAATCATGTTTCTGTGATACAGTTCCTGCTGAGTTTGAAATGCTAGTGTCAGTAAAGCCAAAAGGAGAGCCAGACAAAAGCTTGGAGAAAAGTCAGAATTTCAGTGCCTCTCACTGATGGTTCATGGGAAAGTAACGATTTTGTGTTTGACTTCGATTTTCCTAAAGCACTGGGCATATGCTTTTTCTTCTCTGTGAATTACTGTTTGTGAATATATATCTTCACAGCATCAGAGCATCAGAAACAGCTGGGTTTTGTGCCTAGGTTTCACTCGTAGAGGTAGGTCCTTGTTACAGACTCTGGGTAGTCTGCTGAAAACGGTGTTTAACTACAAAGTTTCGATTTCTGCTGTTGCTGATCACGGCAGCCTAACTCCTCCTGGTCTTCCTGAATCCCTGGAGCAGGGGACATGCTCTCCTGCTGTGCCTCTGCCATGCCTCCGTCTCCTCCACCCCACACGTTTCTTAGCCTTGCATAGAGCTCAGCAGAGATTTCTTCATGAAGACTGGAATGTGTTTATATAATATTTTATATATTATTTTAGGCTCCTGCTACTCAAACGTAGGCAAACGCTTAACCTCTTATTCACCACCATTAGACGAACCATGAAATTGCTGTAGCAGACATCAAGCCAGGTGGATCTAAACCAGCTTCTGTTTTTCCTGCCTGGAAGGTTCATCCTTCATCATTTTCCTGGCAAGTGTGGCTACCTAAGAGCAGGTTTTCCAGGCCAGGAGTGTTTAGTGGGAGCATTGATTGTGAACCACACGGGTCAAGCAGTGCTGAGCTGAGCTGGGCGTAGTGGAGGCTTTTCTGTGTGGGAGGCATCGGGAAGAGGGTGATGTGAGAGGCTCCATCTCTGCAAAAGCAGGGGTAGGCAGCAGTAGGAACAGCGGGCAAAGCTGCTGAAAAGGAGAGAACAACCTGCTGCACTAAATCACAGCTCCCCTGGGGCCACAGCTCCATAGTTAGCATCCTCAAATGGCATTCCTTTATTACGGCATCATTGTGCACGGTCCTCTAGAGAGGAAGCAAACGGTCTCTAAAACAATCTGCTGGCAGCTCAGGCTGGAGTATTTGAGGTTTTCCAGGGCTCTTTTGCTGTGTCACTCTTCCCTTTAATGTTCCAGCTTGAAGGTTGTTGTTCTTTCCTCCATCAAAGTGCGTTAAAGCGCCGGTAAGAGTGTCTGCTCCAAGGACAAGGTGTAGAAGGCAGCAGCCCAGGGAGAACAGGAGATACTGCAGAACAGCTTTGTTTTGGTGTAATCTGTCTTATCTGCATGTGATGCAAAGACAGGGCAGTTTTCACAAGACTTGGAGGCTGTGTGGTGACATGTTTTCTGTCCTTTTATGAAATCCACCACATTATTTTGATTAGAGCGCTAACGTAACTCCTGGCAGCCTCAAATCTCACTGCTAGCAGCTACTTCCCTCCAAAGCCTGATGTGGTGCTAACAAGCAGCGAGATCTTGTGCGTCCTGTTTACATGGAGCTGGGAAGACAGCGTGTTCCATGGGAGGTGCCAAGGTAGTGCTGCAGTCGGATATAAGGTGAAAAAACCTCTGTGTGTGCAGACAGGCTGTGGTGGGGCGTGTTAATTTGTGTTTAGTGGTGTTCAGGAACTCCAGCTGCAATACTGGCATGATGATGTTCTTTTATACCTGAATACGTATCTTTTGTATCTATGCATGCGTAGCATGTTTGTGTTTGTATATCTTTATATTTTTATATATATATATATATCTATTCTCTCTCATGGGAAAGTCCACGTCCTGATCATCCGTGCTTGTGATCTTCTCACGTAGCTCTCTGTCGTTCAGTTTTTAGGTGGCAGAGACACGGTGAAGCTGCGTGTGGGGCAGGCAGAGCTGATGGGGGAGCCTGAGGTGTAGCCCAGGATGGACTGGCTGTGACGAGGTGCCTTAGCCGGAGAGGTCGTTACCATGAAGAGTTCCTGCAGAGCTGGCCTCCACAGAGAACCGCTGAACTCCACATCCTCCACCTTCCATCAAGTCAAACGGTATGGACAGACTGGCTGCTCTGCCTGCAGCTGAGTGGTCAGCACTGATTTTAGCCTTCTCCTTGTCTTCTCCTGTTGTCTTGCGCTGTCGCTCAAATGTTTGCTCCAAATCCTGACTTTCGGGTGGTGTTTAAGGGAGACGTTGTAATGGCTTAAGGGCAGAAATGTTCTTTGACCTTTTTATTTGATAATGACAACTGCAGATACACTACAGCTGGTAGTGTACTTGGAGAAATCCTTGGGTTTTCTAGCAACAGCTGTAAATTAGTTTGGGAAACATGACTTTGAAGTAAAACTTAATTGGCGAAAGGCTCGTCAGAGTAGGCTTTAAAACATGCAGGCAGCTTAAAGCAAGTGGAAATGTTGGCAGTCATTGTTGTGGTTTGTCTTGCTATGGACTAAGTAATTAGATTAGTTTAAGCTCAGATTTTGCATTGCTCACTCTCCTGTGTCTCTTATTAAGGAGAAATGCACGATTGATTTCAAACACTTGTGCTTATGTGACAATTGAGTGCACGCCTCTCACTGTGTCTCCTTATAGGAACACTGTGCAGAACAACTTGTCCTCATGCAAATGCAAGGACATGCCAGTTTGTTTGAGTTCAAGCTACTTCAAAATATATGTGTATTTTTTTTTTTTAAATTCTTTTTCTGAAACCAAGGCTCTTAAGCTTCCTCAGTCTGGAGGAAGAGTGCCAGCTTTTTGGTTTCCAAAGGCTGTGTGGGTTTAAAGCAAACTTTTAACCTTTGTTCTTTGTGGTTGTGTAGACAGCATATACTTGCTATGTTCGTCTCATGGTAATTTAGTGCTGGAAAAGACTTCCTGGGTCACCCAGCTCCTTGCTTTCCCAAGCAGGATCTCATAATCCCTTTTGTGAACTTAGTCCAGCCTCAAAACATTTACATCTTTTCTTGCATCTTTTCTTCTCTCCTCCTGTAGATTAAGCCATTACCGAGGATGACGGATCTTGCTGTGCAGTTAGGAACCTTCTTTTCCTTCCCAGGCTGAACATTCATGACAGTTTATAGACTCATTTGAGTTTCTGTTCCTTTATTTTCCTTCTGCCTAAGGACTGCTTAGTGGGGTTGTAACCCTCACCTGTGGTTTTGCTGTGCTAAGTGACCCAAGTGTTCTCCAGTAGCTTCTTGAGTAGCAATGGCTGTTGTTGTCAGGGTGATGCCCCTCACAGAATATCCTCAGACCTGGCTAACAGTGTGTGCTGTGCTCTGGAGCTGGTCTGGCTGGAGGGCTTGTCACTGCTGTCACAGCATCACCTCCACGTCCCTGTGTCATGGATGTCTCTATGGTGGCCAGTTCACCTCAGTTACTTCCAAAATTTATTGGTGTTCCTCTTGCTGGTGCATCACTGCATTTCAAAACCCTCCTCAGTTTCTTTTACTTGGAGCTTTGTGCCTCTGCTGTTTTGGAACTGCCTCTATTTCTGTGGGTGCAGAACTAATGCTGAGGTCATTCCTAACAAAATCAGATGTTCCCAGGGCTGATTCTTGAGGCATGTCTTTGGTTTCCAAGCTGGTATTTTCTTATTCAGCATCACCTGGGGCTGTCTGCTGCTAAGCCAGCTCCTTTGTCTGCTTTCCCATTTCTTTGCCAATCTGTCTTAACCAGTAAATCTTTTTGTGCTCTCTGAAGTCCTTGTGAGTAAGATATAGTAGATTGGTTTAAAAAGATGGCTTTTTTTTGAGAACCTTGAGGTTAGTCTGGCATATTGAACTATTCCCTCTTCCCCCTTTTTCTCTGTGTCACATTAATCCTCTTTGCTTGCAAAGCACCTTTATACTGGAGTCAGAATACGAGCCCTGGAGAGGCTGCAATCATTCTCCTTCTCTTTCTCCCCTGCAGTGCCCCCTCCAACGTGCCACATGTTTATTACCTCCTATTGTTGCCTTTCAAGAGGTTTATAAATCCTGTTTCTTGGCCTGCAGTGCTTGAGCCTATCTGGTTTGGATTCTAAAACTGGGGTGAGCCAATCCTCACAATTTTTATGAAGCTCTCTAATCCTCCCCCTGCCAGTGCTCTTGTTCAGATTAACGCCTGGGCTTTTGCCCTCATCATCACCCTTACCTACCCTCTTTAAAAATGGTGCAAAGGCAAATTTGGTATTTTGTGTTGTACTCTTGATCTCTGCCCTGCCCTTGCTTGCAGCCCCGTTTCTCTTTTTTCTCACAAACTGAAAAAACTTTTCACTTTTTCTTTGTTGTTAAATATCTCTGCAGTGACTTAATGCTGCACCAGTTCTCATGTTTATTCCTGGACTTTTTGATCTCTAAGATAGAAGTTTCCAAGTGATGTGACCTGAAACTTGTGTCTGCTTCTGGTATCCTTCACGAAGAAGGCTCACATCCAGTTGGAGTTTCTTTGGATCTTGTTTGGGATGTGTTCTTAATAACGAAAATACCTTTTGACTCCTGGAGAATGCTGTGTGCAGTGAAGTCCTCCACACCCCAGCTGACTTCATGAACCAGTTTCTTTCAGTCTTGAGTTTCAAAAGAGCAACCTGATAACTTGCCTTCAGCTCTACTTTTGCTTATTTTTTCTTTTGAATGCTGAGTCTGTTACTGATTGTGTGGTCCAAGGTTAATTTCTTCAACCTTTCATGTGTTCTCATTACGTATGCACAAAAATGAAGGCTATAAATAGCATCACTCTGTGTTGGTTCGTTAACAGAGGAAATTTGTTGCACTGTGATATGACGAGAGGTCTCTCTCCTCTTGCACTTCATAAATCAGAAAACAAATTAATAAAGGTAAAACATTTCCAGAAGGACATGCGTCACTTACCTGGGCTGCTGTGGGCAGCTTTCAGCAGAAGCCCTATAAAACCACCAGTTTTTGTCTTGCTGTTCCTCCGTGATTTCCTCTCATCCTGTCCCACTACAGCCACGTGTGTCATCCCATCATCTCCGAGGTAACACATTTCTGGAGCAGCTGATAACCTTGAATTCCAAATCTTTCAGTTTATTTTGTTCCCTTCTGCTTTGTCATCTCTGTGTCGTGTCTGGCATGGTTGGGAAGCAGGGCTTTGAGCTTCCTGAGGCTCAGCGAAGAATTGCTGCTGCATCACTCCCTTTGTGGTAAGTGCTTCTGTACAAAAGCCTGGCGAAGCAGTGGCACTTCCTCCTGTACAAAATTTAGAAAGTAGCCAAGGCAACTGTGCTTTCCTGAAGGGTGTGTGTGTATTTAGTGTAAAACGTGGTCAAAACATTAAAGGGTGGGAGCCTCAAAGTGGAGTGGTCTGTGTTGGGCTTGGGAGTGCATTCTGTCACCCGAAACCTCTGCGTGCTGGAGGTGATGGGCTTTGTGTGGTGGCTTTCCTGGCTGTGCTGTGTGCAGCTGTATTTGGGTGTTGTCTCCCCCAGAGTCAGGTTATCTGAGCACCAGGTGAACAAGCTGGGGAGGGATCCAGAGTTGGGAGTTTGGTTCTTGTGTTGCATTTAGCTCCTCTGCTCTTCTGGGCCAGCTCTGCCCCACGTTTTTGGCATTCTTCCACTTCCCCCAGGCTGGCCACTGGAGCAGAGAGCTCTCCTTCAGCAGCCACATGCCTTCTGTTTGCCTTCAAATCCCACTCTAATCCTCGCTGGCTCTCCCTTTGCTGCAAGAGGCATTTTGGAGGTGTTGGGAGGTGGGTCAGGAGCAGTTGCCGCTCCAAGGGGAGTGGGTTTTCAGGAAATCAGATGCTTCCACAGCTGCCAGAGTCAAACCCACCCCTGCTCTGGAGCATGGTGCTTCCCAGCCCTCCTTTCTCCGAGCTTGGACTCTTGCCATGCTCCAGAACAAACTCCATGAGTAGCAGAGCGCCTTCAATCCCGGGACTTTCCCGCCCCGGCAGAATCCGTGGAATGCCTTTGAAGCAGCTCTCTGTCTGCTTTGCCTTGCCCTGGCAGTGCAAAGGGGATGGAAATGGTACTGGAGATCAAGCCCAAAGGACCCACCAAGCCCTTCCAGAAATAACAAGTGGTTGACCGTGGTTAACTCCCACTCAGTGCTCCGTCCTTGCTAATTGTCAGTGTCCTTTACGGAGGAGGAAAGCTCTATGGACGGAGAACCGGGATGCCAGGGAAGAGAAATGGAGTTTTTATTGTTGTTGATTTTTTTTCCCCCTTTTCTTTTTTTGTTTGTTTTTTTTTTTGGGCCCCTGCCTTGTGTTAGAATGTCCTGAGGGGTTTTTCAGAGTTGTAGTTGGCACTGGGTGTGCAGTCAGCAACATGAGGAGCTTTCGTCGACTGCAGTGGGTGTTTACAAGGAGAAATCCATAGGAAACTTGGGGGTTTTGATGGAAATTTTCACCCTAATAAAACCTTCCGGTGCTTTGCCCAGAAAACTTGCAGTGTGAATATGCTGCTTGTGAAGATTATGCTTTTTTTGTTGTTGTTGTTCTTGCTGGCCAGATGAAATCTTTTGGCTTCACAGGGCATCAGCAGAGTCCCTGACCTGGGAGCTGCGAGAGGAATTAAGGCTCTCTGTGGACTTTACAAAGGAATTGTGAAAATGGAGTCTTTTCTAACAGTTTTTCCTCCAACTTTGGAGTTTCCACTAAAGCAAATACATTCTTGTTTTAGGCTGCTGTGATTTAGAACATGCATAAATACAAAAGGATGCTGGAAGATTCTGGCCAGCTTGGCAAGTAGAATCATGGAATGATTTGGGTTGGAAAAGACCTCAGAGGCCATCTCATTCCAACCCATTGCTGTGGGTAGGGACACCTCCCACTAGACCAGGTTCCTCCAAGCCCCATCCAGCCTGGTTTTGGACACTTTAAGGGATGGGGAGTCCACCAGTGGGTTATGGGTCCTCCCTTGGGTGGGGAGAGGAGTGGGGTTTGAGTGTCTGAGCTCATATAAAGGAATATATTTCTGTATCAACAATGTGTAGTAAGCAACTTGATAAAACTACAGTGGAAACAAGCTGTAGTTACGACTTATAAAAACAGCAGTGTCATTCCAGCAGTGCAAGTATCCTGTTTTTCAGACATGGCTGATTAGAAATAGAAAAACTGGCCCCTTTATTTCATCAGCTTAAGGATGGAATAACAGTATAAAGGCAGCACTGCTCGTTGTTTCAGTGCTGATCATTCCTGGCAGAATTCTCTCCTATCAGCAATTTAAAACTGCACATTTGGGATTGAAAACCTTTTATGTTTGCTCCCGTGGACTTCTGAAGAGTTGTTGTCTCTAAAGATAAAATTAGAGAGCTTGATAACTTAAAGGGTGGAGGAAAGCAAACAGAATTATTCTGGAATGAAGTGTCATGGGGAATATGTGACTTCACCTTTTAACAACTATTTTTGGTGGTTTTAAATATTTAAAAGCTTACCTGCAGCTGCCACAGCTCTCTGCTTGCCAGCACTGAGAAACAGGGGAGTCTGTGGGTGGGGACTGGGCTCTGGTTCATCTTCAAAGCAATTTCTGCTGGGAAGCCTTGTTCTAATTCTAGGAGCTAGAGATGAAATGTGCTGCTGACGTGCAGGGAAGAAGCTGTGATTGCCTAAAAGTTTGTTCTCAATGTCCACAGCAAAGGGCATGTGAGGTGGGGGGCTTGTTTTTTCCAAGTGACACTTTCAGGTAAGGCCCATTGCTAAGATGACTTTTAAAATGAAAGTTCTCTTCCCTGCTGCTGGAAAACTCTGAGGCAGGTGGCAGCTGGTCTCGTGGAGTTTGCAGTGCTCTTTATAGCTGTCTGAAGTTATTAGATGAAGGTTTTCTTTAAATCCAGATCCATTAAAACATGTGCAATGAACTGAATGCTGAATTCAAATGAGGCAATTATTCTGGCAGTAAAACTTCTGACTAAGGCATAATTTTGTTATGTAAATTATAACTTTTCAACCTTAAATGGTATTGTTGGCTGAGCCAGGGACTAACTGAAACACAGGAGGAAATACAACCTTAAACAAGAAATCTGTGATAGGTGAGGCAGAACTTTACCCTTTGTCTTTCTCCATAGACCAGAAATAGCTGGGAGCAGCTGAACCAACTCTGCTGGCTGAACATGTCCCCTGAGCCTGTTGGGGTAACCAGTTTGGTTCTGTTTTTATTCATATAATACCTGGTCTCACCTTCATTTGCAGCTTCTCTTAATGAAGGGTGTCGAGCTGATTGTCCTGCTGGATTCCTGAAAACTGCTTGAAGAAAGCCTTCTAAAAACAAGCTCAGCTCATCTTTCAAACACCTTGGCATGAGAACTCATGAATGAAATTTGATCTTCTGCTCCTGGCTCGGGAGATTTCAGCATGCAAAGTCGTGTTTTAATTGTATTCACCTCTTCTCCCCAGGGTACGGTGGCGAGCAGCCACTGGAGCTTTTCTCTCTAGTCTGGGAAATGTCCTTCTGGAAGGGAAGGCTGCAGGCACTGTTCTCTGCAGCAGTTTGCTGCAGTGCTTTACCTGCTGCTCTTCTGGGCTGGGCTTTGGCCAGGGCACATCAGTAGCCTGACCCTGCTTCGCTGTGAAGTACAACCACAGTGAGGCAGATCCTGTGAAAAACGAGGCCAAAGCAAACTCCAGCAGTCCTGATTTCCCATTTTTCTCTTCATGCATCTATTTCAATGCCCTGTAGTTCTATTTTTATGAGATGATTTTAGTTCTTAGCATCCGACTGAGGAGGCAAACAAAGTAGCTCAGTTGCGTTTTGCAGAGGAGACTAAATTGGGAGGTGACCCAATTCCAACGAGCTGGAGTTGGCACGGGGAGAGAATTAACCCAGGGACTGGGTAGGTGTGTCTGCAGCACTGAGATCTCTTACCCCCACAGTCCCTAGGTGAGATGCAGGTGGTTTTGGCACTGCCTGGTTGCAAGAGCCAGGTGATGGTCTCCCTAAAAATTCCAGAGGGAAGGAACATAACATCCGCCTTTCCAGCGGCTGCTTCCTGGCCTTAAAAGCACTGCTTGGACCAGAGGGTTGTAGAAAGGTGAACTAAGCCCTTCCTCTTGATGCACCTCCCCAAAATCTCTGTGCCTGCCCTCCCTTCTTGTCATTAGTGCCAGAAGGAGGAACCAAACCTCCAGGGAAAGCAGTGGTTAAGCAGCACGGCTGCTCCTAGTCCTGGAGGCTTCCTCTGCTTGGGCAGCATCACTTATAAATTTGTTGGACTTTATAGACCAACAAATTGAGGTTTTTAGTTAAAAGCTGGTTTTAGGCTAGAAACCTACAAAGTTGCCATACTTAAAACAACTCTCTTGGTGTTGGCTCTCAAGGGAAACGTGTTCAGTGCCTGGATGTGTCCGTGTCAGCTCATAATGAACGTGGCATTGAACCTGCTGCTCTTCAACTCTCGAGCACAGATCATCCCCAAAGAGGAGGCCTTTGAGTGCAACAACTCAAAGATTACCATGGAAACGTAATCTATAGTTAGTTCTGTAATGTTCTTACGTGATACTCCTGGGAGAAGAGCCTGGAGTCTCCTGGTGGTTGCATCCTGTGTGGCAGTGCCCCGGGCTCCGGCGTTCCTGAGCTTTGAATGGAAGGTGGCTGTGGAGGTGTGACAGAACAGAGGAGTCTGGGGCTGCTGCTGCAGTGTCAGCAGCATCCGAGGGGTCCTTCACAGCTCTGGAATTCCTGACTGTAAAATCCCATCCTTGAGAATGGGTGTTCTCAGCTGCATGTTATGCTGCTGTCGCTTTTGGGGGGGCATCTGATGTAGAACCTAAGGACTCGTATGGGAAAGTCACCAAATTTGCCATTATCAATATGCTGAAGGAAAGGCTTCATTGCCCACAGAAGCTGTGGCTGCTCTATCTCTGGAAGTGTCCAAGGATGGGTTGGATGGGACTTGGAGCAACCTGGGATAGTGGAAGGTGTCCCTGCCCATGGCAGGAAGTGGAACAAAATGAGCTTTAAGGTCCCTTCCAGCCCAAGCCACTCTGTGATTTTGGGTGATACTAGGAGGTTAGATATCCCCTGGGATCTCTGATTAATGGAATTACTCTTGCTTATTTCCCTTTTGAGCTTTAACCACACTTTATCTGCTGAAAGGAGTGTGTGTGGTAGCTGATGTCCAGGTAAACCCTGTGACCTATGTGTGCCTTACGACCAGATTGAGGAAGGAACAGGCAGAAGGATGGCTCTAACTCAAAAATGAACCACTAGCTATGTTTTCACAACTGATACAACTTAAACTTTAGGATTTCTCCTTGCAACTGCCTGGAAACAGATTTCTCTAATGGGAAGTTCTCTCCTACTGCAGGAAGTTCTCCAAGGGTGGATACTGCAGCCTTGGTGGCTCTTTTCCTTTCTCATGTGGTTCCTCTTGAGGTGTGGGCTGGTGCCTGCCCTGGGCCACCTTCTCTAATTCCACACAGGCATATTTTGCAACTATAACTTCTTCCCTCTCTGTTTTTCCAGGGTTTCTGGTATGCACTTAAAGCCATATCTCAAGTTACAGAAGAAAGAGCGATCCCCAGAAATAAGCCAGGATTCCCTGCGAGGCCACCAGGGACCGGCACAAGGAGAAAAATACACCAACTGCACCAAACTGAGCGTTTTCCCAAAACCCTCCCTCGTGACTCCATCTCAAAAGCTTCTGGGGATTATTTATCCAAATACTATGTGCAATATGAACGGGAAAGGCCCAGCGGATGGTCCAAGTGCAAGGGAGAAGAAGAACGCCCTGTCCGCGACGATCCACCAGGGAGAAGAAGGGGAAGGGCCGCTGGATGTGTGGGCTGTGGTCAAACCTGGCAACACCAAGGAGAAAATCGCCTTCTTCGCAGCCCAGCAGTGCAGCAGCAACGCCCGCACAGGCTCCATGAAAATCAAGAGCACGTGGGACATCGATGGGAGAACGGCCAAGCGCAGGAAAAAATCGGTGGATCTTAAAAAAGCCAAAATTCAGCTGGAAAGAATGAGGGAGGCCAACGCCAGGTGCTCCCAGCCGGAGCCTTTCGCCTGCGGCATCGAGCACTGCTCGGTGCACTTCGGGAGTGACAGCGGAGAGGGCGCGTTCCCGGGCCGGTCGCTGTCGGTCATCGAGATGGTGGCGTTCCTGGAGCAGCGGGCGAGCGCCCTGCTGGTGGACTGTGCCAAGAGCTGCACGGCCGCCTCTGCCACCAGGCTGAGCGCCCAGCCCAGCAAGGCCGCCCTGCCCGGCTCCGACCCCTTCCCCTCGGCCGGGGCGTGCGAGGCGCACGCGGAGCGGGGCCCCGGCGAGCCCCAGGGCGAGCCCGTGCGCGTGCTGGACATGGTGGCCAAGCTGGAGTCCGAGTGCCTGAGGCGGCAGAGCGAGCGGGAGGCCGGGAGCCTCTCCCGGAACAACAGCTTCCGCAGGAACGTCGGCAGGGTGCTCCTGGCCAGCGGCACCCAGCCCGAGGGAGAGGTGGGGAAGGGGGTCCCGGCTCAGGGGGACGGCCTGGGGGAGGCAGGGGTGGCAGAGGCTGGATACGGAGGTCGCTGTGGCCCTCTGGGTGACACCGAGCTGTGGGATGGCGCTGCCTCTGCCCAGCAGCCGTTTCCTTCGGGGCTGGATACCCGGGTGGGGAATGTGAATTCGGGACTTGCCCAGGCGGTGTTGGCGATGACAGCTGGCAGGAATGACACTGAAACACGGATCGAGCCTCCCAGGGCTCTGCTGTCCCCGTGTCCAGCTGCTGCCAGGCTGCCACCGGAGCCCTTGCAGAGCAAGAACGCGACTGTTGATTGTATGTTGAAAGAGCCTGTAATTTTCCCAAAGCATCCTGCTAGGAAGGAGCCCTTATGCATCAGTATATCAGTCACCAAGACAGAGAAAGGGTGCAGGAAGGAGAAGCTCTCCAGCTCCAGTTCTGGTGAGGATTCGCTCCCAGGGAGGCTGTTTTTCCTCCAGGGTGAGCAGCCTGCTGCTCACGAGCAACAGCCACGGCGGGAGAGTACCCAGGAGAAGCCAGGGGAAGTAGCCCAAAAGGAGGATGAGGATGCTCTGGCATCTGGTAGATCATGTGTCAGAAGCAGTGTCCCTACAGAGCCATCGGCCCCTTCTGTCCCTCCCACAGAAGGGGCTTTGCAAGTACTTGATGCTTCCTGCCTAAAGCGGCAGGTTTCGCATGACTTTCTGGAGACCAGGTTTAAAATCCAGCAGCTTTTGGAGCCTCAGCAGTACATGGCCTTCTTGCCTCACCACATCATCGTGAAGATCTTTGGATTGCTTCCCACCAGGAGCCTGGTTGCCCTGAAATGCACTTGCTACTACTTCAAATTCATCATCGAGTACTACAACATCAGGCCGGCGGACTCGCGCTGGGTCCGCGACCCCCGCTACCGGGAAGACCCTTGCAAGCAGTGCAAGAAGAAATACGTGAAGGGGGACGTGTCCCTGTGCCGGTGGCATCCCAAGCCCTACTGCCAGGCTCTGCCCTACGGGCCTGGCTACTGGATGTGCTGCCACCGCTCCCAGAAGGGCATCCCGGGCTGCAAGTTGGGTCTCCACGACAATCACTGGGTCCCTGCCTGCCACAGCTTTAACCGCGCGATCCATAAGAAAACCCGAGGCGCGGGAGCAGAGGTGGAAGAGGAATATTAGTGCACAAACACTTTCCTGCGAGATTGTTTGGGGTAGGAGGAGGAGATTCTCATGCCTTGTGCTGTTTACAGTGTATATAATTGTCGTGATGATTTTTTTTTTCCCCCCCCCCACAGGGCTATGAAACTGCACATACTCAAACACAAGAGCCTTTACCTTTTAGATTAAAAGAGAGCTTTTAGTCCATCTCTGTAAATAACACTATAAAAACTAATTGTACATACAGAGTCTACAGCTGGCTGAACAAGGTAACCCCCACAATGCAGCTATCCCAGTGTTGCGGCTATAGGTGTGTGTGTGTTTTTAAGTGTCTTGTTTCAAAATCTGTATATCCTGTATAATATATGAATGTTTCTGAGAAGAAACTCTAAATAGGTAAAGGTCAATGTGTTTAAAGAAGCTGCAGACAACTTAACTGGACAACCTGAAACTTAGACTATAGAACAGATCCATTATAGTAGCGTGGCAGTGGATTAAAAAAAAAAAAAAAGAGAGGAATATTATTGTATAGTCAGAATATAAAAAAAGTTCTTGCCTACCTTACCCATGTTGTCTGGTTGGGGTTCTTTTTTTACATAAATAAAATGTGCATTCTAGATCTGCCTTACCAGACTTTCTCTTGTAAGACTTCTGCCCCAAAATAAAAATGCTGTAAAACACGTGGCAGAAACTTGGTGCTGTGCTGTAGTTCAGACGTGCAGTGTGCTTTCTCTAGCAAACCTGTCCTCCTACTAACAGTGAAACAAAAAAACCCCAAATCTCTAGTACTTGGAAAACTCCCTGCTGTAACATTCACGGATTCCAGCTTTTCCTTTCCTTCCTGCCAGCCCTGTGTGCAGCAGAGGCTCCTTTCATCGGGAATTCTGGTGCTAGGTGTGTAAAGCTTGCAGAAACAGGCACTTTCTGGTCATCTGCTTCTTGGCTCTTGTGTGGGCACCTGCCCTGTTCCCTGGATGCTCGAGGACGGAGTGTGGGTCCAGCAGGATGAGCGTGGAGTTGCCTTGGCTCCGTGATATGTGCTGGAAGCTTTCCTATCTGCTCTGTATGGAATTTTTCCCTCGCAAGAAGAATCCTTGCAGTGCTTTGCCCTGCTCTGCTGCAGCCCCTGGCCTCTCGTCCCCGTGCTGTGTCGGTGCTTCCTGGGGGCGTTGCTGAGGTTTGCGTCGGATGAACGGCGATTCCTCGCACTCGGAATGGGAGCGGAGCGTGGAGGATTTCCCTGGATACATTCCTGTCCTGCCGTGCTGTGAGCCAGACCTCAGCCTCCCCTTACACCCCTCCGAGGGTGGATGGTTTGGAAGTCTGGGGCTGGACCCTGGCCAGTCCAGCAGCCGCGTCCAGCTCGGTCAGGGGAGCAGCAGCCGTGTTCCGGGGAGCCAAATGCGGCGTGGCAGCCGTGCCTTTGCCCTGGCCATGTCCCTTCTCTCCCCCCACCTGGTGCTGTTGCTGTTTCTCTGCCCCTCCTCAGGGCACGGATGGACTCCTGGCTCTCACCATTCCAGCTGGAGCAGCCAAAATCTCTGACCTGGTGCGAGAAGAGCCGGTGCCACCTTCCCATGGGGCTCGCCTTGGGCCTTCCTCTGCCCTGCTAAGCCCAGGGAGCAGCTGGAAAGGGCAGGGATGGGGTGGCCCTGCACCTGCCTCATCCTGTTCTCTATCCTTTGGTGCTGGAGCAGAAAGGTGTGGAAAACTGCTGGCTGCAGGGGCCAGGCTGAGCTGCCCACCTCCACCTGCCCTGGGCTCACAGGGAGTGACTCGCCTGGTTTCGGAGGTGAGGACAAAAGAGTGTTTGAAGGTGGATGCTTTTGTTCTTTCCTTTAACAGTGAGAGAAGGAAAATCGAGCCCTGGCAGCCTGAAATGTGGGTTTGGTGAGCTCAGGCTTTGTAGGGAGTTTTAAAGGATGTGCTGGTTTTTATTTTTTGCCTTCACCTGCTCCTGCCACCCCCCCCGGTGTCAGCAACCCCTCCTGGAGCTGCTCTGCAGACATGATGACAACCAGGAGGAATGAAATTAGGAATCTAAAAGAAGGGTGTGGCTGCCTTGTAATCGGTTGGAAAGAGGGAGAGGGAAAGCAGGATCCCTCCTTGATCCCCGACTTCATCCTCTAATGGGGCTCAGGCTTCACCCAAACTTCCATCTGCTCCCTCGGCTGCACCCGGACCAGCAGCAGAACAACTTCCAGGCTGTTGTTTTGCCAAAGCCTTCGGCATTAAAGGCCTTCAGCTTCATTTTGGTTAGGGGCAAAGGGAAAGAAGCTGCTTTCCTGCCCCTCCCCCCCAAGACTCTGGAAAACTTGAGGCTGACGGCAGCGAGGAAAGTCCCTGCGAGGCTGGAGTGGAGCAGCAGAGGAAAATATTTTGTAATTAGATAAGGGGCCAGTGAGGTCATTTTATTCGGAACAGGGTGTGAGATTTTGGTCAACCTTTGTTGAACAAGGGGGAAAATGAGGATAAAATAATATCACGAGGCTGTTTTGTTCTTGGAGCAGGGAAATCCAGAGGACAACTTGCTATTTACCCTGCCCCATCCCTGCCCTCCCCCCAGGCTGGCTGGGGAGCGTGGGCTGGTTTATACATCATTTTATTACGTTGTCTGCCGGAACTGTCCCTCCTGCACAGCATTGCTGTTAAAAATTGTTTCACAGAGCAAGCTTTTGCATCCAGAAGTGGGTTGGTTTCCAGTGTTGCCATGCTGAGCTGCCTGCAGGCTTTCTTTTTCCTGTAACGTTGTAAAATGCAGATTTCTGTTTCCTTAAGGGATGGTTCAGGGAGAAGCCAAGGTCTGATGAATGTTGAGTTTTTTTTTTCCTAAGAAGCAATTAAAAAAAGAAAAAAAATCCAGTGTTGGATTTACAAAGTTCAGTGTTTAGAACCGAGGACGAAGGACTGCACCATGTGCTTGACTTCCCTGCCTGGGAGCATTTGGAGTGTTTGGACTGAATTTCCAGATAGGCCTGCAAAGAAGTTGTAATAACATTTCCATTGTCCATAAGCTTCCAGTTTTCATTGGGCTCTGGGGCTCTCCTGGCATGGACACCACTGAGAAAGCTGCCTGTGGCTGAGGCTTGTGGTTGGGCTCTTGCTCCATCCTGGCTGTTTCTGCAGCAGCTTTTCCCTTTGCTGGGCCCTGTTCCCTGTGGAGAAATCCTGGGATGCTGCAGCAGAGCTCAGTTCCTTGTGTTGGACCCAGTCCCCTCCTGCAGCGTCTGCCCCCGTGCCAGACCCTGGAACTGTCGGCAAGGCCACGGAGCTGCTCCAAGGGCTGGAGCCCCTCTGCTCTGGAGCCAGGCTGGGAGAGCTGGGGGTGTTCACCTGGAGAAGAGAAGGATCCAGGGAGATCTTAGAGCCCCTCCCAGTGCCTAAAGAGGTTCCAGGAGAGCTGGAGAGGGATGGAGTGACAGGACAAGAGGGAATGGCTTCCCACTGCCAGAGGGAAGGCTTAGATGGGATATTGGGAAGGAATTGTTCCCTGTGAGGGTGGTGAACCCTGGCACAGGGTGCCCAGAGAAGCTGTGGCTGCCCCTGGATCCCTGGCAGTGTCCAAGGCCAGGTTGGAGGGGGCTTGGAGCAGCCTGGGATAGTGGAAGGTGTCCCTGCCCATGGCAGGGGTGGAATGAGGTGATCTTTAAGGACCCTTCCAACCCAAACCATTCTAGGATTTCACACCTGCACAAAACTGCACTGAGATCCAACCTGTGTCTCAACTCTTACTTCTTGCATGGTGCTGAAGCCTCACCCGGGGCTGTTTCTGCTCCCCACCTGCCTTTGGCTGGTCCAGGCAGTCCTGGTGCAGGGACAGGACTCGGGGCATTACCAGGCTGCTCTCCTGCCACAAACCAGAGTGGGCAGAGGGCAAAAGCTCCTGCTGCTGGTCCTGCTTAAGCAGAAGTGGCGTCAGCATTCTGTCTGCACGAGCTGAGCTCGGCCCCAGACTTTGCTTTGCCCGTGGCCATGACCCGACTGTGCTGGGACCGAGGCCACAAACTGCCCCAGCTCTGTGTGCAGGAGCCCCAGGTGGCTGCTGCTCCCACTCCTGAGTGTCCAGCAGCCAGGAATCACAGGGCCATCAGCCCTCCCCATCAGATATGTCACCAAAAATGGAGTGGGAGGGGTTGTTTCTCCTCCGTCATCCAGCAGCCTGTGAACCGTGGGCTGCGAGGCCACCAGGGCCCGTGGGCAGAGCCTGCTTGGTCCTTTCCCATCCCTGTTGCTCTGACACTGCTTCACTTGAATAGCTCCAAACTTCAAGAGACACCTTCTTGCATCCTGAAATGACCTTGTAAGGAGGAGCCCTTTGCATGCAGAAGGAATCCACCACCTGCAGAAACATCACCCCGGCACAGGAGCAGCCCCGAGCCAGGCTCACCCGAGAGGTTTTATCCGTTTACATGTACATAGAGGGATGTGTGTGTGTGTGTGTGTTGTGCAGGACTCCACCCCCTGCTCCCATGGAGATGCAGTTATTTTATGTAAGAGTATTTTTTTAGAATGGGTATTGCTTATTCCACCGCTGTACGACTGATTGCACTGTAACAGGTCTGGTCCCTGTGATGCTTTGAAGGCTGGAAATTCTCGTGTACTTTGCCCAGCACAGTGAAAAACAAACCACACAGAAGTAACAGTCATAAATATACAACTTTAAAAAAAAAATTACTGTTAAAGATTTATTGCAATAATACAATAAAATTTAGAAGAAAAAAAAAAAAAACCCCAAATAAACCCAAACCAAACCACTTGTGTTTAGTTACATCTTAAGTCTGGAAGTTGCGAGAGAGGGGCCGCGAGTTCCCTCAGGTGACAAAGCCACCCCTGGGTGTCCCAACCGAGACCCTGCACAGGCACCTGATTTTCGGCACAGGGCTGGGCCCCCGAAATCAGGCTCTTCCTTGGCAGCCCACATTGGCCACCCCAGGTCACCGGTCATGACCAGAAGTCCCGGCCTGAACTGAAATTCCCGTGTTCATGCTACGCAAAATGCTTTGTAAACTCTCAGCTGGCTGCCTTCAAATATCTATAATTACAGATATTCCTGCCCTCCCTCCCCCACCCCCCCAAACAACCTGGAAAACGAATCCTGGTGATTGCACTCAAGGTTTGGACACACACAATTCTTCCTCAGCTACACATGTGCAAAACACTTTTAAAAAAACCTCCACAACCTTGTGTTCTGTTACAAAAAAAACGTTCCATGAAAAGCCCCACCCTGATGCATCAGAACACCCTCACGGTGCCCTTGTGCACTCTCAGAGTATGACAGGGTTGCAAATAAATTATTGTGGAAAACATGGATAGGAAGTATATGGCTTATAGAAAAGTTATTGTGTTGGATTTTCTTTCCCTAAGTTCAGTGACAGTGCATGAAGCTGAGTCATGGCCTGACCTTCCGGGGCTCAAAGCACAAAGGCAGCAATGAAAAAGGGACTGAAATGCCTATTAAAAAACAACAAAAAAAAAGGTATTTAGATGGCGGGGTCCAGTGCAAAATACACGGGGAAGCAGAAGGGGCTGGGCTGTGAGCCCGGTTTCCAATACTGGCGTGTGCTGGTTGCTCAGAGCTGCGAGTGATAAAGTGCTGTGAGCCAACAGAGCCCAGACCCCCAAGGCTGGGCCTGGCAGGGGGCTGGGGGCACTGGCCCCCATCGGGCTGCAGTAGCCCAGGGGCCTGGGCTGTTCTCCTAAAACAAACCCAACTCTTAGAGCAGAGGAGCGGCAGGAGCGAGGGTGGTGGTGTCTGACAACGTGTGCGGCGCTTGCGCGGAGTTAAGGGTCTTTGGTTTAAAAAAAAAAAAGAAAAAGATAAAAAGAAAAATTAAAAGAAACTACTGACAACAGATGCCCAAGCTCAGGGCTAAAGAGAATCAGCTGCCATGGAGGGGTGGGTGACACAATACTCAGCAGGGCTCCTGGCAGGAGGCACAGGGGTGTCACTGCCACACCTGGCTTCCCACCCCTCCTGGGTGGGGACAGAGGCAGCACTGGCAGGGCTGGAGAGGAACAGCAAACCACAAAACACCCCGAGAGGTGGCTGGGAAAGCCAGCCCTGGAGCTGGGATCAGGCAGGGAACGTGGCTTCTGTGTCACTCACCACAGCCTTGCTGTGTCCCCACAAGCAGCGGGGCAGTGGCAGAAATCCTCCCTGGAGGAGGAGGACAGGAGGCTCTGACCTTGGCTGACCCTGTGGGGGAACCGTCCCAGCTCTAAATGTAAACGTTGGAAGCTTTGCTGAGCAAACCACGCGTGAGGGCCCCGTCCTGCAAGGCAGAGGGAGAGGAGGAGCCCTTGCTCACCAAGTCACCTGTCAGCACCCACCTCCCGGGGTTCCACGAGCCAGCTGTGCCAGGGAAACCAAAACAATTCCTTGGCAGTCAGTAAACAACAAACCCCACCATGAACATAACATAAAATAGGGTTAAAAACACATGTAGTGTGGAGAGCGTGTGACTTCACCAAACTGGCTTGAAATGAGGTTTTTCTAATGCTAAAAAGTGGCAACACGGTGTGGTAAAGGATGGGCGTTATTGCAACAATGCAATTCTGTATCAGCATCGAATGTGGGTCTAGCAAGAGAACGTCCAGTGTTTCTTTGGTGTATGGTAGTAAGAGTACAGAGCCTGTGTGCCTCAGACAGCACAACACAAAACTTCTACACCTACCAGTGGAAACAGCATGAAACAAGCCAGTTTTCTATGGCAAAACTGGATAAAGATCCACAACCAAATCTAAAACAAGAGCAATTTGCTGTGTGAATTCCCTGTCCATGCTGATTATTTGTATTAAAAATATGGCAACAGAGATTAGAAAACATGTTAAAAATGCATAATTTTCATGTCCTGAATGAAAAAAATTTAGAAATACGCATTTTTGCATTATGCAAGACAGATTTAAAACACACACACACACACACAAAGGAAAACCCTGTAAGGAGTTAAGAAAGTGGGAACTGCATTTGCACCACTGTCCAGACCGCGCCCTGAGCAGCCTTCCCTGCGCTCATCCCAATCCAAACACTCCAAAATCTGTTTCTTCTTCAGAAAGTAGAGCTGGAGGTTGCTGGGTCCTTTACAATCCTCGATGCAGACAGAACCAAGACACAAAGTGCCCTCGCGGAATCCGTCAGGAGCACGGAGCTAATTTACAAAACGGAGCCGTCACAGTCATCTTGGGTAAATAAAAAGGTTTTCTCTGGTTTACAAAACGCAAGTCTGACCTTTCCTTTGTTCCAGGCACTACTTAACCAAATAGGTAAAGGTTGACTACAGCACAGTCGGGGAGGGGTCCCTGGCACAGCTCCCGTGTGCCCGCTAGCGGTGCCCGGTGTAGGCCTTGAGCCACGAGGTGACCGAGGCGGCGGCGGACGAGATCATCCCGCCCGCGCTGCTGCTGGCGATGGGCTGGGACACCTGGGTGCTCTGGCTCTGCAGCATCTCCACCTGCTGCGAGGGGATGTCGCAGAACCTGGGGCTGGGCAGGTTCTCCCAGTCCGTGCCCAGGTCCGTCTCCTCGTCGCTCACGTGCTCGTCGCCGCTCTCGTCCGTCTCGCCCGCCGCGCTGGGGTCCACGAACTCCATGGAGTCTTCCAGGTCGGCGCTGATTTCAAAAGGGCCGGACCTGGGGGTGAGGACACAATGCTGACCCATCAGTGCCTCTGTCCTCTCTGCTGGGGTGAGCCCTGGGTGCCCCAGAGCACCCTGAGGGGCATCTGCCACGGGCACAGCAGAGATCAAGCGCCCCTGTCTCTATCAGCTGGCAGAGAAACTGCAGAGGGAACTTTGTGTCACCACGGTCGTAACACCAATGCTTGGCCAAGGAAGGGACAGGGTTCCAGCCCATGGAGCAGGAACGGTGGGAGAGCAGTTCTGCTCTGGCAGGGGTAGGGAAACACACACACAACAGAGAAAGCTACTGGTGATAACTCAGGGCTCCACTGGTGGGAATCTCGGCTTGATGTGGAACAGCTTTAATTTCCAACGCCAGCCCTGGCCAGGCCGAGATGGCTCAGCTCTGTTGGGGCGTAGCTACAACTCACAGGTCTGGCACAGCTCACCAGTGGAGACTTCCCACTCTGCCCTGAGCAACACCTCAACCTCTTTCTCACTCTGAGGTTGGCCAGACACTGGAATGGGCTGCCCAGAGAGGCTGTGCAGTCTCCCCTGGAGACACTCCAAACCCCACCACACAGAATCACAGAATGGGTCAGGTTGGAAGTCACCACAGGGGCTCATCTGGTCCCACTTCCCTGCTCCAGCAGGGCCATCAACAGAGCACATTGCACAGGATTGTGTCCAGATGGCTCTGGGAATATCCCCAGCGAGGGAGACTCCACATCCCTCTCTGGTTAATCTGTTCCAGTGCTTGGTCACTGCACAGGGAAGTTCTTCCTCATGTTCAGGTGGAACTTGTGGGCATCAGTTCCTGCCCGTGCCTCTGGTGCCATTGCTGGGCCCCACAGAGCAGAGCCCGGTCCATCTCTGAGCCCTCCCTGCAGACACAGACAGGGCTGAGGGCCCCTCTCAGCTGGACAGCCCCAGCTCCCTCAGCCTTTCCCGGGCAGGGAGATGCTCCAGTCCTGAGCACAGCTCTGCTCTGAGCAGGGCCACGGGCTGCACCTCCAGGGTCCTGCTCAAACCCACCTGGGCTGTGACTCAGAGTTCCCTGCTGCCACTGCCTGGTGGGAGAAGCGATTGCATCCTGCCCCATCCCACTGCTCTGGGCTGCCTGTATTCCATGGAAAAAGGAGGATTCCCCACAGCAAGCAGCGTTCCTGACAGAGTTCACTCCAAGCCACAGAACTCCCCAGTGAACGTGAGCAAGAATTTAATGGAATCATGGAATCATTTAGGTTGGAAAAGACCCCCAAGATCACCATGTCCAACCACTAAACACAGTAACCATTTAGCACAAGCAAGAGTTTCTCCAGCCTTAGTGGGAGAAGGAGCCTAAAGCAGTGATTTATCATGGAAAATATTAATGCAGATAATTAAAGTTTGGTAAATTATAAGCATACAAAACCAGCAGCATATAAAGGAGATTGTCAGGCAACTACAAGCTTAGGTATCTAAAGGAAAATAAAGAGAGCTGGTTGCAGCAAACTCTGCAGCCAGCTGAGAAATTAAAGCAAACACTCCCCTTTCATAATCTGGAAAGGAATGGGAGCGCTGTCTCCTGGCAAAGCCTTTTGCTTAACAAGGCAACACAAGAAGGGAGTCATCAGGGCTGAGGCCAGAAGGGACCATGAGATCATCCCGAGTGACCTCCTCTCTAACAAAGGCCACTGCGTCCCACCCGTTCTCCCTGTCCTGAGCCCAGCAACTCCTGCCTGATGACAGCACCCATTCCAGAAACTCATCCAGCCCTGAGAGGATGACAGAAGGAAACAGAATCCCCACCTTCATTCCTGTGGGTAATTAATGTCTCTGTAAAGTGCATGTGCCTCATTTCAACCAGCTCAGACTCTTTGCTCCCAGTGGTGTCTGTAAAGCCATTCAGCAGCCTGGTGGGTATTTTACCCAACTGTCCTATAACCCTTTCTTTTACTATCTGGACCCAGCTGATGGATCTGGAGCTCTGTGACACCTGCACAGGTGCCCACTGTGGCCCCTGGACCTTTTAGAGCAGCTGCTTTCCTTTGAGGACACAGTTCTTCATCCTCTGGGTATTTCCAGCACTGTCCTTGTTTTTAGGCAAGCAGCAGCAAGCACAGATTTTTGTCCAAAATCTTTTCCAAAGATGTGGCTCGCCGTGTCTCTGGGCTGAATCAGTAGGGATATATCCAGAGAACACAAGGTAAGTGGGAACAGGCAGTTCCTCTCAGTGGCACTGCAGGTTTTTGAATGAAACCAGATCCGTACACGAGAACAAAGCAGGAGAGTAGATTTCGGAACATTACTGCGTTTAAGGGGGAATAAAGCACCAGGCACATCAAACAAATATTTGCAGACTGTCTTTGGCACAAGTGATTTGTGTCTGGATTATCCCAATGGGGAAATCAGTGTTGTTTGCTTTCTTATATTTAACTTGTGAAAAAAGAAATAAATTATTAAACCTGGTGCGTGCAGGCCAGAGCTGACGTTCTTTTCATCATGTTCTAAGCTAAGAGAAGAGTTGTCTTTAATCTTAATTTACATATAAATGAATACCATTTGAAGGGTCAGCTTTGGTCTAGGCAGTTCAGTGACTGGAAGTATTTTGAGGAAGGTTTGCCTGGGATTCTTCTGAGGGTTTGTATGACTGGATGCTCTCAGGTGTTTGCGTGTTGGCAAGGCGTGGGCAGGGTCACACCTGGAGCACGGCAAGGCTGCCTGGCATTTGTGCTGCCGTTCCCTGGAGGGAAGGAGTTCCTGCTCCTGGCTGTAGGGGAAATAAGTCCAGCAGCAGCTGCAAAGCCTCCAGCTGAGCCTGCCATGGGCAGAAGCACAACAAACGCACGTCTGAAATTTAATTTCCTACTCAGGAGCCCCTTTTTCTGCCCTGTTTTGCCTCCTCCTGGAACTACCCCGATTTCTGTGCTGAGAACTCACACACACAGCAAAAGAGAATTTCCCTCATAAGTAACAAGGCAAAGGCATAAATTCAAAAGGGATTCAGCCACAGGAGAGTTCATATTTTGCTTTTCTTACCTGCCCAAGTTCTCGGTGTCTGGGCTGACCAGGTACATGAGGTTCCTGAGGGTATGCAGGGGGTGCAACAGATCTAAATTTACATGCTGACATGTGGAAAGGAAAGAAAACCCATAATCAGGTCCTGAAGGAAACCAGCAGGCACAGTTAATACTTTAAAAGCTATTTAAAGCTATCAAATGTGCACCCCCCTACCTGAGAGAAGCAGAGGTGAAGGATATTAGCATTCAGCTTCTTCACTGCCCGTGTGAACCTGTGTCTGCTGAGATTCTCTCCACAGAATTCACTGTTAAAAACACCACACACACAAATACACAGGAAGCAAAATGCTGTGAAAATCCACTTAACTGGAGGCATCAGCATTCTGTGTCCTGGCTTCCTAAAACTTGCTGGAGTAAAAATCCTCGTGGTGAGCACTTGTTTTAAAGTCTACAGCCAGTTTTAGAGTGCTCAGGAGATTAATTTTTCACCTAGCAGGACTGTGAGCATTTTTTAGGCTCTGCTTGCCCTGGCCTCACCAGTTTCCACAGGACAGGTGGTGTGAACTGTAGGGAACTCGAGATCCACCAGTGCCAAACTGTTTCAGATCTCCTTTAAAATCCTGCATCACTTCCTGTTCCAAACCTTTTTCTTCTCTGAGCTGAACACCCAAATAAAATCAGGGAATGACAGAATGGTTTGGGTTGGAAGGGACCTTCAAGATCATCTGGCTCCAACCCCACAGCCATGAGGTGGGAAAAACCTGAAAGCCTATACAACTTCTGTGCCCTCACTTTGACAGCCACTATTTTAAAACACCCAAAAGAATCTCAGCAGCACATTTGAGACCCCTGGGCGTCTGACCAGGTCTGCAGCTCCTTCTGTACAGATCCCAGCTGCTCCACACAGACACCAAAATTCTAACAGTGCCTTTCATCCCAAATGGGGTTTATGCAATGCACTCCTAGGTGTGTTCCCCATGGGGGTTTTATCCCATTGGGAATTACACTGCTGCCATGCCATATTATAGGACCTTGTCCTACAGCACAGGAGGCAGCAGAGCTGTTCCAGAGCTGCTGGATTGGGCTGGGATTTTGTGAAGCACAGCGGGGTCCAATAAAATCAAAAGTGCCATTCATACACTGCCATATTTAATCTCTCTTTTGAGGATGCTGAATGTATCAATTAGGAAAGTGTTATTTTCAACTGTGATGGTTGGGCTTCCTCTCAGGGAGTAAAAAAGAAGGGAGGGACTGTTAACTGTGGTCTAAAATCCTGCCAGCCCTCCCCTCAAACAGCACAAAAATCCACGAACCACCCATGTTACCAAAAAAAAGCTGCTGCAATTCATGACTTTGTTCCCCAAACTAAGCTGATTTAAGGTCGCTGATTGCCCTGCCGTGTTTTTACTTGCCTGTTGCAGAGCTTCTTGGGAAGATTTACATCAAGTATGAGAGACAAAGTGTTAACGAGCTGAGTTGCATAGCACAATGCAGCACTGATGGTATAAGCAGGGTTATTATGTTCCATATCTGAAAGAAATAAAACCAACATGAAATCCTTGTTTTAAATGCAGCCTCGGTGGGTGTGTTAATATGTTCCTGGAGTCTGCTCTGGAATATGTCATTTCTAAGTGTGGAGAACAGCCTGAATCTAGCAATCATTTCCAGTGAAATCTGTCAGAAGTTGGAAGAAAATAGTAATTCTTGGAATTCCTGTTAAGATGATGACATGTGAACTGTGTCAAAACTGTGAATAATTAACTTTCTCTATTTCATTGTGCTGTGTATCCCAGAGAGCATTTCATGCAAAAAAAGATTTCAGCAAACTAATCATAAAACCACAGACTGGTTTGGGTTGGAAGGGACCCTAAAGACCATCTAGTTCCAACTGGGCAGGGAATCTTCTCCTATAATCCCAATACTGGCATTTATTTCTGGCTCAGGGTGAGAGCAAATGGACCAGTCTCCTCCTCCTCAGCAGCACCCAAAGCTTCTGGAGTGTCCCAGCTGCCTAAAATCAGGCCTTTGCCCCTTACCAGGTCCCTGTGTAGTCTTCTTCTCCTCCACCCAGTTGTAGTAAGCTGAGTAGTCCCCGTTGTTGGGGAGGATGATCCAGGGCCCCGTGATGCTGATGCTGGTGTCCCCGTTGTGGTCGTCACACACCCACCTCCCCGACAGGTACGTGGTTCTCCGCGCCTCCGCCAGCTTGCTCACGGTGCTGGAGGTCATGGCATTGTCACTCTCTGAGGACACATCTGCAGGGTCCCTGCAGGACCACAGAAGGGTTTGAAAAGAAGTGGTTAAAAATAGAATCGAGCACGCACTTGGCAGGCACCGAGCCAGATTTCACTCGGGGCAAAATGGTTGTTGGATTGCTCCTGCAAAACTCTTCAGTCCCAAAACTGCTTTCGTTTGTTCTGGGGTTTCTAATTGGCTATTTTTGTAGAATCCAGGAATGGTTTGGGTTGGAAGGGATCTTATAGACCACTCCAGCAAAACTCCTCATTCCCAAAACTACTTTCATTTTCTCTGGGATTTTTAATTACCTATTATTGCAAAATCCTAGAATGGTTTGGTTTGGAAGGGACCCTAAAGCCCATCTCATTCCCACCCCCCCTGCCATGGGCAGGGACACCTTTCACTAGACCAGGCTGCTCCAAGCCCAGTCCAGCCTGGCCTTGAACACTTCCAGGGATGGGGCATCCATATTTTAAGGAAGTTTAACACTGGACACGCAGCCCAGATGTCTCAGTGGGGAGATGCAAGCACCTCCAGATTCAGATTCTTCTATCCTGGACCTCTGTCTTTGGGTGAAAACACACCTCCTCCTCCTCCCCACAGATCCTAAAGGAGCCAGAGCACATACCTTAGACTGCCACAACTCTCTTCTGCGTGTCTAAAACCAAGCAAAATGACCCCAAAAAGGACAAGCCTGCCATACCTCATACTTGTCTTCACCTCTTCAATGGGGAAGATGACCGAGGTCAGCTCCAGGATGTGCGACCGACGGAGGTTTGCCAAGTGCTCATACTGGGTTTTCAGGTCGTAGGTTTTTTTCTCCACCAGGTCTCCCAGCTTCCTGTTGTGCCTCTGGATCTTCTCCTTCTTCTCCTGATGCCTCTGAGCCCTGCGATAATGCTTCTGGTTCTCCTCTTTAATCCTCAGCAGCCCCTCCGTGTCTGTGAGAACAGCAGCAGATGTTATCCCTTGGAAAAGGAGCTGGGAGGTGCTGGTAAGAAAAGCTTGAGAAAAGCTTTATTAATATTTATGGAAAACAAGATCTATGGCAGCTTAAAACAGAAAACCCTGCTAAACTATTAACATCTTCCAGCTGCTCAGTGGTACAACTTTTTAATCTCCTCTGAAGATCTCCAAAGAGACTGCAACTGGGATTATTCTTTCCCTATCTTTTACCCAGCTATTTTTGGATTTGGAGCACAAAAGCCAAGATTTCCCACTTTAATTAAACTCCTGAGGTAATCATCCTGACAGAAATAGCCTGACTGTACATGTTTGCATCGTGCTGACCAGAAAAGCCCTGCCCTGCTTGCAGCCAAAATCAAGTGCAGATAGCATCTTCAGTCACCATTTCTGGCACCTCTGCTGCTGTTAGTGTGGGTTATTTGGGCTTCACTCATGGATGTGCTCTTACAGCACTTGGATCCCAACAGTGCAGGCTCCCTGTTTCCACAGGGAACACTGGCTATCTCCCTTTCCACTCACGAAATGGGAAATGTGCTCATTGCTGAAGTGCTGCGACTGCCTGGATTCACTCCACGTGTCAGGCACACTGAGGCTTGGAAAAATACCAAGCAAGAGTGTCTTGAAGCATCCAAGGTTGGGCCTGATGATCGTAAAGGTCTTTTGCAACCTTGATGATCCCATGGTCTGCTGATTCTGCTATAAAATAACTGGCTGTGGTAATGCTCCCACAAACATGGTGCTAGACAGAGTCAGCCACCTCTGGCTTTTAAAAGCTCAGGGAAAGATTTCTTGTGCTCTCCCCAAATACATGTTTAAAACTCTCCATGTGCCCTAGTTTGAAGTGTGCCTGCCCCTGCAGACACAGACACTGCTCTCTCTGAACATCAGGAATTATTCTGGTCATCTGATCTGCTGCAATCCATGGTGTGTCTGGTAGGAAGGATGATCTGGTATGTGGAAGATGCAAAGTCCCAAATTAAAGGAGGTGAGAAGAGCTCCTCCATGCAGATAAGAACTAATAATCCTCAGGTTCATATAATATAAATAAGTGACCCCTGTTATAATAAAAGTAAGTGACCCCTGTTAGAGGAGCAGTAGCTCTCTGAGCAGTACCAAGAATCCCTATGTGTCAGCTGCAAATCCCTTTTCCTTTAAGCAGTCCTGTAACATCAACACAAAATCAATTAACACTTGCATTCATATTCCCAAACTCTCCCTTTGCATAAAGAACAAGAGACAGAGGAGGAGAAAAATGTCCATCTGTTCAATTTTCACATTAGTGTTCAACTTGAAAGGCTACTTTTTCAGAGTGAACTCCCTTCCCTGCGGGTCCAAAAGCAATTATTTGGGAGCAGGGGAGACACTGCACTCACGTTTCCTCTTTAGCAGTCCCAGTGCACAAACAACTGTCCTGCTCTCTGCACAGCACCTCTGCTTTATGACCCAGTTTATGAGGTGATTAAAAATCTGTCCCCAGGAGTATTTCAGAACACCACTGTGTCCTGCACACCTGCACTATGTGATAAATGCAAGCCCAGGCACACTGATCTCTGCCCAGAGAGCTCTGCCAGCTATTTGCAAGCCTGTCTCCTTGAACTGTTCTGCACAGAAAGAAGGCAAACACACAGATTTTAAAACATTATTTTAAGCACCATCAATTATTGAGGTCTCCAGGAGAGTCAGCTTCAAAAGCAGGAACCCAGTGTTCTAGAAATCGTTCTTATTTCAGAAAATTAAACTATGCCACATCCAAGAGAAGAGAAACAACCTTTTCACACTTTTTAGTGTGGCTCAAGAGTAACCAAGTTGGTTTCCTGATCTATTTGGCTACTCACAGCAAAAATTCATTTCTGGTCTCTCTCCAAGAGCAACTGAGCTAACAATAGGTTAGTTGGGCAATAGTTAGCTCAGTTTTTAGGTTACATCTAACCAAATTCACCGTGAATCAAGAGCAGTTGCAAAAGTTGCAGATAATAAATTCCACAGAAGAATAGGAAAATTGAGAACTCCACTCCTTGGTTGGTCCTAACACTCTGCCACCTTCAGAGCATTTTGAGAAAAGGTGACTAATTCCTCAAAATCACATTGATTTCCTCTTCTCCTTTCTTCACAGGCTAAAGACAAAAAGTCATAATCTCCATAATAATAATAATCTTCTATCTACTGAAAAGCTTGTTTTTCTTCAACTTCCTTTCTCTAAACCAAAACTGAATTTTCTTAGCTGTTCTTTCTGTTTAATTTCCAATACTCAGACTTTCTTCATGTGATTTGTATCTTTCTTAAATTGTTTGAATTGGACACCAGACTTCCACTGAATCAACAACAATACCTGGCACAGCAGGCTAACTGCTTCCATCTTAAATACAGCACTTATATTAGTTAACCCAGAAAGAGGCCTGAGCCTTTCTGGAGCACCACGACATTGATAATTTTTATTTAATTTGCAATTCCCCAGATCCTTTCCTGCCAAATCTCACCACCATCCCCCATTCTGGGTTTGTTTCTCTTTACAACAACGTGTACCTTGACTTTGTCCTTTTCAGAGGATGTTGTCTATTTATCTGCATGATTTTGCATTTGGTCCTGGTCTCCACAGAAGTCATTTCACCATCCAGCCTGGCTTCCTTCATTCCACCCTATATTCTGCTGAGCTATTATGGGAAATACTGAAGAGAACTGGGCCAGGAACTGGCTCCTGCTGAGCTCCACCTGTCTCACCTCCTCAGCTTGACCAGTGTCACTGCTCTTTGAATGCAGCTTTTCTAACCTTTTGTGATGACCTTGCAGGGGTTACACCCAGAGCAAATGTCTTGGTTTGCTCACAAGACAGTTTCAGGCAGTGCCCAAACCCAAGTTGTGTGCAGCTTCTGTTTCATCCTCCAGTGCATCACTTGTTCCCCAGACAAGGGGTTGATTTGACATGAACATCACAACTGTGACATAAATAACAAAACATGAATTTGACATGAATACCACGACCAAATGATGCCTATTTTTAACCACCTTATCTTCCAGTTACCAGCAAAGTTCCCCCAGGTCTGTAACAGGATGCCTGTGTCATCAGCTTGAGGTTCTTCCTTCCTGCACCCTTTGAAAGCGGGTACTGTTTTCAGCTTCCTCAGACATCCTCACCCCCTCATGTGTTCCTGAGTGCCCCACACGCTACTTCAGCTTGTTCCTTGGGTTCCATAAAGCAAAGTAATATGTAGCTGGCTGTTTCCTTTCCTTAGCCTGCAGTCCTCTCGTGATGTAAGATTTAACCAGGCTAAGCAGCTGATCACATTTTCTTTGCAGGAAGATGAAGCAAAAGCAGCACTGAATGCTTCAGACTTCTCTGCACTGTTACTTGCTCTCTTTCCTGTTAACTAACACACTTGTCTATTCCTTCACCTTTTCTTTATCATACATTTCCTATTGTTACTATCCATCCTCCTTATTAATTGAAAATAATTTTGCATCTCAACCTTTTTTTGATTTTTCACCCCAAGCCTGTGCTAATCCTTTATGACCGTTCTCAGGTTGTGCCTCTGCTTCCATGCTCTGTATGGCTCTTCTTGAATTTCAAGCCATAAAAATATCCCAGATTCAATCAATATGCTTCAGAATATGCTTCCTCTACTTCCCTTGCACGTAGGTTGTAAGCAGAGCTGCATATTCTCTTCTGAAAAATGACCCGGCAAATTTAGTGTAAAACAATCTAATGAGGTTCAAAACTGAGGTTTCTGAATGGAGCAACTCTCCAGCCTACTCCATATTTCAGTGACTCTTGCTCAAGTAGGATTTTAGGATTTTCAGACAGGTGTGGGTTAAAATTCAGCAGTTTCATGAAATCTGTGACAGCTGCAGAGCTGTTTGCTCCTCTTTATCAAGAGGAAGTGATCAGAAACACTACACTGAATAAAGCCATCTCTAGGGACACAGCCAGAGTCACAGGCTGCTAAGCATTTGCTCTTAAAGCTGTTGCAAAACCATCTCCATCCAGCTGAATAATGTCTGCTGTTTGCTAATTAAAACCCAAGCATAAAGAGGCCAAAATCCACTCACCAATTTGCCTTCAAGTTGATTTAGGAAGCGACGGTTTGGAAATTCACCATTTTTTAAAAAACTAACGCTCAAATTCACCTCAATTGATTTTTCACTCTAAGGCACAGGGCGTTTTTCCACATCACAAAAGCACAGGCATTACTCACGTCTTGTCATTTCATCATTTTCTTTGCAAATGGTCTGTTTCAGCTGCTCAATCCTCATCTTGCAAGACATTATTTTCCATCTCTGAAAAAGAACATTCAGCAACTCTAGGGCACAAACGACTTCAAACACGCTGAACTAATGATTAACAACAAAGCCAGCAGCTTTAGTGCAAAAGTAGCAGGATGCTCTCAAATGGATCAAACAACTAAATCTTTCATACAGTGTTTTGTGCACAGAAGAATGCCACAAACAAAATGAGTGCTTAGCATAAAGTCAATCGGTAAAATAAGTTATTGAACAAATATCTAGTGAGAAATGAAAAATTCAGCCAGCTTGGAACACTCTGCTTGCAGAGCCCATTTCGGTTTTGCTTACAACAGGCTCTTTGGGAAAGCAACACAATGCCCTCAAGGTAACTGTAACTTTAAACTATGCGATCTAGGAATTCAGAGAGTTTAAAAACCATGGGACACTTGGAGCAACTCACCAGCTGATCAGTTATTTCTTTCCCTTCCATGGCCTTCAAAACACTAGAGGAAAAAACATGATTGAAAGTTTTATGACTATCTGGACTCTGTCTGTCTCCAGCAACAGTGTGTTAAAGAGACTGTTTCCTTTTATGAGATCTCTTAGCTTTTATATCAATTTAATAAATACAACTTACTGTTTTTGGAATTCTCTCTGTTTGGTTTTAAGATGCATCAGCCTTTCTTTCTTGTCTGAAAACCTGGAAGAGATTAAATTCTTTTATTGATATTTTGCACAATTACAGCACTGTAAGTTGTCTGAAAAAGATAATAAAATTGAAGCTTGGGGATTCTCCAAACCTCAGCTATCTGTCTTCATCTTGGGAAGTAATGGCTAAATGTGTAAAACTCTTGCAGAATTCCAGAGCATGTGTCTCACTGGAATTGCAACAGAACCTCTAAGCTGGAGAAACATCAGAGTGTTGAATTTTCAAACTTGTAAGCAAATTATTGCTACTTCTAGATTTATAGCTTAGCAAGAGCAGTATTTTGTGTCTTACAAAAAACATAGAGTACTTCAAAAACCTTCAGTCACTGCAGAAATTAATAGTACTATCTCACATAGTCCATGGCCCAAAAGTCTGCTTCAGCTCTGCTTCGCTGGATTCTGGGGTATGGGAACTGCAGAAAACTGATCAGAAAGGAACTTTTTAGGATTCATCATCCTGTGTTTTCACCCTTTGAGTATGCAGAAGCCACGTTCTGCCCCCCTCATTGTTCCACAATTCATTCTCTTTTCCTCTACAACATGTAGAATTGACAATTTCATCCTAACAGAGCTGTGATACTTGCAGATGCCCCATCCCTGGAAGTGTTCAAGACCAGGAAGGATGGGGCATGAAGGTGTCCCTGCCCATGGCAGGGGGTTGGAACTAGATGGTCCTTAAGATCCCTTCCAACCCAAACCATGTGATTTTATGATTTTACTTTTATTTCAGGGATATCTAAGCTTTGTTTAGAAAGAACAGTACACTGAGCCTTGACAGGATGACATCTTGGGTTTCCCTCTGTTACTCTGCGGATTTGATTTCAGGTAAAACTTCAAAATGCTTCACTTTTTTCCTCTGAGTGCTGAAATCTGAAAGCTTGGCGACTACCTTTGGATTCAGAGAGTGTGTAACCACCCTGCCAGATGACATTAGCATTAGAACAACAAAACCACTGGCTGCTGCTTCTCTAGTCAAGCAAAAATATCTGTTTTCCTTCCAAAACAAACCAAAACCAAATGCAGGTGCTTGGCATAAAAGGCAGAGGCCACACGTGAGCTGGAGGAATGTGGTGCAACTGGAGCCCAGCCGCTCGGCCCAGCGCGTCCCCTCTTCCTGTGTGTCCTCACCCCAGGAGTCATCATGGAAATGACAAAAGGCACGGCATGAGCCTCCTGTTTACCACAGAGCAGTGCACACCTACTGCACCCCGACCTTTGGCTGCCACCAAAAATCCCTTGGCCCAGAAACACAGAGCTCAGCAGTCACACAGTGAGAACGCTGGGGTAATTTGGCAATTCATGGTTTCAGAGCTAGATTAATGGGCACAGACTCTGACTGCACAGAATTACCCAATCCCCATCCATCACATCAGCAAAAAGTTGAATGATCTGTCAAAGAATCCAGGAATAAATTAAGTTCTGCCTGTGGAGGGAAGACAGAAATATTTGTGAAAGCCTGTAGAAACTACAGCTCACCACGCGCTTCGGCAGCGATGTCAAACAGCTCCTACCAACTTCTCCAGCAGGTTTCTCCTAAGCAAACATTTCCATTTCTTTATATAGCTCTGATTTCAATTGCATTGCATCCTGCAACTCGTTTTTCTTTATATATCTTTAGCCTTTCAATTTGGCAAAGAAACAAAACTTGGGATGAATTATTATAGGAACCCCCATAAAATGTAAACTGAGAGGAGAGAACATCTCGAATTACCCATGAAATGTTTCTCTTTCCTCAAGTCTTATCACATTAAGGTGAGATTTTCTGTGGTTACCTGGCTCATTTCCACATGTTCATGATTAGAGAGAAGCAACCAGAGACAAGGGCTTCCTAATCTACAGGAGTTGATTTATGCTGAAGGAGTTGAGCGCACTACACTCACTATAACTCCTTCGCTGCAAAAAATCACCATTCCTAATCATAACCCACAGCCTGGAGAAATTAGACAGGCTCAGACGTCACAATTATATTGTCTTTGGCTTTTGCCATCTGCAGACACACAAAGCAAAGCAATTCAGTAGTCTGGGAAACACACTCTGAGAATTTATGCACATGACGGGCTGGAGGACACTCCCAGGAGGAAGAAGAACCTCCGAGCTGAGACCAACATCAAGATGCCAGCTTGGCTTTTGAATATACAACACATTACTCATGAAAAGAAGAATGTCAGTGACTGTGTTACTGGAGGACTTCTGGACTACTCATCCTTAATTGTAGCTCTTCTTCAGTAATTAATCTTAACAGCTCCTCAGTCTCTCCCCCTCACAGATACGGAGTGTGATTTTTGCCAGACAGAAGAAAAACTTCCCGTTTTACTGTAGCTCTCCTAAAAATTAGCACACAAAATAGCCCCATGAAATCTGGAATAATTAGAACATGAAATTGTTTGTCTTCGTATAAGGAAAATTCACAAGAAAATTCTAACTGTTGGATACAAGGAGTAATGCTTGGTTTCTTTACATTTAACGAGGAAGATAATGATCCTTTTCCCCCCTCTGTAACACTTCAAAAAGACAAATGGGAGGCCCAAGTGCCCCCAAACACTTCCACATTCTGAACTTCTCATGCCAAGCCACCCAGCAAAGCCCTTGTCATGACACTCCTCCAGCACTGGCTGATCTAAAATTAACCCAGGTACTACTAGAAGGCATAAAATAAACAGATAAATAACGATAGCTGTAAACACCAGCTGAAATGCAGCCAGTGAGCTGCACCTGCCCCTGCATGGCTTTGGATTCAGTGGTGCCTGGTCACCATTTAAAACATCTCCCCCTCTCCCAGGGCTCACATCACAAGAAATCCAGAGACGCCCACAAAGAGCAAACACAGAAAACAGACCTCTTCCCCACTCTTCCATCAGTCATTCCAAATTTTAATTAGAGAACACAAAGAAAATATTTCAGGAACAGCTTAAAAATAATCCCATTATGCTCAAAACCCAAGAAGAAACCCAAGCTTTTGTCCCTACACAGAGTGTTCCTGCGGCCATCAAGGATATTCAGGTTGTTCACGTTGTGTTATTCATACAGGTGTGCTGTTCCTTTGATTCACTAAAATAAATTTGCCGTTTTTAATGAATTGCACTACTGCAATTCATTCATGGGAAAGTCCCGAGCAGCAGGAGAAACAAAGCCTGGGGAAATGGAGTGTGTAGGGAGGCTCCAGGTTGATATAACAGCATTGATCCCCACAGATGGAACTGTGAGGTCCAAGCAGAGGGGGGGGGGGAAAGACAGGAAAAAAAAATAAAAAGAGATTTAATTCTTGCAGTTAAAAAACATAGTGTAAATATACAGGAGCTTTTCCAGCCACAGACAAATGGGGCAGTGAAAGCATCTCAGGAGGATGCAGTGACAACTGTCAGACAGAAAAGCTGATCCTGTCTCATGTGAGAAGATAAAGAGGGTTTCCTCTTACACTGCTGCTTCTGGTACTTTGGCTAAAGCTGCTTCTTTATGACTTCATTTTTCTCAGGGGCAGAGACTTCTTAAGCCTTGGTTAATACAGAACAACTCTAACAAAGGCTACAATTGAATTCCTATAATTAAACCTGATATTTAGCCAAAAACTTAGGCTACAAAAGACAGGAAAAATACCAAACTTGGTTTATGTTCCAAGCTCCATATCCAGTCTTTTCACAGAATCTGCAGAAAACCCCAACCAGTCTCACACAACTACACGTTTTCCACCTGTTTTAGAAAGACTAAATATAATCTGTGGTTCTACAACACAGCTTTTTTGTATTAAAAAAAAAAAAAGAGAAAGCCCATCCAGTGGCAGACTAAGGTCTCAGTTCTGCAAGCTGACTCACTCACACTGGCTGACACCCTTTCCCCACTCCCGTGGATGTTGATGGGTGAAAGGCACCACTGTCCCCTTGTTTCTGGGGACAAAAGGAGCCTTTGGAGTGAGGACACCACCACCCCACCCGCTGCTTGCCACCTTCCCAAAATAGCTCCAGGAATCAGTCCCGACAGCTGCTAAGGAAGCTGCGAGAGAGGGACCAAGAACACGGTGCCAGCCAAGAATCAGAGCTATTCCAGACACGGCACTGGAAGACTTTTTAAGAATCTGGGATGGACACGCTGTGAACAAACAGCAATGGAGGAGCCATCTGAGTCATATCATGAGAAAATTTGTTTATGGGCATAGCACTCATCCAGCCTCCCGCCTGGAGAGCCAGTGCTCCAAAAGGAGCAGGATGGCACATGATTAACTCAAGTGGAGTATTGTTTGTAATCCTAAAGGAAGGGGTGTCCACGTTTATGGCTACACACACAACAAAATGTTTATTTTCTTTCTTACCCACCTTCCTAATTTTGTTTAAGGATTTAGAAAACTACTGTTTCAAGGCGTGTTGCCGAAAATAGGTAACCCATTTGAAATAACTCACGGGTCTCTCTTTGTGCCCTGAACTGTCTGGAGCTTCTGTGGCTACATCGACACGGACACATCTGCTGACAGCTGCACCTGACTGAGTGAAAGTCAGGGTGATTTCTTAATTATTGTTATTTTAAGGCTCGTACCGAGGGTCCTGCTGTGTCCGCCCCCAGCCCCAGGGTGGGCCCGGCAGCCCCCGGAGCGTTCCCCCGCCCACACCCTGAGCCCCCCGAGCCCCGTTCACCTCCCCCGACCCCCGGGANGGGCGCGGGAGGGGCCGCGCTGTGCCGGGAAAATCCTTATTTTAATATAAACTGTGCCCTTTTCCTTCTGTAGAAGGACGGGGACTACACCCCTGCCCTGCTCCCGGAGCGACGTGGGTGTTGTATTCTGGTTCCTGGGGCTTCAGAGGTTGCCGTGCTGCGGCTATCCGTCAGTAACGCTGCTGTGGGGACTACGGCTACCAGTCAGAGCACGGCCCTGTATTTACAAAAACATCCAAATCGCTTTGCCCACGTAGCAAATACCGATGCACATCCTTAAAACCGACGCTGGGGTAGGCTCCCTCAACCCAGCCTCCATGGTGGAGCCACGGTGAGGAGTTAAATACATAGGAAAAAGGAGGGTTGAGGAGAAGGGACCTTAAAGATGATCCAGTTCCAGCCTCCTGACCTAGAAAGGGACACCTTCCACTGTCCCAGGTTGCTCCAAGCCCCATCGAACCTGGCCTGAAACAGTTCCGGGGATGGGGCAGCCACAGCTTCTCTGGGGAGCCTGTGCTAGGGGCTTCTCCACCCCTTTTCTGAGTAAAGATTTTTTTCCTGATAACTAATATTTCCTAATGTGAACCTACTCTCGGTTTGAAGCCAGTCCCCCTTCTGTCTGGAGTGGGAAACACCAGGCAATTAGAGGAGACAGAGTCCACAGAAGCCAGAATAACTTAAAGCAATATCCCCCTTCCCAAAAGAAAGAAGCGCAACTACAACAACAAAACATTCCTCTACCTTTTTTTTTTTTTTTTTTTTTTTAAGAGCAACTCCCAGCCTACATTTTTCCCCCTTCCTAGCGTTATCAAACACTAGCAGGAACAGCACTATGGAGGTAGAACCAAGATTGTTGTTTTTAAGACAAGAGTTACCATAGCAAACATTAACTTAATCAGTTGCTCAGTGAAAAGGCGCAGAGCCCATTTCTTATCTCTAAGGCTTTATCCATACTTCTAAAGAGCACTAATTTTACCACTGAAATAATGTGGCAAGCTCTTTAGTAAAACGTGATTTCTTGAAGAGGGCTCAGCTTAGATAAACTTTTTTTCCCCCCCAAACCTCAATAAAACCAGGGCGTTTTCACTTAGAAAATATTATTGTAACTGAAGCTCATCAGCTGCTACTACAGCTACCGTGCAAATAAAAGTCCAGCCCATGGCTGTGGAAAGTCTCCAGTGTTAGAAAGCAAACAGAAAAGTAAGCCTGTGTTTAAAATAGATTTGAGTGTGGAAATCCACAGTTTGACAGAGAAACTGATAACAGCCTAAGACCAGTTTATCATGAGGAAGTGCACAAAGTTTTTTCAAGCTCTTTTCCAGAGGAGCAGAGAGATAGATATAAAAACACTTGTGAGAGACACATAACAGACCCAGCAGATGAAGTCACACCCTCACCGAATCAGAAATAAACTTTTGGCAGCAAAGCTAAGCTCAGCAAGACCCGGTTCAGAGCTGAGCCATAGCCCATTCCCGTGTGTTTCCAGCAAGGACAGAGGAAGATTTTGGCCTGGGTTACACTTAAGTCATCTAAGAGCAACCTCTAGCGGTGTTTCCAGACAGGTACCACCCCTTCAAGAGGGGAGGACACAGCACGAACTGCGCTGGCTTGCTGCCAGGGAGTTTCCAGAGCAGCCATGGGATAGGCTTTGCACTGTTCCTCCTCACAGCACCACTCCTGAGCAGGACACCTTCTGAAAAGAAAGTCTTGAGTCCAAACCAAGTTAGGAAACCCCATTGTTTTTGCTCCAGAATTACCAGATGTAGTGCCATTGGCTGAACTCTGGTTAATTAATACAGATAATTAAGTCATGAGCATCTTTTGTATTTTCCTCAAATCAATTTTTAACTAAGTTCAAAACCAACATGTTTTTGTCTGCACCAAACTCCCATCATCTGAGGGCACTTCACTAATACAAATGAGTACCATTTTAGTTAAAATCTAACTTTACCCACGTCACATTAGGTAATTTAATTAGTTACCCCTCCACCCACAGAGCTTCTAGGTATATCCCAGCAGTCAGGACTTGGAATGTCTTCTCTGTAAAAGAAAACCCTGCACCATCACACACACAAGAGTTTACCCAGCCATTGGGATCAGTGGGATGCAGTACATGTCTGCTAAACACCGAAATCAACTCATGCTGGATTTTGTAAGCCATATTTATAGACAATTATTTTGAGCTTAAACATGAAAACACAACATTGCAGGAGCAATTCAGGACACTTAGAGCTGAGGATTTTGATTAAGCCAGTTTGAAGTGCAGTGCGGATTCAACCTGTTCAACAGGGGAAGAGACACATAGCTTCTATTACAAAATATTTTTAAGTGCCACCTTGATATACATTCCACTAAAAGTGCATTCATTTATCAAGTGTTTTAGCTTGACACAAGTTGTCAGAACTCAGGTGGATTACAGACAGATAATCTGAAAGAAAAGAACATTTCACAAACTATAGAAAGGCATCAGCAGATGTAGCATTCAGAAATGAATCATTTGCTTAATAACCCACAACTCCACAGTTGGGTCCAGGAATCCCCTTGGCTTCTGTTCCATGTACAGCAACATGTGCAACAAACCCAGGTGTTGTCCTGGATTGCTTTGTGAGCCACATCACGATGGTTTCTTGAAACCTCTTAAAATGGGATAGATGTTCTCAAATGCCTCATAGATTTCAGAACGGTCTTTTGCTCCTAAATGGACATTTAAGAAAAAAAAAAACAACCCCATCACTTGATTAACAGAGTGCTGAGATTAACTGAGTGCAATTTAAACCCAGTAAGATTACAAACCATGAAGAAACCCAGGAGATTGAAAGCACCTTACTATTAAGGGCAGAATTTCTATCTGCTGCCTCAAAGAACAATTTCTAGCTTGCTTAGCTTTAAGACTAGTTTTGTTTAATCTGTGGAGCCAAAACAGCAATTTTCTGCTCTTGACAGGTGCAAAATACTGGCTTTGAAGAAGGAAAAAAGCAACTGAGCACCACCATGGTGTTAACTGCTTAAGAATAACAGCTCTGCTTGTTGATAAGGTGAGTGGAAAGGTAGAAACAAGAAGTGAAAGGCCTTTATTTCATACTGGAAGTTGTTCCACAGTTTGAGAACTCTCCTTCTCCAGCTCTGAGAAGCAATTTTAATTTTAAGATGTGTGTTAGGACACCTTTGATTTCAAATCCCTTTCCCGTGGTACTGCAATCAAATTTTTAATAGCAAGTCTTGCACACAAACTGCATTGCAGCAGGCAGGAACATTCCTTGCCAGTGACACTTCTCATGCTGGTCCAACAAACACCAGCTTCAAGAAAGCTGCATTTAAATGAACTAAAAGTTGAATTAAGCCCTGCTCAGGTTGAATGTGTAAACGTTTTCTCATGTCCTCACTTGGGCATGAATAATTCATCCACCTTACCACAACTTTTACTTTCAAAAGTGAAGTTACTGTCTTCATTAGGGAAAAAACCCAAACCCTCACAGCTCAGCAAATTCAGTTTTGTCATTACAGCTGGGCCCAGTATCCACAGAAAATGCCTAAGGGAGGGTGCTGCAGGCCCAGAAGCAAGGGTCTTACAATTAGTGTACCCCAAAAAATGCAAGCATCAGTGGAATGGAACTGACCAGTATGATTTTACTGGACCTAAGAAGGTGGTGGACATTGGAGGGGGGAAGCCTTTGAGCTTTGTCCCAAGTGCCCCATTCTTCAGTTAGCTGAGCTCATTCCTGATTTATGATTGTGAGAATCTCTGGCTAAGGCAGCACTTCACTTGTCTTCCACATGTCTCAAAGCTGTGTTGTGAATATAAATACAGCATTCAGAGCTTCTGGGAACAAGTACCTTTATGCTCCAGTATGTCTGAATAGAAGCATGTTCATGAGCTTCACAAAAAGGATGTGCCAGGAGCTCAGGAATTCACTTTTTTTTTGACCTAGGATCTGAGGTACAGGTATCTGCTGAGCACACTGACTCAGCAAGGCTTTTGCCTCATGAGTGTTTTGCCAAACAGTCTGGAACAAGCCCTTAGATCTCCACCCCTTCCTCTGATAATCCCTACTAAATGTTGTCAGTGAAGTGTTTTAAGAAGTTTGTTTCCTGTCTAAGCAATTTTAAATTGCTTGTTGTGAGGTTCCTATTTAAGTGCCTGAGTAGTTACTGGCATGTCAGCATCCTGTTGGCATCCTCTACATTGGCACGTGGCTTTGAATAAAAAAAATACTTAACATGGAAATCTGAGACTCTATATATGAAACAATACAAGATTCTACTGCAACAATACTGATGTTATCTGCAGAAAGCACAGATAAGCTGCAGCAGCCATTGAAAAGATCCCTGAGTGGTTTTACTGTGGCAAGATACTAATTTTAATTAATGTTTAATTTAAATGCTCTCTCAGAAAGTGAGGTAGCACTGGGCTAGATGAAGAGAGGCACCACTTACCAGTCAGTACAACTTTTCCAGACACAAAGATAAGCAGCACTATCCTTGGTTTGACCATCCTATAAATCAGGCCAGGGAATAGTTCAGGTTCATAGCTGTTCAAAGCAAGCAGGTAAGATTAGTAAAAGGCAAATGCTGTTTCAGTGTTGTCTGAATAAAGTGCTCTTTAATTACAGTAACAATAGGGTAATTAACCACATAGATTTTAGCTAGCTGCCCTGAGAAATGCAGGTCAGGTTTTAGACATCTTGAAGAGAAACCTGTTAAGCCCATCTGGAGCTGGTGGGAGATTTTCATGCTGACTTTTAAAGACTTGTGAGTCACTTCTGATTTTCCATAGGATTGGAACCTTTATTGTAATCTTCAAACAGTCCTCAAGTTGTGGAATGGCCTGGGTTGGAAAGGACCTTAAAGATCATCCAGTTCCACCTCCTGCCATGGGCAGGGACACCTTTCCCCTATCCCAGGTTTCTCCAAGCCCTGTCCAACCTGGCCTTGGACACTTCCAGGGATCCACAGCAGCCACAGGTGCCAGGGCCTCCCCACCCTCACAGTAAATCCTTTCTAGTCTGCAAAGAGCCCTTATCAGGAAGCATCTCGTGCAACTAAGACAACAGCCAAGCACGAATATTTACTATGTATTCAGCTCCTAAATGAAATGCAGACTATTAGATGCAGCACTAATAAAAGACAACTTAATTTTGGTTTTGTCAGTGCTGAAATCATCCTTTCCTGATGGCAATATCTAGTTTTGAACAAGCTGATTTCACAGGCTGAGCATGCCCATCACTCAGCTACCGCTTTACTTTCAATTCTTGGCTAAAGAACATCCAAACAGAATTGAAACAGCATCCCAGAAAAACACAATATAGTTGCATTATGCAAATGCAGTTTGGCTTCATGCCTGAAGGTTGGAAACCTTATTCCTGCAGACAGGCATCTGCTTTGCTGGCAGTTAAGAGGCCACTTTGGTATTAAAAGTCCACAGTGGAGCAAGGACACGGACCAGGCTCGAGTAGCTGCAGACCCTGCTCCAAGGTGCACAGGGTTATACCTGATTTCCTCATACCTGCTGAACTGCTGGTGGGTGAGAACCAAGCCTTCCAGGCGGATGGGGAACCTCACATCACAGCTCCCCACCATATTCTGGATCTTGAAGTCCAAGAACTTGGCAGGGAAGCCGAGCTTCTGCACCACCCGCGCGTATTTCCTGGCTGCCAGCCGTGACTGCTCTTCGCTGAAGGAAGAAACCTTTATTGTAACCTCCAAACAGCCCTCAAATCACAGAGTCACAGTGATGCCTTTTCCTGGTCTTATAATCAAGAGTCAAACATGATTAGAAGGGAAAAAGGGATTTTACCTCTGTATTTATTTTAAGGATCCTTAGGTGTACCACGTCCAGGTCAAATGCACCTCAATGCACACCACAGTGCCCCCCCCCCCAAATATCTGGTATAACATTATAGGTGTTACTAATTAGCATTTCTATCAAAAAATCCCCAATGAGAGGCTCAAATGAGCCCCCCTTCCCCAGGGAACCTTCCATTGGATGGTTCTATCTTAGTTTACAAAATGTGTGCTGGGGAGGACCTTGGGGTCTGGGGCACACTGATCCCTAACTACGAAGCTTCTAAGATGTTTTGTCTCCCAGCTTAACAAACAAATCCAAGAATGTAGGCAAAAAGCACTAAGAATACAGAAGTTGTAAAAAGGTATAAAAGGGGTATAAAAGAAAAGGCAAAAAAAAATCATGGCATCAGCAGGATGGTTTGGGATGGAAGGGACCTCAAAGCTCATCTCATTCCACCCCCTGCTGTGGGCAGGGACACCTTCCACTATCCCAGGTTGCTCCAAGCCCTGTCCAACCTGGCCTTCAAACACTTCCAGGGATGGGGCTTTTCACTGAAGGAGGAGCAAAGGGGGAAAAATCAACTTTGATTGGTACTTTCCCTCTGCTCTTGAGGTGGAATTCATTTATAGCCACCACTGTGCTAACATGCACTCCAAGAGAAAGAGATCCTGCTGCTCAGAATAGCAAGGCTCTATGCCCAGAACTGCTGCAGGGAGCTAAAAGGTGTAAGGCACTAGGTCATTCACCTTCCTGAGGTTTGGTTGAACCCACTGGAGATGTTGCATCACCCAGAGGTTCCCCTTTTGAGAGGTTTCTCAGTCCCTCAAAACAGCTTCTCAGTGCTGATCCAAGAGTTAGACTGCAGGCACCAGTACAATCACCTGCCTGGGGTGGTGGTAGGGCCTGGAGAAGAGGTAACTTAAGCATGAGTTAATTAATTCTAATTGACAGTTTGGGGACATAAAAATCAAGGCAATCTGCTGGATTTCAGGAAAAAAGCTTCAGAGTACAGAAATAAACTTTGCTTTTCCCCAGCTCCCATTTTCTCTAGAGGCAGATGTGTTGACTGGTGAACACAGACACTGAAGAGAGACTTGACAGACACAAGTTATGTCCTAAACACTTTAAAAATCAGTGAGAAATGCAAATAATCCTTTAACAATTCCCGGGAATTTTAGCAGCTTTTCTGCTGATGTCTGCTCAGCTCAATCTAAATTCAGGAACAGAAGTACACAGTTCAGAAATTGCTAAGCTGCCATCATGAAGGAAGCAAGACCTTCAATATCAGTGCTTCACTTTTTCTTGCAATTTGTCTGAAAAGTCTTGTTTAAAACATGTAGCAAAGGACTTTCTCCATCAGAATATATGCATAGCTGCCAGATCCAGACCTTTAAAGGGAAGGGAAAAACCAGAAAAATACCTTTTTGCTCCTGTGCAGACCATTTTTCCTGAACTGAAGATGAGGGCTGTTGTCCGTGGTTCCCTGATTCTCATGATCACAGCAGCAAACCTCTACAAATTCAAAGGAGGCCCTGACAGGAATTTAGTTGGTACTTTATTTCTGTTCAGCCTTGCAACCAATTTCCAAAGCTTGTCACAACAAGCACACATATTTGCTTTTTAAGTGTTTCTTTACCACCCTAAAGTTATTTTCCACCCAGCCAGGAGCAAGGGAGTTAAGGCTACAGTCCCAGGACCATTGGAATCCATCACCACTGAGAAAGGGAAGTGAGGGTAAAGCTTTGAGTCCAAGATTTACCTTTGGGTTATACTCTGCATTTCTGGCATGCAGAGCTATGTTCTTCAGATCCAGTTTACAAGCCAAGTTTACAGTTGACACAATATTCCTGAGGAATATGAGAAGAATTTTCTTATTGTAAAAGCCAGCCACTGCAGAACCACCCCCCAGCAGTACTGGCTTGATGTGGAGTCACATTCCAATTAAGAATTGCCATCAACTGATTTCCTGCCTGTCTCCTTCCCACTCTAACATTAAGCTATTTCTGGCAAAACTTAAGTAAATCAATCTCAAAACTGCACTTTGAGATAGAACAAGGTATGAAATTATTAGCCCCTGAATTATAAATTTGTGTTTCTTCCAAAAACTGCATCACTGAAGCCTTTCAAGCTTTGGATTGAACCATTACTGACTGTTTAGAGTTACTGCAGCACCCAAGGTAGGTAAAGGTGTGTTATTTTCTACAGGTATAAACCACTCCATAGTTGCTCTATCCTAGGCACAACAGCATCTTTTAATGAGGCCAGAGTTTCTCACACACAGTTCTGTTTCTCCTTTTGAAAAAGCAGAGCAATATCTTTAAACCCCTGGAGTCTTCTGTCATTGACATTCTCCTTCCTGGAAGAAATCCTCCTCTTCAAGTATCTCCATATTTTTATCCAGTACTGTCAGTTCATTTTCCCCACCTCTCCCCTTCAAGAGGAACAACTGCTCCTGTAGTTTTTTGGCGTATTTAAGACCAAGCCACGCTTGCTCCATGCTCCAAGCAAAAGGCCAGAGCAACACCTTGCAGTTTAAGCCAAACTTTAACTATGGTGTACGCTACATAAATAATACATAAACTTACTGTAGCTGAGGAACTATTCCAGAGCTTTCTGAAGCTGGGGTCATAGGAGTCATTGGAGTCAGGGGAGGACACACGTCAGATGCTCCAGGAGATGGCTGAGCTGCGCCTGCATGTGACAAGCTGCTTTCATCCATGAAAACACCACTGTCCTCGTTACTTGGTAGTGACCCATCAAGCTGTTTTTGTGTTTCGTGGCCATCCTCAGAGAGATTTTGTTCTTTGTTTTCTTGGGTAACATCTGGAAGAAAGCTGAGATCCACAGAGGAGAAGTCTGTATGAAGCTCTTTAGGCTGACTTAACTGGGAACCAAATACCCCATCTTCAGCTGCTTGAATTGGAAGTTCTACATCATAAGGGCTCATAGGAGTGAACAGATGAGGAGTAGTGGAGAAGTCATCCTTGAATTAAGAAAAAGTGCCATTAGTGGCCTTGTATTAAAACAGTTACTTTATGTGGGAGAGCAAATTAAGATTAATCTTCAATGAGGACGTTTCAGTATTTTTTTCCCCAATATGTATTTTATCAAGGAATAGTTTTAAGATTGAAAATGTGTCCTTTGCTTCTCTGTGAGTGTATAAAAATCCAGATAGCTTGTATAATGTATAATGCATTTTCCCACCACAGTCCATGGGCACTCTGGAGAATTCCTGGGATAGCACAAGTTGAGAAATGCTATTCCCCTTCAGCCCTGGCTGCAGGTACAATGCTGGCACTTCACCCTTCAAAGCCACTGTCACACTTCAGCTACACACAACCACATTATCACACACATGAGTTTTTCCAAGCAAGACAGACAGCATTTTCTGACTGCCTTTACCTCCCATTCCCTTTCCTCTCTCTGCTAGCAGGAGACAGTGCAGCGCTGCTTTGTGCAACAGAGGGCAGCAGCTCACAGAACCAGCAGCAGTTTATTCCTCAGCTTCTGGAGGCCACCAGCCTGATTGGAGCTATACATGAGAAGATGATACTAAAAAAAGCCTCACCAGAGTCAGCAGAACCAGCATCCTGCCCTGCACCCAGCACACAACACACCTGCAAGTAAGCTCTTTCATACTAATGTCCTTCTTTATCAACTATTTATTATTAAAAGCTGTTTAAAAAGCACCATCATATTGATGAGGCAAGAGTTTCAGGACAGGATTTATTGCCTCTCCATTGGTGCATAAGCATCTGCTCAGTGGAAAGCCTCTCCCTGAATGTAGTTTCTGCCAACACCCACAGCAGGTGACAGCTTGGACTAAAGAATCCATACAAGAGGTTTTGTGTTTAATCAGGCATTTTTAGGTTCAAGAGCCAAAAGGACTTGAAAAGTCCAAGCACAAATCAGAACAGGGAATGGTGCATAAGACTGAGGCCCTCAAGTTGGCAGCAACTGCCTGACCTCCAGCAGGAGCAGGATTTCCAGATCAATGCTTCCCAGCCCTGAGCTAGCGCTGCTCTCTTCTAGTCAGCTCACTTGGCAACCCAGCCATGCACACAGGGAGATCTCTGCTCCTGCTTTGCAGTATATTTGCCTGCAAACACTTGGAAAACTTCTACAAAGTGACAAATCCTCCCAGAGAACCCTCACTAGCCTGACTACAGATGCAATCAGGTCTAGCTCTGAAAGCATTACAAAGACATTCAAAACTGCTTCTAAAACTGACTTCTAAATGCAGAGCCCCAGACAAGATCAGGTGGGGCAGGGTGCTGTTAAATAAACCTAGGTACTTCTTCACCCTTTAGAAATCAGGATCCAAGAGAACTTTTCTGAGAATTAAGGTCAGATATAAATATATTAAGAGTTACAAATAAAATATTACAGAATCACAAAAACACATCTATTTTAAACAGATATTTTTCAAGCCAGCAGCGGGGGAAGGAAGGCACAGTCTCTGCAAGAATTCCAGTGGACTAAGGATTAGCTGTACAGGAGCTCATTAGGAAGGTTTTGTACAAACCATGATGTAGAGAAAATGGTACAAAAAACCCCTGTGAGACTACTCCCATCATGCTAATAGGCATCAAAGAATGAACATAACAGTAAAAAAAATCCCCCACAAACAACCAACCAAAGGCAGTTTGTGACATATCTTAAAGAAGCCGATGGAGAAACAAGTGGTACGTGAGGCTGGAAGTATTACACAGCTGTCAAGTTTTTAGAAAGCAAAGTAAATTGCATAGAGCAGGTAGAAATAGAAAGCAAATTTTCCTTTCTGATCAGGTTTGCACCTAAGAGGTCTGAGAAAAAGCCCTGATAGGGTTAAATGCTGGGGAATATTTCCTTCTTGTCAGACAGATGCTCAGAGGCTGTGAAAGGGGCACAAGACCATGTTTGCGTTGGGCTGGCTGTCAAGGGTTATTGCTATAGACTCTGGGTTAATTAACTTCACCGAAGACCCCACCAACTGCATATCTTTGGACATCTCCTAGGAGCTCCAGGGAGGAGATTTCACACACAGATCCTGAGATCCCTCGTTTTGGGGCAGCTTGAGGGGAAACAGCCTTTTTCACTTCCACTGCAGAAATCCCTGCAACTCAGGTAGACACAAATCAAACCCAGCTGCCTTGAGCAACAGACTCGGATTTTTCTTTTCCTCCCTGCAGTGATATCACACATCTGCTATTATCAAGTATCCTAGCAAGTCTAAAATATAAAGAGCTTACTAACATTTGTAAAAGCTTTAGTATACCATAGCACATATATACTTTGTGGGGGCTTTCGGGATGGGGGGGGGGACACTCAGAGGGCTTTACCCACTGCCACAGGAAGGTCTCTGGATTTAAACAGCTTGTGCTAAGGCTGTTTTCTGAGCTGAAAAGGAGTTTACAACAGGATGTAAAATTTTGTTCCCCGAGTAACGATGATGCTCAGCTGTGGAGTTCCAGCCCTCTCCTAGTCCCTCACCCAGTTGCTCCTACATCCACCTGAGATCAAGACGACCATTCTAAATACCAAAATAAGGAATTTTTGTAGACATTTACTAACCAGAACAAGGAAATGCGAGCCTCCTACCCTCTCAGTGCCCACCCACACCAGCACCCGGGCTGATCCTCACAAGCAGCATCCCACCGCAAGGAGTTTAAACGCAGCCGCATCAACCCTGTTACAGGAAGTAAGAGCGACCTCCTGCTCCGGAAAGCTCCTCCATGCTGCCGGCAGCTCTGAACGGCCCGAGGCAGGGAGGAATCCCTCGGGACGGTGGAATTTGGGGCTCAGCCCAGCAGGAATGCGGTGATGACGCACTTAAGGTGCGGCTGCAGAATAGATTTCAGCGCAGCGTTGGTGGTATAGTGGTGAGCATAGCTGCCTTCCAAGCAGTTGACCCGGGTTCGATTCCCGGCCAACGCAGTTTCTTTTTGCTCTAATTTAATTTCTTTTCTCCCCCCTCACTTCATTTTTTTCTTTCCCCCCTTACCTGCCCACTGCAGCTCTCCAGGTACCGCTCCAGCGGTGAGGCACCCTCCATAGACACAGCCGCTGACCCAAAACCCTCAAACTTACTCCGGTCCCGCTTTAAATCCCCAGGGACACCACCGGGGCCACGTGCGGCTTTGTCAGGGAGCAGAGCCCATCACAGCTGGGAGTTTTACCCCCATCAAGCAGCCTGGGAGCCTCTCGCCTGCCTGCCTGCACGACTGTCTGAGGGGGTTTACCCCGTCCTGCAGGACTAGAGAAATCGGGGTGCTCTCATGTGCTTTACAGAAGCCTGAAAACACAACCTGTCCCTGAGGTCCTCTGAGCCTGCTTTCCTCTGTAGGGCTGAAGAGAGAGGGGGAGCTGGACCCGTAGTTTAGACCTCGCACAGATGATGCTTTTTACCAAGCGTCATGTGCCCTTAATTTCTCCCACCTGCCTCATCAAGTGCAATGAGGCACATCTGGCCCTTCGAGAGGAGCCCTACCCCAGCCAAAAGTGTAAACTTCAAACTGAAGGCATTGTGATGAAATGGTTTGTTCTCAGCTGGGCAAACACTGCTTAGGGGGGAGAAACCTTTACTCTTTACATTCACTGTCCTCCCCGTGCAGACATTTCCCCTCTGGAGGGTACTTCTGCCCTCTGTAAGCGATGTTTTAGGGCCATTCCCTTTTCCCGTGTCCCGGTGTGAGGCAGCACGTTCCCAGGAAGGAGTTCACGTTGTGCCTGGCTGATGGATGCTGTGGGAGTGTCACGCTGCCAACGCAGTTGGGCTTGGGTGCTGCTTGAGTCGACGACAGCAGTTGCTGTCTGACTTGTTCCCTCTCTCCTCTCCTGTTGCTGTGTGGTGATGGATGGATGGATGGATGGATGGATGGATTTCTGTGGAGGCACAGCTGGGAACACATCCCTGTCCCTTCCCTGGGCTGGTGGAAGTGCTGACTGTCGTGATCACTGGGAGGTTTGCTTACAAACAGCAAGCTGAGCTGAAGAAACTGGAAGAAGATGTCAAAGCTCAGACATGCAGCAGGTCTTTGGGAGCTGCTGCCAGGCTCTTCTCACTGCCCCAGAGATGCAAAGGCTTAGATTAGTGCCCTTTTTCCAGGGAACAGAGCATACATGGCTGATGAACATCCTTCCCTCCTCAGCCAGCCTGCTGGGCTGGTTTGTGGTATTTCTGGGACTCACCTTACAATTTATAGGTGCCAAATCCTCCCAGCCCCAGAAAAATCCAGCCTCAAGCAGGTTGATTTACATCACGCAGCCTGTCCTGGAGCACCCAGGAGGTAAATCAGGCAGCAAAGCAAGGAGAGGACCCAGAGAGGTTGTACCTTGAATTAGGGAGGCTGGTGGAGCTAGCTTGACTCAGCTCGGGCTGGTTAAATCTCAAATGTCCCATTTAGGGCTGGCAGGTGATTGGGGTACTTGCAGACAGCTCTGTGGCCTAGGATGCTTTTGTGGGCACAACAGGATGGGGTACTGAGGGCTGTCTGTGGTGGGGGGCTCTGCTTCCACCAGCAGTGACAGGCCCAGCCCTCACACCTGCTTCCTGACAGTGTGGGCCTGCAGTGCCCACAGACATCATTGAACGGAGCACAGGGGTCGTGCTGAGTTTTGCAGTGACACTTCAGGGGGGCAGGAGGTTGGTGCTCCCCCAGTGTGTGACACTATTGCTGTGCTTAAGGTGGGAAGCTGGAATACTGTGGTGCTCCTGGGGCTTCCCTGCAGCATTGCAGCTGTGGTGCTGTGAGTTTCCTCAGCTAGTTAATCCTTCATTGCAGAACCCCCTGGAGAGGAGATCTGTTCATCCTGCAGCCCCTGGGAAGTGGTTTGTCTGCATTTTGTGAACCTGAGATAGAGAAGGTCAACTTATGGTGTTCAAGTGAGTGAGGCTACATCAGCGATGAACATAAAATACAAATCTCTTAATATTGGTGTTGCTTCTTGCCTTAAATATGAACAAATGGCAGGGGCAGCATGAACGGCTGAGATTTTGGGTGAGTCATGGAGTTTGGTGTCTCAGGCTAAATGGGTGAAAGTTTGTTTACCCATCTGAAGAAGGGAAGATGTTTAGAAAGCTAAGAGATCATCTGAGGATCCAAGAGTCACACTGTGTGCAAGTCAAGCTTTCAGGGTTGCTTTGCTGTAGGGGAAGGGTCTTCTGGCTGCTGCCCAAGGGAGGGCAGGTATGGCTGTGCCTTGGGAGGGCTCTGTGCTTGCAGCCTCTTCTTCTGAGCTGGGCATCTGCTTGTGGTGCCCAGTGTGGGGCACGCTCCATGAGGGGGGTGTGCAGTGATGGGGAGCCCCAGGGAGTGAAGGCCCAGGTGGTGGGAGCTCCAGAGAGCAGCAAGCAGGAGGCACTGAATCCCTGGGCTTCTCCCCTCAGTCTCCCAATTTCTGGGTCTCTCCTTCTTAGCCATCAGAGTCATCATTCCCTCTCTGCTCCTTCCTTCTTCAGCAGGAGACTGACCCCTGTCACAGGTTGGACAGACATTAATTCAAATTGTACCGCTTGGAACCCATGAGACCTACCTGCTTAATTTCTCATCATCCAAGTCAAATAATGTTAGAAAAGGCAACTATTTTTCCCATCCCAATTTTAAAAAATATTATTTCTCTCTCAAACTGCCTGGGGTTTCACCCACCCTCTTTTCTTCCTGACCCCCCCTTTTTTTTTCCTCTCCCTTTTTCCTCCTCCCTCTCTTCTTTTCCTCCCCTTCTCTTCTTTCCCATGTTTTTAATTCCCTTTGGAAAGCAGCAGCCATCCAGGTCCCGGCCCGAGTGACTCACGGCAGGACTGCTCGGAGCAGGGAAGGAGCGGCTGGAGGCAGCCCTTCCCCACGTCCCGGAGAGGAGCCGGTGACGGGGTGATGAATCACGGCACAGTGCAGAGTTACTGTAATGATGAATTGTCATGAGTCTTAATTAGCAAATTGGTTAGTTTTACTTAGAAAGTTGATGATTAGCGCAACAGTAAGTGCTTTGTTTATTCTTTGTAAGAGTCATTCACTATCATTCCTCCTTGGATAACTAATTGAGAAAGACTGTTCCACAGAGCTCCTGCTAGCACGCCTCTTAAACATTTCTGTAGCAGACACTGCTGCATCACCTGGATGCTGTAATCTCGTTAGGGGATGGGACTAATCACAGGAGACTTCCAAAAACCTGGAAGGGACAAGGAGCAAGTCAGTAAGGAACCTCTACCTGTTTAATTCATCAGTGCTCTGCACAGCTGCCTTCTATTCTAGCATGCCCTAAATGCCTCACTGCTTGCTTTGAAGTTGGTTAATCTGGTTTGGCTTTATCTTATCTTTTTTAGGAACCAGTTTCAGAATTAAAAGCTTGTGACTGACAGTGTTCTCTTTTCTGCTCTCCTGAACTTTATGCTAAACCTTTACAGCTGTAATTGTCTCAGAAGAGTGTAACTTGCCTCAGGTGTAGCTTCCATCTCCCGGTGCCCTCGCTGCCTGCAGTGTTAAAGCTCTGCCTTTGGAGCTCGTAGAAGAGCAACTGAGAGCTGGACCGTGTTCCAAGGAAAAAAACCAATATATTATGCACAAGATGTCTCCAAATTCAGCACCTTCTAATTACTCCAGGAGCCAGCACTCCTCTGTCAACAGCAGAATCCAAGTCTTGTTGCAGAGGTTGTTCCCTCTGTGTGGTTTAGCCTTGTTTTGGTCCCTGTGCCTTGACTCCCATCACGTCAGGGATGTAAATAGAGTGAGGTGCTGAGGGGGACCCCAGAGGGGGTCAGGGAGAGGAGTAGGTAAGCTGCAGTGAGGTCAGTAGGAGCAAAGGGTCTGCATGGAGCTGGAAAAGCTCTCAAGAAATGCCTGCAGCCCAAAAGGCAACTCAGAGAGAGATGCTGGAGTGCCTTTGATGTGACAAGTGTGACTATCACTCTCTCATACTTATCTGTCCCATAATACTCCATTCTAGACCTGATCAATGCTTGGCAGTGTCAGCAGGTACTGGATTTATTGCCAGGGAAGGAAAGAAGTTGCCATGACTACTCGCCGAGTAATAGTGAGTAATTCGACTTTTAATTGTGAATTATTTAGCGTCATCATTAGGTTGTGCTGGTGTAAACATGAACAGAATCAGGTCCATTAGAGTTGATATCTGGGTCTAACTTGCCCTGTGTAAATCAGGAGTAACCCTCTAGCAGTGGGTTTGGAAGCTGAGTGGGACTGGAAGCTGAGCCAGAATCTAGTTTAATTTTCCAGGTTTACTGGGTGATGGGAAGGGCTGTAACTTCCCATTTACCCCCGAGTGCTGTGTGCCCCTCCCTGTGTCAGATGATGCAGCCCAAATCACCCAGTGCTAAGGCTGCCTCTTTGCCCTGGTTAGACTGGGGCTCTCTGATTCCCTGAAAAGGGCAGTAATGGGGAAATTCGATGCCTTTTGCAAACATTAGTGGGCTCTGAGCATTTGTGTGCTAATACATGTGCCTGCCGTGCTCACTGGCAGAGACCAGGGTTGGCTTTTGGATCAGGAAAGAAAATCACTTTTGTGAAATGGGAAAGGGGTAAACTGGCTAGAAGAGAACCATTTTTTCTGGTTTCTACAGCTCTATTATGTGCAATGGAGACACTAACTGCCCCCATGTCAGAGAATCGCTGAGAACCAGACCCAGAGAGGATTGCCAAATCCTCCACGGAATGCCAGAGGAAGAAGCACTGTAAGTAAAAGTCATCTGTCTCAACTGAAAGGCTGAATGGTGACTTGAAAACTGTACAGTTAACTTCATTTAATTTTCCTATCTGTGCCATGCAACAAACTGATTAAAGGAAGGTATTCTGTGTGTTGTTTGCATAGAAATCCACTCCTCCTGGCCCAGTCTCATGTGGGGCAGAGCACAGCAGCCTATTTTTACTTTTTATTCTATGTTGTATTTAAAATGTGGCCAGAAAAGGGGGTAATGGGATGAGGAAGGTTTTAAACATTGGCTGCCATCTTAATTGCAGCCTAGCAATGAATGGCTGCAGGCTTTCTTGGACAGCTCTTCCATGAATGTCACACACAAATCCATCTGACACCTGGGGTCAGAAGTATTCTTCCATGCTTTTTGTTAAGTCATCTTTCCCACTTTTGTGCCAAAGGGTCTGGCTAAATTGAATTGCATTTAAATGAGGTGAGTGTGTGATGGATCATCTGAGTGCTGCTGTTTCCCTCCAAGTTTTGTGACAAATCTCTCTAATGCAAACACCGTGTCTCATACCTTGATCTCACTTCTGCAATTAAATACTGATCCTTTAAGCCTTATCTGGAAAAACAATATAGTAATAGCAGTCCTGCGTGTTTGCATGGAAAAGGAGAGGTGTGCACGCAGCAGATGCTGGCAGAGCTCTGTTAATTCAGTTTGCAGGGGTCACAGTCACATTGAAGACACGAGCAGTGACATTAGCACGTCCAGACCTTCAGTGCAAACTCTCCAGGAATTAGAGCATGTACTGTGATGCCTTCACTGCTGTGTCAGCTGAGCTGTGACACCACCACAGTTTTTATCAGCTTATTGTACAACTAAATGCAAATACAATGAGTCAAGGAAGGCTGCTGACCAGTCACTGAATTCCCCCTAAAACTGAGTTTTGCCTGAGTGATCAGCAAGATATAATGACTGACACTGGAATGAGTCTGCAGGGCACACAGCTCGGTGATTAGTCAGTTCTCATTACCTCTTCCTCCAATTAACGTCAGCAAATCAGTGCTCCTGAATCAACGAGGACCTCAGGAGAAACTAAGCTTCCCCAAAACGCTGCCAGATGTCAGCAGAAGCTCCAATCCCTTCGCCTTGATGGTTCTGTACTTTTACCACACATAATTAACTGTTAACACCGTCCTGTTTCTGTCACTCCAGCCCTTCACCCGTGGTCTGCTGATGAATGCTGTTAGTTTAGCTGTGATGGAAGAGTCTGTGCCCAGCTCGGCTGTCCTGTGCTCCTGCACTTCATCTCATTTCCATGCTCATCCCAGCCAAGCAGGAACCCAGCCTGAGATCCCTTTTGTTACAGCTTCATCCCTCCATTTGGATCTTCCTCCCTCCTCCTTGCTGTCTTTGCAGTTTTCTTTGAACAGGTTATGGCATTTGACTTTTATGGTCAATCTCTGGAAGTGGAATATGAGTTAATTTTCCCCATACTATCCAAGATACTGTAGGGACTATTTTTATATATTTTTGGTATCTGCAGGCTGTGGAGAAAGCTCACATGTCATAGTGCCCTTCATTACAAAGGTGTTATTTTTTTCCTCTTTTTTTTCCCTTGACTTGTCAGGAATAATTAAATGCTGTGATTGCTTTGGCCTCCCTTCAATGGGCATTTACCCAACTCATAAATACAAGAGTAGCTCCCCTGAACTCTGTTTCCACTCAGGTAGAGTTGTGAAGGTTTGCTCAGCAGTGCTTTGAGGAAAATGAGGAACCCAGATGAGCATGTGTTTGGGAGGATCCCGAGTTGGTTGTTCTCTAAAACCCAAATAGTGTTGCTCAGATCAATTAAGATTTGCTTATCAACATTAAAAATACATTAATCCCCAGGTATTTTCACAGTCCCCTTTGCTTCCAAATTGGCATGGACAGTGCTGCTGTCCAAAATAAATGAAGTGTGTGAAGACAGGCCATTTAAAGGCGCTGAGGAATGCAGCTGTTTCAGACCTTTTACATCTCCCTCGGCTTTCACCTAATTTGTTAATGGGTATGTTTTTCCCTGTGGGAAAATAAAGCTTTTCTCTCTGACATTTTATAGAGGACCTACTAAACCTTCTTTTGTCCCTTTGGGTAAAATCAGTTGAATTGGCTTTTCTGGTGCCTTTCTGTTTTCCCTAGAGAATCTGAGCCGGTTGTTAACCCCTTCTGTCCCCCAGGCCTTACGAACAGTATGATAGAAACCCTTAGATACCTTCCAGGTCTAGACACAAAGTGGGCAGCTGTAGGTTTGCCAGGGAGAGGCTTGTTACTATCTAAAAAATATTGGATGTATAGGTGAAGAGAAGAATATTTGCTCATTTTAGGTGTGAGCTAAAATAGAAGCTTGCCAAGGGATGCACTGTGAGTTTGCGACATCACCAGGAATTGCTGGGTCACCTGGGGCACCAGAGAACAGGATGTCTCCTCAGACCCAAGGATTTGCAAACATTTCCAAGTCTCCAGCCACCCTTGGGACACAGGTGTGTGTCACCATCAGGGAAGGCAAACTGGGGACCGGAGCACGAAGCTCCCCTTGGTGTGACACTCATTGCACCAGGCAGGCGGACACATCCCTTGTGTAGCTGCAGACAAAATACTTTCATATTAACCTACTCTGTGCTGGCAAGAGCAGCTGGGATGGCTCCTGTGCTCTTTGATTTATCTAGGCAGGTATCAGGGTGTTTGCTGCACGTTTCCTTAGAAGTTTGTCAGCCTGACACATGCCGTTCCCGTGATGCCTCGCAGAGCTCAATCAATGTCCTTCCCTGGCTGCAGGAGAAAAACGTGCTGAGCCAGGCTTGCAGGCTGCTCCAGCCATGGGATACCTGATCCTCAGGCTGGAAGAGCCCTTGGAGCACGAGGTCCGTCTGACTCTCCATTTCTTTTTTCTCCCTATCTCTCACTTCATGTTCTGTTTGCAGTCCATCCTGCTACGTTTCAGGTGAACAGCAGCTCTGTGCTGAAGAGGGACGTTGTGTTGGTGTTGCAAAGGTTTTTCTTTGCAAAGGAAAACATCTTCATTCCATAGGTATTGATGAAGAAGAGTATTAATTTAAAACCTGCCCTAGATTAATGTAGAACAGCATAAATAACAAGCAGGTGCTGTGAATGATGAATGGGAGAAAAGGATTTGAACTGCCACTGTTCTACCACATAGGGAGTGTTCTACAGGAGTGATTCTGTGTCATTTCTGCATTTGCTTTACTTAACAATAACCATCCACTCTTAAAAAATCATCATCTGCTAGGATGCTACCAAGAAAGAAGAAGAAAATTTGGAACTTGCTTTGAAATAGCACTCTCGTGGGAATTCAAAGCATGGTTATTATTGTGCTGCTCAGAAAGCTGCTTTTCTGTCCAGCTTCCCTCTGATCCCTTTAGCTCTATCTGATACCAAAGGCTTGAGATCTCCAGATTAGAAATTAAATTCCACCTCTGTGGCCCAGACCTGATGACCTGCTGAAGTCAAAGCAAATAAATTTTCCTTTACAGTGAGTGCTTCCAGCTAAAGCTGTTGCTTTTTGGTCAAAACTGAAATTTTTTGGGAAAAAAAAATTAAAATCTTGGGATCTAGGTGTAGGAATAATAATTGGCTTGAAATTGAGTAGGGATTATTCAGAGTGATGGCAGGCCCTGATCTTGCAGGGATTTAGGTGCTTGTTTTGTTCTGCTGGCATGTGTGAGTACACAGGACAGTCAGGAGGGCTCTGTCCTTGGGGATTTATGGAGGCTGTGGCATGGCCAGGAGCATTTGGGACAGCTGGGGGGCATGCAGCACTTACAGCATCAGGCAGCAATTCCTGCTGCTAAATTGGGTATAAACCACAGCATTTCAGGAGTGGGCAAGTGTGGCTTGGGTGTCTGGTAGAGGAACAGCAGCCTGGGGAGGGCAGGAGAGGGGTTTTCCCATTGATTTCTGTTTTACTTTGCAGATGTGAAAACTGGGAGTGACTGGTGCCAGGCCCGTGCTGGGAGGTGGGCACTGAAGAGCCTCAAGGGAAACTGGCAGAAATCATCATTTAAGTGTGATCACTCTGAAGATGTCAAGTCACTGAGATGGGTACTGAGCTGTCTGGGTGTCTCTAATTGTGCTGCTCCTAGCTGGTCATATTTTGAATGTGATAAAATTGAACAGTACAGTTTTAAACCAAATATTGGGCTTTTCAGTGCTCTGTTACAATGATGAAATCCAGAAATGGAAGGTGAATGTAGTTTATAAATTATTTTTTTTCCAGTGAGCTCTGAAACAGTTTCTAACAATTCACTTAACTAGCTGGATTTCCAGCAGTACAAAATGTGACCATCTCAATTTAATTAAAAGCACATCTACATTGTGATAGTGTGGGGATTATGTGGAGACTGGTAGTAGCCTGATGGATTTTCATCCTTCTCACATACATGTCATGGTTTAGATTGTTGGTTTTTATTATGGGCTTTTACTCTTCTTGCAAGAGTTTCCAGTATCATTTCTGCTGACAGATGCTGCTTAGGACAGATTTATTTTTATTCCCTTACAGTTGAATTGGATCAGACGTCTTTTTCCATGTAGCTCAAGTTTCCACAATGGAGTTACTCCTAGCTGACAACTCTGAAAAGAAAACTGTAGTCATTTTTGTGACCTTCTTTAGCAGCAGTTGAAATGTTTTTTGGCATGTGTGCATATAATCTATTAATTTCCACTTCCTGTCAATTGTAGGGATTCATGCTTATAAATGGTATGAAAAATTTTAATGCAAATAAAGAGGGAGAGAAAATCCAGCATTTGGTCTTCTTTTTCTTCCTAGCTGGATTCAGTGAGGTGTTGAAACACGCAGGGCATTTGTTTCTGGCATTGATAAGGATCTCTCACATTCTTATATAAAATGCTAAATTAACAATAATCAGCCCCCATGACTTTCAGCCCTGCTCAGCACACAGCTCGCCTTTCTCTCGGGCTTCCTCTGAATCCACAGATCTGAAGGCTTTTTCCAATTGATCTGAGAAAGCAAAGTTCCTGACAAAACTAATGACTTGGGGCTCCTGCGGCATTTTAAAACCTTTTCTTTTCCCCATGAGTGCCTGCCTAATGTGAGTGGGATTTCAGTGGCTGTTTGCATTATTTCCTCCCTGCAGTCGGGACATTCAGCCCCATTAGCCTGCCCGGCTGCTCGGCACAGCAGTGGCTCTCCGGTGAGGTTTTCTATCAGGTTTCCCAATCCACACAATTGAGATAGTTTATTGCCTTACGTTTTGGGTAATGGTACCTGACATGGGATTTAAAAGCATTTTCAGGTCCTTTATGCTGTGATGTTGTGGCAGATCCATAAGATGTGAAGAACGGGAGATTTCGGAGCTGGTAGGAAGTGGAATGTTCTCAGCTGAAATCCTTCAGAGCAAGCAGTGACCACCCAGCAAGGAAATCAACTCTGAATTCTGGAAGGAGGAAGAGGAGAAAGTTCTGAATCATAGAATCAGAGAATATCCTGAGCTGGAAGGGACACACAAGGATCATGAGTCTGACTCCTGGCCCTGCACAGACACCCCAACAATCCCACCCTGGGCATCCCTGGCAGCGCTGTCCAAACGCTCCTGGAGCTCTGGCAGCCTCGGGACCGTGCCCATTCCCTGGGGAGCCTGTTCAGTGCCCCAGCACCCTCTGGGGGAAGAACCTTTCCCTGATATTCAACCTAACCCCCCCCTGGCACAGCTCCAGCCGTTCCCTTGGGTCCTGTCACTGGTCACAGAGTGCAGAGATCGGTGCCCGTCCCTTCTGTAGCTGTAGCAGCTGATTTGCACTCTCTGCTCTTCCATTGTGGCTCCACTCCTGGCAGGACAGCAGCCCTGTCCCTCCAACGCCCTTCCCAGGCTCGTGGCTCCAGTGTTTTCCTCTCTGTTAGCAGGACCCTCACCCACTGTCTGTGAGGCAGCAAATCCCATTCCTGGGAAGCGGCGATTTGCTTCTGATGCCAGCTGGAAAACTCTCCTGTGGACAAGAGCAATTAAACATCTGCAAAATCTGCTGCTGCTGAGCCCTGCCACAACCACTCCTGGAATGGGTAATATTAGGAATATTTGGCCTTCAGTTTTCACCTTGGAAGCGCGGGGTGGGGATGCTGCCTTTGGCTGGATCGTGTGCTGCTCTCAGCAGCGCTCCTGCAAGAGTGGAGTGACCGGCCGGGATGTGCTGAGCCAGGGAAGCTCCAGGATGAAGCAGCAAAACGCTGCCTGGCCAGCTGATGGCCTGCCACACATTCCAAGTGTCCGGCCGCCTCCACACCCCCCGTGGCCACCCCGCCAGCGAGGCCTCGCCTCCGGGCCCGTTTCACCTCCCAGGCAAAGGCACGGCTTCCGTCAGCATCTGCCTCATGCGATGCCTTTGTTTGCTCCGGATAGTTTGGGAATGCGGCGGTAGCCTGCAGCCGTATGACACGCTTGGCTGGCCAAGAGGGGAATGCTGAGCTCTCCCCGCATCTCCATGCAAATCCTCCTTTGATACCCTGTGCTACGGAGCAGCTGATTTCTCAAAGATGCTTTGGGACAAATAAACAAATGGCTTGCTCTGAGCAACCGGGCCTGGAAGTCAAACCAGGCTCCTCATTGCCAGAGGTCTGAGGAAATGATGGGAGGGTGCGTGCAAAGCCCTGGGGTGATGCCAGCCTCTCTGCTGCGCTGGGATAACTCCCTTCTGCTGGCTGAAACCGGACACTGTGGATACCTGACCAGCATAAGAACTTCCCCCCAGCCACCGCTGGCTCAGCCATCCTGCTGAGCCAAAAAAGGTGCATTTTCTTGTGTTTTCCCCAAAATGTTTGGGATTCCGGGAAGCTGAGAGTTAATGTCAGTCCCCCGGCGATGGAGCTGGATGGATGCCCTTGGTGGCTTCTTGGGCTGTTTCGCTGTCCCCAAGTAACAGACAGAGCATCAGTTTCCATCCCCGTGGGTACCCACAGATCCGTGGTCAGCCGCTGAGCTCAGACAGGAGAAGGAAATCTGCCCTGTGAGCACTTTGGGAAGGATCCACGTCAGAGGGAAGAAGAACTCGGGGCTCTAAGAAGTCAGAGATGAAAAAATCCAGTTAATCTTCCTCCCTGCAGACTCCGCAGACTGCTGGGATGTCCCTGAATGAGCCCCTGGTATGTCTGTGCTGCAGGCAGGGCTGCCAGGCAGTTTTAAGACATTTAAGGGAAGTTGAAGGACAAGCTCTATTCCTGCTCATGAGGAGGTGTCTGGTCTCCTTCATGTCCTGGAGGAGGCCTTGGGGTGTGTTCTGCCTACTTGCCTTGGGCCCCTGCAATCCCCACACCTGCCAGCTCCGGGAAAGGGGGTGGAGAGGGATATGGTGGGAATTGGCTGGAACTTGGGGC
>VXAD01008425.1:1177892-1348473 GCA_013399195.1 Dicrurus megarhynchus | reverse complement strand
CGGGGGGAGGTCCGGGCGCGGCTCCGCGCCGGGGAGGGGCCGCTGCCGTGGGGCCGGCGGGGTTCGGGGGGCTCCGGTGGGGCTCCGGTGCCTCCCGAGCGCATCTCCCCGGAGCCGGGTGAAGCGGGGCAAACACGGCGTGTCCGCGGTGTTCCCGGAGCCTGCTGCGTTAAACCGCTCGCCGAGGGGCGGCTGGGCGACAAGTGACGCCCGAAATGTGATTTCGGAGCGTTCCCCGTGGCTGTCGGAGCCCCGGGTGAGGTTTGGCGAGAGGCGGATGCTGCAGCGCCCGGGTGGCCGCACGAGCTTTAATGAGCATTGCGCTTCATTACCGCGGTCTGGCCGGGCTCGGGTGCCTGGTACTGGTGTCATATGCTCGCAAATGCTGCTCCCCACCTTCGTAGGTGATGTTGTCAGCGGTGTTTTATTTTTTGAGGTTGCCTGTGCCCTTTGGTACGGCTCCGGTACGGGTTGTGTTAACCCTGGAGGTGTTAATGCCCCCTCACCTCTTCTCTACTCACAGCTTACTCCCTTCTTCCAGCGTGCAAGTTGTTGAGAAGGAGAGAGGAGTTAAGGTGGCAGGGCTACACCTTTTGTACCCGGCTGCCTCCAGTTGATGAAGTATTTTAATTGAGTAGGTGGTTATTAAGAATAACGTAGCTTAGCATCTTTTCTGCATTAGACAGTGACAAGTTCTGCTCTCTAGTGATGTGCATCCACCCGTGTGCTTTAGGTTTGTCATCTTAAAACCTTTCTTCCCCCACACCCCTCCAAAGGCTGTGCTGTGTATTTTGAGGTCACTGTTAGAAAACCTCAAAGATCATTTCTCTCTTTGTGGAAGAGGAGCTGAGCTGATACCTTGCTGTAGCTCTTTTTTGTTTAAAATTCTCCCTTTCCCCCCCCTCTTCCTTTAGTGTTGCTGTTTCTGCCTCTGTCCACCAACACAAATTGTATTTAATCGACATAACTATTCTATTTGACATCTCTTTACCTATGACAAGGCAAAAATCTCTCGCTGGGCAGTCTGAACTGATTGCTGCAAAAGTTGAGAAGGGATTCAGTTCCTGTCTTCCACATCCTTTCAGATATTTTCCTTGCCTTTTCTCTTGGTGGATCACTATCATCCTCCTGTTTGGCTTGGGCTGGAAGTGTTTCTCTGCTTCGTGGACCTCTTGCCTGTAACTGCACTGTAATTTCTGCCCATGAACAGGCCATGCAACTTGCTTTACCACATATTTTTTCTCTTGCCTCATATGCTGATGCTGCTTTCTGCATACTGTGATTAAAATAACTTTTGTGTGTAACTGCAGCAGCGAAAGGTTGGGGATTGGAGAGAAACACTAATTCTCTGGTAGAGTTATTACCAAATACCTTTTTTGGTAGTTTTTTTTTCCTACCACCCCCTTTTCTAGCTGCTCTCAAGAAGATGCTTTCTGCTCTCAGAAATAGCAGCAGTAGGATCTGAAGGACACAATGAGATTTTAATTTGATCCTTTATCCCCCACTGTCACAAAACCCCTGTTACAGACCTGATGACTGCTTTGTTTTTGACACCCCTTGAAGAAAAGGGAAGGAGGAAAGACTTGCTCAAGCCTGTGTAAAGCTGTGGTGTTGCTTGGTTAGCTCGGTAGCAGCTTTCGTTTGCGTCATCTGCTCTTGCTGTTGGAGATTTGGTGGTTATGGCTCAAAAAGGTCTAATCGCTCTTGACCCTGGTTGCTGTAAACCCAGGGCTAAAAAAAAATCTCTTAGGAACCGGAATTCCCTGTGAATTTCAGAGGTGATGGCCAGGTCTGTGTTTAAGCTACACCCAAGACCCGTAAGCGTGAGGACACGGGGGAGAGGACGTGCATTTTATTTTAAGCATCAAACTTGGTGGCTCCTAATCCCTTTCCCCTGCTGCTGCCAAGGCACCCACCTCTCACCATTGACTTTGTGAGGCTTCAGCTCCCAAGTTTAGTTCCCTGGTCATAGCCCAGCGACGTGCCTGAGTAAATAGTGTTAATACCCTCTGTGCTGTCCCAGAGGGATGGGGAGGAAGCAGAAGGCAGAGTGGCAGGAGGAGGTAATTCTTTATCCCACTCTTCACTCCAAAAGCTGTGGCAGCAACCCAAATCAAGTTTAGTTTCCCTGCTTTTAGCACCCATCGTGCTGTGGATGCCTTTCATAACACAACTACTTCCACGGTGAAACTCGATCCGTTTATTCTTTCTCCATCTCTGTGGGAGAGCTGTTGGAGAACCTCCTTGAAGTCTCGAGCAGTTGCTGAATTTCCATCCTCACGGTGTTCGTGGCCTGTTGGTGTAATTTGTTTTTGGTTCTAGTGTTTCCATTTGGTTTAAATGATTGTTTTCCCTCCCTGATGTAATTAGAGCAATCGGATCCCCTCTTGACCCCTTGTTTTCATAGGTTAAACAAGTCAAAGTCTTTAAGTCTCCTTGTGTTGTTCTCTTATTGATACTCTCAGGATTTCCTTGTCAGTGACAACCTTTTGCCTTTACCCATCAGAATATTTTTTAATATAAAGGGAATTTTATGCATCTGTGTTTAGCTCTTGAACTTCCTGCTCTGCATTGGCAAAGCAGCAGAATTGGACTATTTTTAAAAGTAGGAATATTTTGGAGGGGGCTGCTCACTGCACTAAGCTCACAAACTTTTTGACATTCCTCGGGTGATTGTTTCAGGCTAACGAGACAGGGAGTTGCTGGGCTAAATCTGTCCCAGACAAATCACTTCTTGTTAATGACTGTGCATAAACTATGGAGATGATAAATTGGAGAATTACCAACCCATGACTCCTAGGAATCTGCTTCTTCTCTCATCGTTATACAAGATGTCCAAGCAAATAAAACACACGGGGACTTAAAAAAAAAAAAGTATTTATTTATGTTTTTAGAAATGTAAAAGCTTCTTCCTGTTCGCATGCCTGAACTACAGCTGGTGGCAGGAGAGAGGGTACTTGGAAGCTTTGAAAACTTCTATTTCTTGCCAGAATGGAGCCTTTAAAGTATTTTCTTACAATGTGGACTCTTTGGCACGTTTTCCAGGCTGATGCCTGTGGTCTGCAGTTTGGGAACGCATCTGCGCCTGCTGGCGTGGGCACTGCCTGAGAGACTGATTCCTGCTTTTTTTTTTTTTTGCCCCCATTTCCAGTGATTTCAGAGCAGGAGCAGCAGCCCTTGCATCAGTAAGCACCATCCATTGATCTGGACTCTGCTGCTTCCAGTTGAGGAATTGTTATTTACCTGGTGGAGGGAAGAAGCAGAGCGGATCCAGATGCACTCTGAGACAGTGCACAGGCATCTGCAGTTCCTGCCATTCCTCTGCAAGGGGTATTTTCCCCTCTCTGTGAGAACTAAGGAGCACCTGGGCTGGGTTTCCCTGTGTTTGAGCTCATCCTCACCTGATCACTGCCATGCCTGTGTACAGGACTGCTGCATCTAATTAGATTATACTAGAATGAATAAGTGAATCTCGATAAATGAGCTTACGGGGGCACTGTTGGGTCAGCTCAGTCCCTAAATATAGGTCCTGGGCAGAGGGCAGGCTTGGTGCAGGATCTCTCCATACAGCAAAATTAAAGAGAGATCTCCTGGGAGTGCAAAAATTCCGCTGCCTTGGCCATCTTGTTGGCCTGGATGCTCCAGTCTTGGTACAAGAAACACCAAAGTCCACTCAAATGTGAGGATTCTGTGTTTGAAGCTTGGTGGGGACTTGGAAGGGGAAGTCATGGCAATGGAAACTCTAATATAATCTGAGGTGCTAAAGAATGCAAATCTCATGATCCTTTTTAATGCTTCCAATTTAGAGGTGAGGGGGTTTTTTAAAGTCTCTTAGATACTGTAGGAAACAGGGAAAAAGAGGAATGGTGTCTGTTACATGTGTGCACGTGAAAGCTCTGGAAACAATCTCTCACTGGCACAAATAAAGAACATTATCTCCTTGCCACTCTATGATGCAAAGAAGTAGTTTGGGTGCTTCAGACCTTGAGTTTTGCTGTGCAGTGAGTGTGTGGTGGGAGGGAGAGGAGAGGGGCAGGAGCTGGAGCTGTAGGGTTTTCGGGGTAATAAAGAGAGTTACTTCTTTGCAGCTCTCCTCCTCCTTTTCTGCAATGTTCTCTGTTTTTGTTAGTGCTTTGTGGCCACCCTGCTTACCAAAATCCACAGCTCTCGCTTGCTGTTACTGAAGAGAAGTAAAAGTAGTTTCTTCTCCTTTTCCTCCTAAATCTTCTTAAAGATTTATTTAAAGGAATCGCATTTTTTTCGTTTTCAAATGAAAGCTCATCTTTGCTTCTGCATCACTGGGGCTGCATTGTAACTCGGAGAAAGTGCCTGTAAATCAGTCATGTGGACAAGCTACTCATTTTCTTGCACTAATAGTCCCTGTTATAGATAGTGTTGTCCTCTGCTTGCATTTACAGCTCTTTGCTGCGGTTGCTCTCAGGTGTGCAGGATTTTCAGTGGTAGTAAAGCATGGGGAACAGCTCTTGCAGGGCTTTTTCTCTTTTTCCATTGGACACCCTTCCTTCTGGCTGATCCTGCTGCCTGGCTTTCCTGTCTGGATCTGCTCGCAGCCAGGCAATCCTGCAAATCACTGCTCTGCTGGAGCTGCTGCATCACAGCTCCCCTGCTGCAGGAAGCATCTTTGAGCCCTTTTATGCTGTGAAGTTGAGGAAATGGAGCAAAACTCCTGTTTTCCTTCTAGTTGTAGCCGAATGACTAATGGAGCATCAGGGAAGGCTCTTTTTCTCTCGGAAGAGGTGTGTTGATGTTATCCAGCAAAACACAAGTTCTGGTTTTGGGATCACACCTATTAAGTGAATAGCTGACCTTCTCAGCCTGCCTGTCTGGTGTCCAGCTCGCTGAGCATGTGTTGAATGACCCAGGGAAAATCAAGCTGGAGTTCAGAATTACGTGGGTGTCAAAGGCCCTTAAAGCCTGGTATATTTATGCCCCTGATTCATGGTGCTTCCAAAAACAATCCAGCTCTCATCCTGCAGAGGGGAAATACCTCAGTCCAGTGTTATCAACTTTTCCTTAGCTGCCAGAGCAATATAAACTCAACCCGAGTTATTTTGGGCTCCTTATTCTTTTGCTTCTAAATCCCACCCTGCAAGTTCCTTGTAGAAGAAATGCGGGCTTAATTCTGTTTACACCCTCCCGTATGGACTGAAAACAGTAAGCAGGGTATTTTATTTCCGGGTTGTGACAAATTTTAGTACATCTCGTTCCTGCCTGTGGTGTGAAAAGGTGTCTTTTGTCTGCCTGCTACCACACAGGAAGGAAGTTGTTGAGTCTGGGAGATAAAAGCTTTATCTCCTCCCCTGTAAGGGACAAGCTGCCCACTCCTAGGCTGGCACCACTCTGCTCCGTCCGGCTTGTAGTAGGGCAGGGGGGAAAATTTTCCTGGGAAAGTGTGAGTGGACTCATAATGTGTTTGTAAGTGCGTAGCTGTCAAGGAAGATGATGACTAAGCTATTGCACAAGGTGCAGCTCTTCAGGGAACTCGCCAGGATTGGACCGGATTGTGACTGACTCATAAGAGAGCCTGTAATATCAGTCAGCTCCTAATTTTATTGTTACTGGTTTGATCTGACCACTAGCCATGACTAGTTTCGTTTCCCAGCCTATTTGCTGTGGGGTTTTAAGTTGGAAAGTCTACACTTGATGACAACAGATTAAAAAGTCCAATTTATTGGAGGAAGTGGATTGTTCCCAGGCCTTGGGTGGGAAGTGCTGGGTGGCAGGAGTGTTTAAGCTGATGTCTTGCATTTGGCTCACATGGATGTTTCTCCATCAGCACCTGCCCTGTGCTGCTGCCAGGCTCTGGCATGGCACTTAGCTGCCCATTTTACAGAAGGGAAAGCAGAGGCCAAGCACCTGCAGGTGAAGATGCCAGCAGGTCACCAGCAGAGCAGCTGGTAGTGCCTTTTTCTTGGTCCCATCTGTGACCTGAACCCCTGGCAGTCAGCTGGTGGGTGAGCTGCATGGTCAGATAGTGACAGGACAAGGGGGAATGGATTTAAACAAAGAGAGGAGAGATTTAGATTAGGTATTAGGAAGGAATTCTTCCCTGGTGAGGGGTGTGAGGTCCTGGCACAGGCTGCCCAGAGAAGCTGTGGCTGCCCCATCCCTGGAAGTGTCCAAGGCCAGGTTGGACAGGGCTTTGGAGCAGGCTGGGATGGTGGAAGGTGTCTCTGCCCATGGCAGGGGCTTGGAATGCAATGATCTCTAAGGTCCCTTCCAACCCAGAGCCTTCTGTGATATGACATGAAACTGCTTTCCTGCAGCAGCCAGTTCCCACGTGCCCCTTCCTTTCAGAGTCTCCTTTGGTGTGGGTGGGAGGCCAAGCCTGGCCCCGGAAAGTGATGTTGCTTCTTGCCTCCCAAACTGGTTTGAAAGGCTGCCTTGGTGTTAAGTGCTGCTTTGCCCACTAAATCATCACTTAATGTTGCACGTGGACATCCCAGCTTGGCTTTCACATAGGCATTGCCTTTAATGCTGTGTGAGGACCTAAAAACAGGCACATGAAACCAGCTGCAGCATCCCTGCTGCTCCCGTCTGCTTCAGCTCCAGGTGTACCTGAGAGCATCACCATGGCTACAGCAGCTCATACCCACTGGATCTTTCACAGGGCATTTTCAGATCTGGGAAGTGATCAGAGTTTAGGGTGCTGTGCCAGGAAGGGCCCTTTTCCCCAGGACTAGGTGGGAACTCTTTTGCCTCCTTTAACTTGCTCTTCTCCAGGGAGACTCAGTGTGTCCCGTCCTTGGAGCAGGCAGTGTCTGCAGTTCTCAGGGGGTGTGGGGCTGGGAACTGGCAGAAAATGGAGTTGACAGGTCAATGCTGTGTCCCATGTCACACCTACTGACCTTTGCTTGGTTCAACACCTGTTGGCAGCACGTGTGGCTCCAGCTGTGATCGAAGGACAAAGGACTGTGCTGCTTTTTCTCTTCATGCTGCCTGGTTTTGTGTTTACAGCAGTGGGGGTGGAGGTCCATGAACCGTCACTTCTCCAAGTTCATGGAGAATTGTTTGCCCTGAAGTGTGCTGAGAAGGTTCCTCCTAACCCTGTCGTAGCGTGGACAACAAGCAACATTGTCCAGAAGAGAGGTGGAGGTGGCATCTCAAAGCCTTGGAAACCACCGAGCTGCCCAGAGGGTTTATGGAGGTTTTGTTAGGATTTTCTTGGGTTCTCTGGGCTTTCCCACGGCAGCTCAGTGGGAGTACTGACAGCTTTTCCTTGTTACCTTCACCTAAGGTCACTTCCATATCTTCAGCCTGTGCTATATTACCACTAGGATTGGGTTGCGTGCTAAATTTAGTGACCCTTTATAGCTTGGTGTGTGTATGTAAAACCTGAGGGTTTTTTAGCAGCTTTTAAGGGGTTAGAGCCTGGTTCGAGATGCCCAACAGGGCCAGGCTTTCTCTGCACAGGTGGCAGCAGCCCAGGCCAGGTGTGGGAGGGTTCTTCTCTGCCTCAGTGTACTTCCACTCAGGGATTCGCTGAGGTGCAGAGCCCGTGGGTGGCAGGGAGGGTTCTGGAGGCACAATTAGAACTTGCATAACATGGTCTGCAGTCTGAGGCATGTGAGAAGTGCTGGCGAAGGGGTTGGGTTTCAGAAGTTTTAAAGGCTTGTGAAAATTCTTGATCAGATGTTTCCATTACAATCCTGCCTTTTTCGGCCCCCTGCTCTCCATCTCCAAGTTTCTGCTCTTTTTCTGTGCTGTTTGCGTGCCAAAAGAAGAATTTTTTGGCTTCAGGTCTGGGGTACCTATTTCTAAGTAGATTTTTTAATGCTTGGCATTGCAGGCTACTGGAGGAATAGTTTGAGATGTAACTTAAGTTGGAAGCAAATAAGTTTAGATCTGTGTGGCTGCAGTGAAGTGTTCAATTCTTGCACGCCAAAGGAGGAGCAGATTGTGGGACAGCAAAGCAAGGGGAGTGAGAACCCAGAGAAGCGTGAGAGAAATGACCTCAATTACTCTGCATTTCTGTTGCTGAACGTTTTTAGGCCTTTTTAACAACCTGGCATGTTCTTGAGTTCAGATCAGTGCTGAGCACGTTGGGGCGGGTGTGTGTGCTTGTGTTGGGAGGCTGTTCTGGGGGCAGAACTCGGGGATGTTGGGTTCTTGAATTCAAAACTCTTCAAATATGCATTTCATTGTTTCTGGTTCCTTTAGGAAACTCCTGCAGTCTCGGTCCTTATGGTCCCAAGTAGAAAGAACCAGGAAACCTCTAGAGATGTGCTTTGAACACATCTTTTGTGGGGTTCTTGTGTGGCGTTGCCCAGCTCACAAAATTGCAACTGTGTGTGGGGTTATGCAGTGAACTGGATTGTGGAACTGGGAGCAATAAGGAGGGTTGCAGCATCCCCTGGGCTGCTGCTGCTCAGGGAGACATTAGCAACCCTCAGCATCACTCACCTGGGGCATCAGCAGCTGTGTGAGGAAGGTGGTACAAGAAAGCTCCTTCACCGCGTGGCTCAGGTGTGGTTGAAGCGTTAAGCAAGTCTGTGAAGGAGCTGGAGCCTTTACCCTGCTGCTGGAGGGGAGTCTGCTCCCCTGCTCTGGGTGTTTTAAGGTGCAAATATTGCCTTGAGGTCTGCTGAAACACTGCACTGATTCCTGAGAACATGTGACCTTGCTAAAGCTGCCTGCCAGAGCCTAAAGGATCCGGGTGATGACACCACGAGATGACACCAGCTGTGTATCATTTCTTCAGCTGTGAGTGCCTTCAGCAAACTGCTCGGTGAAGCACAGAGAGGTTAACAAGGTGAAAAGAAGCCTTATGGGGAGGAATATGTGGTGCTGCTGTTCAGGGGCACATCTCCTTGGCGTGGAAGCTGAAAGGATGGCATCTCGGTGGAGCTGTAGCCAGTGAAATTCTTGTTGTAGTGCAGGAGGTGTTTTGGATGGATGATGAGGTGAGCTCTTAGTGCTGCCCTCGATAAATGAGATACGTGCAGTGTCTCAAAGGAGAGCAGAGAAAGACCTTAACACTTCACCTGCCTCATCAGGGAAACAACCACAGTTCAGCAGCAATTTCTAAAACTTCATGTTGTGCTTTTAAATAGTTAGAAGTTCCAGCTCATGATGCAATTTATACTTTGAAATGCACTGGTGTGACTTGTATAGTGCCAGTGCTGCAGGGATTGCTTCTGAAGCCTCTTTGTTCCTAAACCATTTTGAAACTTTATTTCTAAGAGTGTTATTAACAGCACCGTGTCCTACAGCATGAGGGATCTGGCTTGGATATAGAAGTGCTGTCTTTATGCCTGCATGCTTTAGGATAAATGCTGAAAGACAGCTTTGCTATGGAGCAGTCAAACTAACTCATATCTACTGTGGAAGTTTTCATGATGGAAGTTTGTTCAGCCTTCAGCTGGTGCAGATTTCTGCTGGAGCAGAAAGTCAAAATATCAGTGCTGTAGGAAGCCCGTCACCAGCAGAACCTTCTGTGGTCCAAATTCAGTCCTGAGCGTACCTCTAAACGTTCCCTGTGTTCAGAGGGTTTGTAAATAGAGTGTGAACAATGCTTCAATCTGGCAAATGATTTAAAATTTAATGCACAGTTGAAATAAAACCCAACCCTCTTTGGAGGTGTCGTTCCTAATGCGACTGTGGATTAAAACTCATTGATTGCTACCAGCAAAAGAGTGAAATAAAATACAGTGCCCCTGCTCTGTACAGAGGCTGCAGACTGACCATTACAGCACTGAGCACATTGTTGGATTGAGGATTGAGAGCGTTTTCCCGACTTGCAGCCAAAATGCAGCCGTGGCCCATTGCTGCCCATTTGTTCCCAGGCCAGCATTGTCCTCTGGCTTCAACCCCTCCCTGCAAGGTGGGAGCAGAGGAAGCCTGAGCTGCTGGGCAGGGTCCTGTTCCTTGGGTGCAGTTCAGGGCAGCAGAGCTGTTCGTGCACAGGGGAAGGGAGGGTAGCAAGTAATGCCTGCTCAAGCCTGGCTGCTTGGATTTTCCAGTGTTTTTGTGTCTTTCTGACCCACGACTGTGGCGTAGAGTATTGAAAGCAAAAATAGACCTGCTGGTGCAGTGCTTACCCGGCTGCGTAGGCTGAAGAGGAGGCAATTCCAGCCTCGTAGTACTCCCTGCATTCTAGTTTGGTAGTTGTGCTGTGCATGTTGGTGATAATTTCATTTTTGATGCTTCTGTCAACAAGCAGGAACTTTGACTTCTTTGTGTTGAGTCTCTCTGCCCCCTGTCATCCAGCCTAAACTGAAGCTGCCCCTTTAAAATCTCGGGGTTGAGAAACTAACTGCATACACCTGAGTTTTAAACTCTTGGCATATTTGAAAATTTATTTTCACCCGGTGAACTTAGGTTGTTTAACTGATGGATACTTTTTTCTCCCATTCTTTTATTGTACTGTGTGTGGTGACAAAGGAGAAAGAACTTCCCTGTTGATTTCTCTCCCTTTGCAGCTGAAGAATTATCAAGACTCAGCCTGAATGATGTGGTACAGCAATCTTGTTTCACTTGCTGCCTTTTGATGCTCTCATTTAGCTACATCTGTGCCACATTGACAGTAATTTTGATACAGCAATCGCACTTTTTCTCTTTAGAGACAACTGAAATCACTCAACTGCTTAGACATGATGTGTGCAATAAATAATATCTTGAGACTCCAGGTAGTTAGAAGAAACCACATGAAAGCATCTAGTTCTGATATGATTCACAATCGCTGAAGTTTTGATTTCCCTCTGAGCTAACAACTCTCCTCTGCTGTGCAGCCTGTTCCCAGCGCAGCTCAATTTCATTTTCCTCTAGGAATTCGGGTAGATGAGAGCATCCGTCTGCTGCCGGCTTCTCCTTTTGTCCATTGCTGTTCAACAATGGGATTGTCGAGTCACTGAGAGGTTAACGAAGCTTTTTTTTTTGTCAGTGGTCCAACCTCTTTGTATAGCTGCGTTGGAACAGCACACTGAACAGAAATAATGGGAAAATCTTGTTGCTGGAATGACCGGGGTTGTCGTTTTGCGATACCAGGGTAAAGACCTGCTTAAGCTTCAGGCTTCTGGCTGTGTTACGGGGTGGCTGAGCACGAATCCCTCTGCAAGAACATTAAATATTAGTTTCTCTGTGTCTCCTTGCATCCAGCAGCGTGGCAGCAAGGGGAGGGAATCTGAACGATTGCAGTCGGTTCGGCAGTAGCTTCCCATTTAGTATTTGGAATGGTTTTGTTATGAGCCTTTTGGGGTTTGGCATTGGAAAAAGGGTGAATTGTGGCCCTTAATTATGAAGTGTGGGAACTATTGGAGCCGGGCAGACAGGCAGCGGTCCAGCTCCTCTTCCTGAGCGAGCAAAGCTTTTGTGCTGTGCCATCCCACTGCACAAATGACCGTGCGGGGCTGTTGCTGGATTGATTGGTTTTGATCCCTTTTAGGAAGGGGTTTGGAAGCTCTAATTTTGGGTTTATCACAGTAGTCAGGCTCCTGCCCTGTTGCTCTGAGCAAGCCTGTGCCCGTGGCTGCCCCAAAGAACTTCCCATGGCGGGGGGAGCGTGGGATTAAAATCCGGTTGTTAAATCCGGTTGAACTGGGACATCAGTGGCTGGGCTCGTGTGGGTTCAGTGACAAAGTACCTGCAAGGAAAGATGGGAAGGTGCTGTGTTTTGCTTGTGCAGGGAACAGAGAGCTTTGAGGGGGAATTAAGCTCGGAATGGTGTGGGATGGATGGCACGTGGGTGAGCTGTGACTTGCTGCATGCCACCTGGGGCACAGAGACACTTCCCCTATCTCTTATCAGCTTGTGGATGAGGGCACCCAGCAGAGCAGGGTGGCAGTGGGATTTACAGGAGTGCTTCCTGGTGGCAGTGCTCCAAGAAACTCTCACCTTTTCCCTCCAGAGCACCTCTCCAGGCTGGGTTTTCCCTACAGTTCAGGCAAAGTGCACTTGTTATCACTCAGGCATTGCTGCTGGCCCCAGCCGTGCCTCCTTTCCAGGCTGAAAGCAGCAGAGCTCATGCTGGGAAATGGAAAATACAGAACTCCTCTTCGGGACTCAACTTCACTTTTTTTCCTCTCTTTTTTTTATTTTCCCCTCCTGGGAGCTGCTGGGCCTCTGTGGTGGCTGGTGTATGCATGGCCCTGCATTCTCCTGTTGGGAATGTTAAAAATACCAGCTACAATTTTCCCTTTCCACATACCAAGATATATTAATGTGCTGCTGCTTTGATTAGTCATTTCCTCTTCTTTTGTTCCTTTCGCAACAGGGTAAAGGACAGCGTGCACACACTTGAGTAAAATCTTGTCTGATTAAGAAGTCTGAAACTAAATAGATTCTCTTAGGTTAATACCTGTCTTTGTTGGCAGAAGAGTTCTGTTCTCATCCCTTAAATATACATTCAAAAATAAGTCTGGATAAAGTCACTTTTATGGTGTTCAGACTAAGAATATCTTTGCCTGATTTATTTTTGTAGTGGAAAGAAATTCTAATATGAACAAGATTAATATTCTTACCATGAATTTAATATATTCTTGCAGGAAAACCTTTAGTGATATATTACCATAGGAAATTTTCCAAATCCATTTATTTCGAGGTTTCTTGTCTTCCTCCCGTGCCATCACCTCCATGCACACATTCCTCCTTCCCTGAGTTCCCGTGAGACCTCGTTCAGCGTGGGTGGAAACTTGGTGAAAGCAGCAGTGTGCCACTGTTGGGCTGTGCATGGCACGGTCTGGGGTAATTCTGGCAGCCTCTGCGCCCTCGGGGTGTGGGGGTACAAAGGTTAATAAATCCAACTTACAGGGACCTGCTAAAGTTGCTCTGAGCGACTTGCTCACCCTTCAAGGCTGGATATTTTTTTGCTTCTCTGTTGCTGTGGCTGCCTTAGCGAGAAATTTGGGAGAAAAGCTTTAGCACCAGGCGGTCTGGAGAGCTGCAGAACAAGTGGTAGGTTTAAAACTTTCTTGTGTGTGTGGAGGAATTCAAGTGAGTGAGCTAAAAAGTTGCCTGGCGCGTATAGTTAAGGGCAAAGTTAAGTAGAAATGTGGAGAATCAAGCAATAAATGAAGAGTGATCTCTTCTCAGTTATGTCCAAGCTTTAGAAACACAACCCATAAACAACATGCCATCCTCTTTAGCAATCTGTCGTGGTTTTCCTGTCGCTCTGGCGCCGAGGGCGTCTGCTCTGCCCTGGATTCAGATGGAGGACAGCTTGTGCCTGCCCGGGGAGGTGAGGGGCTGCTGCTGCCATGCAGCCTGAGGGAAGATTCTGGTGCTGGGGCTGTGCAAGGCTTGCAGGGAGGGGATTTTACCTCTCCTGGGATGCACAGGCAGGTAGTACACTTGGGTTTTCTCCTTGGCTCTTTGCAGCTCTTTTCTATAAAAGCCTGGGTTGTTTTTTTGAATGAGCATTAGCCTCCCAGTACTCAGATGCCATTCATACTTTCACAGAATCTGCTAAGGCAGGAAAAAAAAAAAAAAAAAGAAAAAAGCTAGACCAAAGGCCTTTGCTTCTTTTGTTTCTGTCTCCTCTTATTTTACATTTATTTTTAAAAATATAAACAAGAATTCGTAATACAGAATGTGTATTTATACAGTTATATTTGCTATATACACTGGGAAAGGGAAAATGTTTCATTCCAGCTGTTTTCTCTTTGCAGATTGCTGTGAAGGTATGAGAAGAATTTGAGTACTGAGAAGCTACTGCTCATACCTGCTTTCCTCTGTTAGAGAATCATGGAATGATTTGGGTTTGGAAGGGACCTTAAAGACCATCTCATTCCAACCCCCTGCCATGGGCAGGGACACCTTCCACTATCCCAGGTTGCTCCAAGCCCTGTCCAGCCTGGCCTTGGACACTTCCAGGGATCCAGGGGCAGCCACAGCTTCTCTGGGCACCCTGTGCCAGGCCTCCCCACCCTCACAGCCAAGAATTTCCTTCCATGCTTGGAATTGGATGTAAGAAGGTGAAAGGGATGTAGCAGCCCTAAATTCCTCAGGAGATGACCTTAATTTTTTTTTGTTTTGCTTGGAATTTGGGGCCTCTGCCTCATTTGTGACCAGAGGATGGTCAACTGCATCATTACCATGGGTGCTGCAGACCTTGTTTTAATCGAGTTAAAGTAATAGAGCATGGCAGGGGTAGGTGCAGAATGAACGTGCTTGCAGGAATGCAACGTTTTCCTGCGTCAGAAGGGGATTAAGCTGTGTTAAAGTGAGCAAACCCAGCTGGGCTCAGACCTGTATTTTACTGCCCCTGGCTTTTTAGGGACCGGTAGCTGCTCCCTGAGGCTTTCTATGGGTCTGAGGTGAAGATTATACTGTGAATGTCTATTTATACACTAGACCACAACAGCTGTCTTAAGGCCTTTGTTGAGGTGCCCAGCGGCTTTAAACCTGTGTAAATGGCTTTTGTGTGTGGTAAAGCTGAGCTGCTGTGGAGTGTCCCAGCAACCTGGATTGAGCAAACCCCTGTGAACTTCCCAGACAGCTAACTGGAATAAAACCAGGTGTGGCCTGGTCCCTCCCTCCCGTCCAGGTGCTGGGCAGAAGCAGATTTGAGGTGTGGTTGTGTGTGTTTAATGCTTTTGCCTGTCTGACCCAAGAGTCCTGGCTCGAATCTGTACCTGGCTCGTGCTTTTGGATGGGGTTCACGTTGCAGGAGGTGCTCAAAAACTACACGACATATGGAATTGCTGCTCACACTGGGAACCTAAACTCAGCTTTGGCCACAAGTCTTCTAGATTTGGCTCTTATTTGTAGTATTATTTTGAGAAAATTCTGTGATCTTTTTTTATGCTTTCCTATTTTGAGAGGTATCACTTCCCAGTTCCCTGTGCACGGAGGCGGGTGGTGATTGAAAAGCAAATGTCTGATCTGGTCCCTGCCTGCGTGGAGAGCAGGGAAAGGGGAAATGCTTACCCAAAAGCCTGAGCTGGCTGCTCGAGTGTTTAAATGCCTCTCAAATAGTTCATGGTGGTGTGGGCAGAGCATGTCCGTACATGAATGCCTGAAGGAAGGAGCTGGGGAAGCCTCAGGGACTCCTTGGAAGTAGCGATGGGAAGATGCAGACTTGCTGAGTAATTCCTGCTGGAAGAAAGAAACCTTTGATTCTTTACAGGCACTTTGGAAAAAGATAGTGTAAAGATAATTTGTTATCTTCTGACTTTGGAGATAATAGGGGTGTGTGTGTGTGTGTTAGCTGCTAGTGGTTTAAAGGGGAAACTTGCAGTTTCTGGAGTCTGGTGGAGCCAAGGACATCTTTCGCTGGTCCTGACGCATGCTGGCTTTTATCCCAAATAACATCCCCTCACAAATACTGCAAGAAATGTTTTGGTTTCCTAAGACTTTCCTGTGCTGAACAATATAGACTCATTTAGGTTGGAAGAGCCCTGTAAGATCAAGTCTAACCATTCCTTCAGCGCTGCCAAGGCCACCACTGCCCCATGTCCCCAAGTGCCACATCCACACAGCTTTTAAATCTCTCCAGGGATAGGGACTCTACCACTGCCCTGGGCAGCCTGTGCCAATGCCTGACCACCCTTTCAAGGAAGAAATTTTCCCTAATATCCAAACTAAACCTTCTCTGGTGCAATTTGAGGCTGTTTCCTCTTGTGCTGTCCCTTGTTCCCTGGGAGCAGAGCTGGAATTCCACCTGGCTGCCCCCTCCTGTTGTGGAGAGCGAGAAGTTCTCCCCTGAGCCTCCTTTTCTCCAGGCTGAACCCCCTCAGCTGTCCCTGGTGCTCCAAAACCCTTCCCCAGCTCCATTCCCTTCTCTGGATATGCTCCAGCCCCTAAGCATCGTTCTTGTTATGATGGGCCCAAAACTGCCCCCAGGACTGGAGGTGCCCCAGCAATGCCCAGCACAGGGGACAATCAGTGCCCTGCTCCTGCTGCCACACTCTTGCTGCTATCAGTGTATTTGTGCCTGTGCTTTGGTGAATGCTGTGGGGTGCTGCTGTGACGGGGTCTGTGCAGTTTTGGGATGTTTGGGTGAGCTGCCAGGCAGGAAGACGCAGCGTGGTTGTCCTCGCTCTGTGCCAGCAGCAGGTGTGTGCGCGTTTATCCCTGGCTAAATGTGAGGTTGCTCGCTCCACTTTCACTGATGCTAATTCCAGTTCTGGGCTTTATCCTACAGCCCAGGTGGTTTCAGGGCGTCAGCTGCTGCCTGGTGAATCCCTGCCCTGCCTTATCTTGTAGGAACTTGCCCGAACAGCCGGGCTGTGGTGGAAACCTCTTGCAGGAGGTACCTGGGTGCTCCCCGCTGCCGGCACTGGGACAAGATCAAGGACGTCTGCTGGATGCTGGTGGCGAGGTTGTGCAGCTGTATTGTGCTCCCGGCTTCCTCTCGGCACTGCTGCTGCATTTTGTCAGGTGTTGGCTCTGAAGCTGTACTGAAAAAATGTTGAAAAAACCCTGTGAAAGTAAAGGCTTTTGTTGAAGCAAAGCTACTCTTTCTGGAGTTTAATAAAGAGCTTGTCTGTGTTAACTAACATCAAGCGACTGAGAGCAGACAGAGCCCAACAGATGGTACAAACAGCGGCATGTTTGGAATGGAAAATATTTACCTAGAGGGTATTTGAAGCATTGAACTTGTGCTCTGCAAATGGCTTAATTGTATCAGTGAAATAAAGTGAAGAGCAAGATTTATTGACAAGTTTTCTCTGCTCTTGCTGTCAGCACCTTGGAGGGGGTGTCAAGCACTGTTGAGCTTCCCTTGAACAGGTCTCCTTCCTGGGAAGAGTAGTTTTAATACCTGAATGGCTCAGTTGGTGTTTTTGAGTGTCTACAGCTTTCTCCTGTGGCTGCACAAATAATGCTGTCAGGGCAAGTATGGAAATGAAAAACACAGAGCTTGAAATGCTGTTTATTATTGCTTCCCCTCCCCCCCCAGTCTTGGGTTTGGGAGGATTGGTGTAAACAGAGCATGGAAATACAGATGTAAAACTAGAATTTAAAAAGAGTTACAAATATGTAGGTTAAATTTTACCTTGAGTAGTGTGTGCAGTTTTGGTTGCCACAATATAAGGAGATTATAAAGGTATTGGAGAGTGTCCAAAGAAGGGCCATGGAAGTGGTGAAGGGTCTAGAGGGGAAGCCATGAGAGGAGTGGCTGAGGTCACTTGGCTTGTTCAGCCTGGACAGGAGGAGACTGAGGACAGGCTTCATCCTGGTCTGCAGCTTCCTCACAAGGGGAAGTGGAGGGGCAGATGCTGATCTCTTCTCCTTGATGACCAGCAACAGGACCTGAGGGAATGGCTGAAAGCGTGTCAGGGGAGGCTTAGGTTGGATATCAGGATATCTTCTCCCAGAGGGTGGTCAGGCACTGAACAGGCTCCCCAGGGAATGGGCACGGCCCCAAGGATGCCAGAGCTCCAGGAGCATTTGGACAATGCTCTCAGGAAGAGGGTGGGATTGTTGGGGTGTCCTGTGCACGGCCAAGAGTTGAGCTCTGATCCTTGTGGGTCCCTTCCAACTCAGGATTTTCTATGACTGTTGTGTAATTCTCTGATACTGTCATTGGGGTCAAAACTCAAAGGTCCGATTTAGACCTTCAGCTTTCCTGTGTGGTGAGTGCCTCAGGCGTGACTTTAAACTGTGCAGTTTATAAAGTGACCTGTGAGAAGATTGTGTGTGATCTCACTGGAAGCTGTGCCTTTTCCTTACGTAGGTGTCAGGTGAGGTTTATGTGCAATACCTTACTCTCCTGTGTATAAACTGCTCGGGTGCAGTCAGCTCCTTGCTGGTGTTCTCTGGGTGTTTTTGGGAAGGCTGAGGCTAGCAGGGGCTCTTTCCTTCCCAGTGTGGCTCACCTGCAGAAGTTAGCCAGGTGTTAATGGACTCCAGCAAGTTTGATGGGCTAAAATCCCAAAATGTCACGTCGCAGCAGCTCCGCTGTCTTTTCTTGGGGCATTTTTTGTGTCTTGTCTTGGGGCATGAAAAACCCATCTTGTTTTTTCAGTAACACACAGTGCTGCTTAAAAAACCCAAAACTAAACCAACCTAAGATGTAATTCTGCAGTTTTCCCATATCCTGTACCAACACTGATGTTAAATGAACTACCCTGAGGTTTTTCTGGCAGCCCCCCTTCCAAGTGCTTGAGCCCAGCAGTGCTTTAGTCAGGTAATACTCATGAGCAAGTCACAGAGAGCTGGTTGCTCCTGCTGTATAAATGTGGAATAGGCATGGAGTGGCTGAACTTCTTGTTTAATTTTGTTCTTTGCCTGTGGCAGATCTGGGTTTAGTTGCCCAAGTTGCTGGGCATCCTCTCCCAAAAAGCTCTGGGGGAGGATGAGCTTGGGAGTGAAGCTGTTTTCAAGAGGATCCTCTTTGCAGCTGGCTGATAGAGGGAGCGTGTTCCAAACTGTGTGCAGATTAGGGAGAACAAAAATAGTGTTATCTGTTTGAGGAATTTATTGAATCCAGATACTGCTCTGAGACTGCTTGCTGCGTTCCTAGTGACTGTTGGATGGGAGTCTGTTTGCCAGCTTGAGAAAATCCCAGGAAAATATCCCAATTAAAGGCGCTCTTACCTAGGCTAAATCATAGGTGGTATCTCTTAAAACTGCTTCGTATTTAAAAAAGCCACCTTGGTTACCTGTATTTCCCCCCTTTAATGTTAGTTTTTCAAAGAGGCTCAAATCCCTGAAGATTATGTGCATTTTGGGACCCAAGCATTTATAGAAGCTGTGTTTCTCATGTGCTGGGGCTAAGCTATGAGTGACTCATTAGCCAGATGGAGCTATAATTTATTTCTATCTTCTCAAGTAAGTTAATCCCCTGGACCTAAACTGAATGGATATCGTGTGAAATGTGGTATCTGCGCAGGGTGAAACTTGAGATTTAAATTCAAAAAGGCAGAGAGGGTGGGTTAGAAAATCCAGGGCAGCATGAACTGGCAGGGGAAGTCAGGTGCAAGCAGTAATAGCGCGCTGGAGTTCAGAAATAGTTCTTTTTCTGTGGCACGGGCTCTGTTTAGGGAACAAAAGTGCAATTCTTTTGTTAAAGGCGGGATGGGAACAGTAACTGGGTCTGTGCACGGCCTGGGACAGATGCAGCTTGTTTCCCTTTTTAGAATGACTAAAGGGATGTTGTGAGGTCTGGAATTTACGGGTGAGGCGGGAGCATGTCTGCAAGGGGGGAGCCTGGCACGGGTGCTGGACTCTAAGAAACGTGATCAAGAGCAGGTGGAATATCAAATACGAGTGAAAGGTGAGTATTTAACCAAATACCTTGAAATTCAAATGTAGCTAAAGCCTCTGTGCCTCTCGTAGGCAGTAGGGAGGGGGAGTGCACTGTGACTGCTACTGGGAGTGCCTTGCCTGGGATTGTGGGTTTGGGTGGGTGGGGAGCTGGTGCAGCTGCCCTGGAGAGTTCTCTGAGGGAGCTGCAAGTGATAAAAGTTCCATTGCAGCACTCCTGTGGGAGAAATGATTTTTTTTGGTGAGTGTGTCTCCTAACCGGGATGGTAAAACTAAATGGAGCAGTTAAGCTGGTAGGTGGAGGTGTGTCAATGTAGCATTTGCTTTTCTCTGCTTTAACAGAATGAGTTTCTTCATCCTGTTTCTTTTTGCAGGGCACAGAATTCTTTTTCTCCCTTATAGATTGGTTCTGTTTTTTCCTAGATGGCTTGTCAGTGTAATACAGAAATATAAATGGGAATGATGGAACTGTTTTAGTAATTGTAGATTGTCAGAGGACAACTGGAAACTGTGTGTGAGCCAAAACACTGCCAATTTACCCCATGGCAAGGATGCCACTTTGTAAAGACATTTTGACAGGGGGTGGTGTGATGGATGTTGTTTTGTCATTCTGCATAGAGCCAGCAGCAGTGAGATCCTCCTAGAGCGAGTTTTAAATACCCTTGCTGGGCTGAGATGAGAAATTGGTGTATGGCCATCAGAGCAGAGCTTTTGTTTGCCATTCCTGTGTGCTTAATCAATTCTAGTTACACCCTGAGACTTTTATTTGGGTTTAGTTTTTTTGGAACCCTGCTTGCATGTAAAAAACTGGATTTGTGTGTGGCGTTCAGAGATCAGATCTACCTGCCTCTGATCAGTGTTTGGGGTGGAAGGATCCACGTGGCTTGTGCTTGGCTTTGCCCCCATGAGCAGGAAGGGGACAGGAGCAGGAATGGAGCCTGGAGAGGCTCTGGACCTCATCACTGCAGTGTCACGCTCCAGATCTGGGAGATGATCCCGTTTTTGGTGAAGAGCAGGGTGGGGGACGGAGGCTCGGCAGAGCTCGCGCAGCTTGTCCAGCTCTGAGATCAGACCTCAGCTAGTCCAGCACATGTTCCTCACCCGGACTAGCTGTTGTAATTCTGTATTTATGGCTCCTCTGGAAGCAGCTGAAGCTTTTAAATGTGTCTCTCCTCTCTGGTCTCGGAGCAACAACCACTTTGTGCGAGAGCATGTCCTGCCTCGATGGCCACTGCGCCCTCCTGACCCTCGAGCCCTGAACCTCCTTAACAGCACATGTTCCCCTGAGCCTGTGGTTTGACCTGAGCATCTGGTGTCAGATGCTGGGAAATGTGTAGGGGCTGGCAGGGTGTGATGTCCATCCCATGAGTTCATGGCTGGCTGCGTGCTGCTGTCATCAGCAGGGCACAGCTGGCCTGCGCTGGGCTCCTTGTGCTTGGGTATTGTAACTGTTGCAGTAATGTATTGTAATGATCAACTTAATTACACTTGTGAGAAATCTGCTTAATTACATATTTACTTTGGGGATTAGCTTTTCTCCCGGTAAGCATTCAATATTGACTTTGGCTGAGACAAATTTTCAAGATCTGCTTCCTTCAAAAGATGACTAATATTAGATCACTTAGTGCAGGGAGCTGGGTTTATCAAGTAGCTGTAATTAATCATTTTGAAAGCTCCAGCTTAGTTTTGAGCATCTGTGCTTTTTCTCCCCAAAAGACAAGCTTTTCTTCCCATCCCTCTCAGCCCTTCCAAAACTTTCTGTGCTGGATGTAATTTTAGACCCTGTAATTTTCAGTGAGCTGCGTGCATGCAGAAAATAAATACAAACTGGGAGGAGACTTAATGTTAAGACAACTGATGAATAATTAGTGTATTGAAGTGTTAGTCTTTTATTTGGATAACTTAATAGCCAAATTGGAATTCCCAATCCTTGCTTTCTGTGCTGCTCAATGCACTGTACAAATATATTATCACAGTAACTCCTCTCTGTCCAGAAGTTATTCTATATAACAACTATTCCCCCTTGAGCCTGAGCCAGACTCCACACCAAGCTCTCTCCAGTGTGGCAGGATGGCACAAGCCAGTTTGTGATAGCAGCTTCCAAAACAGTCAGGAATTGAGGTAAAACAACTTTAAATAAGTAAATCTTCTGCCCAGAGGCAAGGAGAGCTTGTCCTCTCCTTACACCATGCAGCCTCTTCGTGGACTTTATTCCCTGTGCCCTCGGTAGGCACATCTGTTTTCATTTTTCAAGCAGCAGTGGAAATACTCTGAGCAACCTGGGTTAAATCCCTTGCCTTTCATTCCCAGGAGAATGGGTGTCCCAAGGGACACTCGAGTTGAAGAGTCATTTTTTCTTGTGTGGAGGAAAATGTAGTTGTAGCATGTGCTTCCCATGATGGGTTTTAAACTGAGTTGGTGGATTGGGAATTGCACTTGCCTAATTAGCTTGGATTATGTCTGGATTTTTTTTTTTCCCAATATTTGGTGAAATACTATTTTTTTCCTTTCTTGGAACAAACAGTCTGGAGAAGATTTGGATTCTTCCTGCAAAAAATCCAGGTCTGTTCATAGCAATCAGTTGGGAAATGGGAAAATCTGGCTTGTCTTGACCCCAAAGTTAGGTTTTCTAACGTCATTTTGACAGTTTTTTAACTTTGTGGTTCCTGCTTTTTTGAAAAGAAAATAAATATAATGCTTGGGACAAAAATATTGTTTTCAGCAAATTATCCTGGAATCATCTGGTCTGTATAAGTGCCCTGGAAGTTTTATATCATCACATGTTCAAAATAAGTAACAGATCTTCCTGTTGCCCCATAAATGTATGGAATTTTCACAAGTGTGAAGCTGGGTTTTAGACTTCAAAAAGCAGTTTTGAAAATACCTGATTCTTTATGGTTGACTAAAATTCAGGGCTCTCTCCTGTCTTCTCCTCATTCCACTTCTGAAGCTGTCATAAATCTGGGAACAAAAGGAAGGTGAAATTTAACTCCCACTTGCCAGGATAAGAATCTTAATTCATTATGTTTGATTTATGAAAACAAAAAAAAAAGGAAAAGAAAAGAGAAAAAAAAAAAAACAACAGTGTTCTGCATATACTGGTCCTTATTTCTCAGCCTCTGAAAGTGCTGTCTCATGTATTTCTGAAATCAAAAGCTTTAACTTTCATAAAGTCATGTGGGAAGGAAGAGTGAGGAAGATGAAGAAAAGCAAGGGAAGGGAATTATTCTCTCCCCAGATCAGCAGTCTGGCAAAGTGCACTTCTTCCTATCCAGGCCAACAACTTTGAAGGAAGTGGGAAATCATTCCAGAAGCTGTTCCATGGCTGATATAGTTTGATAATTTTATTAAAGCTACTTTGAGGCTACTCTGTAACAATGAGAAATCTTCTTTTATTATTATAATGGGTGGAGGAAATAACACCGAGGGAAAACCTGTTCAAAACCTAATTTTTCTTCTTTTTTTCTTTCTTTCTTTCTCCTATAGGTTTTTTTAAGAAATCATAGCTAAGAAAAAGCACAATGGAGTTTTACGAGTCTACCTACTTTATCATCCTCATTCCTTCTGTGGTTATTACAGTCATCTTCCTCTTCTTCTGGCTTTTCATGAAAGAGACTTTATACGATGAAGTCCTCGCCAAACAGAAACGGGACCTAAAGTTCCCACCTACCAAGGCTGACAAAAAGAAAACCGAGAAGAAGAAGAACAAGAAGAAAGAGGCTCAGAACGGGAACATCCACGAGTCTGACTCGGAAAGTGCCCCTCGGGACTTTAAGCTCTCTGATGCCCTGAGCACGGATGAAGAGCACGTCCCTCCTGTCCCCTCGGGCGTCCCCGAGGCCTCCGCCGGCCTCAGGGAGCGGAAGAAGAAGGAGAAGAAGCACAAGGCCAACCAAGATGATCACGTAACTAAGGACTCGGAAGGATCCAAGTCTTCAGGCAAGAAAGTAGATCCAGTCCCTGTTACAAAACAGCCCACTCCACCATCTGAATCAACAGCAGCTAAGAAGAAGCCTGGGCAGAAGAAGCAGAAAAATGGAATGGGTACCTGATGTTGCATATGCTTTTTGCACAGAACGCCAAAACCGTGTTCTGCTTTTTGCAAGGCCACAGAGTGTCTCTCACAACTGTTCTGCCTGATCTCTATGGGGCAAAGTTCCCTTCTAACCTTCTCCTTTTTGACGAGCTATTGCTTTTTTCCCCCCCTGTTTTTCATCTGGCAGCAGTGCTCTGGTTTTCCTCCTCCCGTCCTTGCTTTCTTCTACTAAAGATGAAGTGAAACAGAGTAGCTCGTTCCTCTCCTTTCCTCTGTGGTTTGGCTGCTTTGCTCTCAATCACAATTTTGATTACCTGAGAGAAGGCAGTAGATGTTTGCTGGGCACATTCTGAGTCAGGCTGTGAAAAAGCGGAGTCCTAAGAGTGGTGGCTCTGATAAGGGAGGGCATCTCGAGAAACCTCGTAGCAGTCTGCAAAATAAATCACTGTTTAAGCTCAGGCTTAATGCACAGAGAGGTGTTTGGTGGCTGATTCATGGATTGGTGGTTGGTTCATTGCTGCCCACCTGCTACACCTCTATAACTGAATGGAACTGATGCTAAAACTGGTCTGGCTGTTGTAACTGAAATAGCCAACCTAGAACAGACCAAAAACTCGTCAGAATCACTTCTGAGTGTCTTGACCGTATCCTCAGCAGCTGACATGTCTCAGTGTGGTTGTCTTGACTAGGAATAGAAGTGAAAAAAGAATAAAAATACTCAGTTCTAGAAATTAAACCCAAGATATTTGCAGATCCCCTTGTGAGATGCAGGCACAGCAGGTTTACACAGGGAGCGAGGAAAAAGAATGACATTGCTGCTTGATGTGGTAGATTTTTTATTTTTCTGAAAAAAAAAAAAAAAAAGGAGAATAAAGACCCACCCACTACCAACAGAGAAAGTATCCAATCTTGTTTGTGGGTGTTCTCCAAAAATCTCTGTGGCACAGTTAAAATGTGGTCTGCAAGCACAGTTCTGAGGGCAGCCACAAGTAACTCTTATCCTTGATTACAGGAGCTGACACCAGAGCCCTGTGCTGTGCGTGTCAGCTCTGACAAGAATCTTAATATAGCACAGGCTGTCCAAAATGATAAAAAAATTTCTCACTAGAAACTGCTTTTAAAAAGAACAGTTCCCTAATGGGAAACACTTCTTTTCTGCTTCTCACAGTCCCAGTAGCTATTGGGGGTGTGTGTTTAAAGTGCCCAAGTGGATTCACGGAAGGGAAAAGTACGCTTCTAAATAAGAAACTGATATGGGTAACACGTGCTGTCTGCTCTGTCACAGTGAAATCTGGATTTGAGTTGTTAAACTGTTCCTTGCATTGCCATGTGTTCTGCTTGCACATGAGATTCCTGTCTTAAAAATCACTGGGTGCTGTGGCTCTTGACTCTGCTAAACCTTCCTGTTGCTTTGGGGTCTCACCTGATCTGGGAATTGTGTGTGTGTGAGTCTGTGTGTGTATGTGTATGTGGATAACTTTGTGTTCCGATTTAAAAGATGTGAGTTTGTTTTCCTGGGAGTGGAGACTTTGGTTATTACAGATTTGCTGACTGAAAAGTGTTGCTGAGGATATACAGAAGAGCATATTGTCTTAATTGTCTGTTGCAGATGATCAAGATAGTAAGACTGATTCTGTTGTGTCTCCTGCCAAAAAGCAAGAACCAGTGCTGCTCCACCAGGAGATAAAGCAAGAAAATGTGTCAGGGAAGAAGAAAGTCTCTGCAAAGAAGCAGAAAGTTGATAATGGTAAGAATTCAGTCTGTGACATTGTTCAGATAAACCTGACTGGTAAACCTTTTTGCCATCCATGCTTTAGTGTCTCTTCCTTTGGAAAAGGAACTTGTAGAATAGTAACTCTTTTGATTTGAAAAAGCAGGAGTTGCAGGTAGGAAAGATTGCTGAGCCTGAGATACTATTAAATTTTATGAACACCTGGTACCACTGAGCACGGGATAATGAATGTTGTGAACCTTTGAGCTCTCTTGCATCCAAACATCCACACTTGAATGAGGAGTGATGTGCACACTTAGAGTATAAGCTGAGCAGGTTTTAAGTTGCTCTGAGCAAGGCATGTCTGGAACTGCTGCAGTCATCTGCCCCAAACAAGATTGCAGTTTTTTCAGCCAGTTGCTTTGACCACATTCCTCTCTTACTGTCCTTTTGTTGTCTGGCTCTTGCTCCAACATAAACTGTTCATCTTTGCTGTCAAGGCCTTCACTGTTCATCATCCCTTGTTCTCTGCCAAGATGCTGCTTCTTGTGTCCCCTTGGCTCACTGTGCCTCTGTGTGTGTGTTTCTCTCTCTATTTTTTTCATTTTTTACAATGAGTGCTGTTGTGTCTGGCTTTTGGACGCAGTGCGACCATGAAGGTCTGTGAGGCCACCTTGTTAGCTGGTCAAGACTCTTCTCTGCTGGGGCAGCTATGAAGTTGGGAGCTGATGGGCTGCTCCTGGAGTAGACACTGTTGCCCACTGTTCCCTTCATACTTTGGTCAGGTTATCAGGGTGCAGATCTATCGTGGGCCCTGTTCAGTCCAGGATGGGGTTCCAAGCAGTGTCAAGTTCCTGTATAACTGAAAAACTCCTAAATGATTCCTGGAAAAAGCCTACTGATGAGGAACTTAGGATGTGATCACCTTTTATGGATGTTCTTGTGCTTTTCCTGATGGAAGCAGGTGCATTGCACTTTTTTTAGGGGCCACAGACTTGTCTGTACGTGGCAGTAAATGTCAGTGCCAGCAGCAAAGCTGAGCTGTCAGTGCTACAGGGCAATAGCTCATGCATTACTTGAATGCAAACTGTTTTATTTTCAAACCACCTCTCCAAAATGACAGAGCAAAATTGAGCAGTGGTGGACATCAGGATTAGCCAAGACAGTACAATGGAGACTTCATACTGCAAAATGTCTCATTGATATTAAAAAGGTTTTGAAAGGAAGGGAAGTTAATAAGGAAAGGAAGGAAAAACATGAGGATAGCAACTGGAGTAGCTGGTGGTTGTTTCTGCTAGAGGAGAGCTCTCCTCACTTCTGAGCTTGCAATGTACCTGCAGGTGTTTGCTGGCTGCTTAAGTGAAAGGCTCTTACCAGGTGACTAAAAAAGTCCATCTGGCCTATTCTGCTCCTTTTACAGCAGCCAGAATTTAAGAGTGTTTTATAACTGGCTCTCTGGCAGCCAGCAGTGCATACTTGTTTTGCACTGATGCCCAAAACCCTGCATCCCACCCAGTTCCTCCTCTCTCTATGCTGCTGCCTGGCATCTGTTGTCCATCAGCCCTGCAGTCTGGGCTGGCTGGGGCAGTGATTTTCCTGTTGGGCCATGCACAGCCTCTGGCACCCTGCAGGCAGTGTGGAGCAGGAGCTGGGCAAGCAGCAGCTGCAGCTCTGGCTGTGCCTGTTGCCCCAGCTCTGTCACTCCTGCTCTCCCCTCGCCTGCTTTTGTCTCTGCTGAAGAGCTCTTTGGCCACAGGCTGCTCCTTACCACGGTGATCCATTGGGGTGGGAATGGAGACCTGGGGTTGGGCAGTAGCCCTGGGTACCTCTCTGCATGTTAATGATGCCCAAAGCCTGCTCTGACAGATGAGAGATCTTCATTAAGTGCAGTGGAGTCTGCATGCAAAATAAGCTTGACTGCTGCCCCTGCTGCTTGCTCTGCCTAAGTGGTTGAGTTCACAGGTGATGTAATCCATGAAAATGCTGGCAGTGAAGCACCAGCTTTTAACAGAATAGGGACAAAAGGCTTTACTCGTGTTAGGGATGCTGAATGGTTTCCTGCACAGCCACAAGTAAAACAGTCTCATTGATGCTATGTGCAACTTTCTCACTAAAGTGAAATGAAAGTCAAAATGTAAAGGTTCTTCTCTTCTTCTTGTTAAAATGCTAAAAGGCAGCTTTGGAAGTAGAAATTTAATCGAAGCTATTAAATTACTATGCATTAGAGACCTTTATTTAATAGACTTACCTGAAGAGCTTTAATGAGTTAAACTGTGAAGGATCATAGAAATAGAGAGTATAACTAACTGTTGAGGTTAGAGATGCTTTACTTCAACTCTTAATATGTTAGGCACCTTTTCTAAAGAGGTTGGTGTCAATTATTTCAAAGCTTTAACCCATCCTATGGACTTATGATTACAGTTTTGGTGGATGAACCTCTTATTCAAGCAACTACTTATATTCCTTTGATGGATAATTCTGACTCAGGCACTTTGGAAAAGCGTGAGCCGGTTGAAGTTGTAAAACACAATGTGAATGAGGGGATCCAGAAGAGCAGTGGCAAGAAACTGAAGAATGAAACAGATAAAGGTAAGAAACTGATGATTCAGTCTGTCTCTGGCGTAGGCTGCTTGCAAACCTCAACAGGGAAGATGTGTGGGGAGGGGGATCCTCTCTGATGTGATGGGAAGATGGGATTTGAGGAAAACATTTGTGGCTGCAGGATGCTCTTCTTGTGTGTGCTCGTTTCTGCCTTGTCTTTGGCACTGTGGAAAGGGCTTTGTGCCATCTGAATCCTTTCAGCTCTGACTGGGCTTTTGTGTCCCCAGCGAGCACAGGGGTGATCGCAGACCACACAGATGCAGCGGGGGAGTTCACAGTGGAGAGTTCAGACATTGCCCACAGGGATGGACTCCAAACCCAGGGCGTTCAGCACAGGCTCTTGGAGTCTGCTGGAGGCTGGAAGTGCAGCCTGCATGCTCCAGGACTGTTCGTGGAGCTATCTGAGACTGACCCAGTGCAATACAGAGTGACCTGAAGCAGATTGCCAGTGGAGAGAGTCTGGCAGTTTCCAGGGACACTCCGAATTTTCCCTTCAGTGCAGTTGGAATTGGTTGGGACAGGGGAACTTCCTTCATACTCTCACACAAATGCCTGGAGTGATTAATGAGCATTGTGTTCCACCCTGAAGCTTTAAATAGGCCTCTGACCATCTCAAAGCCTGACAAACTTACTGAGCCATGAAGTGAGACCTCAGACTTGTGAGTAGCTAGGCTGATTCTTCAGCGTTGTCTGGTCACTCACTTGACTCTTTGGAACCTCTCATTTTAGTCTTGTCTTCTAAAATGCCCCCTCGAAAGCTTCCTGGCAGCTCCTTGATTGGATTTCCACGTTCCTGAGGCTCCTCTTGTGCTTCTGGCTCAGTGGCTGCACGTTACTATCCTGCAGCATCCAAGCCCCTCACGTGCACCCGTCCCTTCTCATTTCCTCGGCACGCTGTGACCTTCTCCATGAACTCCTAATTCTCCTGTGTCAGCTGGGATTTGCCCTCCCAATATAGAAATCTTCCCCTGCTCTAATTGTAAGCTCCTTGGGTGCAAGGGCAAGGTCTCTGTGCCTTCAGGGAGCACAGGGCTCGGGCTGGTCCTGGCCCAGCCACGATGGATTCCCGGCTCACCGGACTGTGGTGTGAGGATCTTGGCGTATTCCTGGTAACAGCATCACTGATGATGTCAATGCAGCACTGATGTGAGCTGGAGTCTGTGGCCAAGACTAAGTTGGATTTAGGACTAGAAGAGAGAGTGTGCTAGAACTCCTCAGCACTCCCTCCCCCTGCTCAGTTATTCAGTGATTTTATGCTTGGTAATTTCTGTTAGGGCATAGTGTCACCGCTGCTGTTTTGTTCGTTTATTTTTCAGACAGATCTTTGGGTTTGATGTGTAAATTGGTTTCAGAGACGTGTTTAGCACCTGTGGTGAGAAACCCAGACCCTTCTCCATGACCTATGGGACAATTTCTGACCAAGCATCACTTTTAAGCTTGTGCTTTTTTTTATTCTTCCCATCCCTTCACATACTTTTGGGCACTGGTGAATATTTGACAGGGATATGGGATGCCTTGGTCTTGTGCTCCCATTCCCTGGAGTCAGAGGGCCACCTAATGACCTGTCTGTGTGCAGCCTGTTTGTGAGCAGTGGTTTTTGTTAGAGAATAGTTCAGCTGAATTGTCTTTCCTTTTGTGTGTCTTTTTAAACACTTGGTCAGCCACTAAGAGGGTTCTTACTGATTTATCTTCCTACTCCTGAACTCTTCTTGCTGCAGTTCCCTTAATCTAAATTTGGAAGTTAATATTTTTGTCTTCCATATATTGTAATCAAAAATGTGCCAGTTTTCAAAATTAATTAACTTGTCATGTGCATATTGCTTGTGCAGCCAGGCTGTTCTCCAAATTGAGAGCTCAATTTAAATTACTGTCATGATACCCTGGAAAGGACTCTTCAATTTTTCACATTTGTGCTATTTTTCTCCTCCAAAATCTGTGTTATGCTTTGTCTTCTTTCTAGCAACACTATAAACATTACCAACTGTGCAAACAAAGCGGTGGGATTTTCTCTTTTCCCAAAACTATCAGCTGGCAGATTGTTATCGGATTTAAATTGGAGAGATGTTGTTTTTGCTGAATGTTCATGACCTCTTGCTTCTTGGCATTTCAGACTGGAATTAAATATAATGCATAATGATACCCCTTCACATGCTGTTTCAAGGCAAAATAAATAATTCTGTATGGAGTCCAAAGTAAATAAATCCTCCCTTCTATGTTGCAGAGAATGCTGAAGTAAAATTCAAGGATTTTGTAACATCCATGAAGAATATGATCTTCTCTGAAGATGAGGCCCGTTGTGTAGTGGAGGTGTTAAAGGAAAAATCTGGTGCAATTCATGATTTCTTGCAAAAGGTGAATGACTGTGGGGTTGTGGGGGCAGACAAAACTTATTAAACAAACAGGAAGTGGAAGAGGTGCTGTCAGATCAGCTCTGTCAATGTTCTCTTGTGATCTGGGCAGTCTGTCTTCGGAAGACTCTCTCCAGCTGGTCCGTGCTTGCCTTGCATGCAGGAATGAGCTGTCTGATGCTTTTGTGCTGCCATCTGCCATCCCAGGGGTGGCTCTGGCCACTTGGAAAGAGCAGGAAGGGCCACGGAGAACAAGGAATACAGCAGGAATGCTGCTGCTGCTGACGCGCGTGTGTTGGCACGGGGAAGGATGGCTGGTGACTGTCGGGTGTGATCTTTCCCAAACGTGTAAATAGGATAAGCTGTGGGAGGAATTCAGAACAAGCTGCTGTGGCTGTGCACTTGATCAGCTAATTCTGTGTTTTGCAAGTCTGTACAATGTAGTCTGACTTCTTTGGGTATTTTTCATAGGATTGTAGGGCAATTCAGGTTTGGAAGGGACTTCAAGAGGTTTGGAGTCCAGCCTCCTACTCGGAGCAGGACCAGTTCTGAGGTCAGCCCACACTGCTCAGGGCTTTATCCAGTGCGGATATCTTGAAGCCATCAGGGAATGGGACTGCAAAACCTGTCTGGGCAACCTGTTCCAGTGCTTGGCAGTTCTTAATTCTTGTAGTCGAGACAGAAGGGAATGGTGTCCACCAATATCTTACCAATACAGAATCACACAATCCTTGGGGTTGGAAGCCATCCAGTCCAAGCCCTTGGCCAAGGCAGGGTCACCTGGAGCAGGTGACACAGAAACGTGGATTTGGAATGTCTCCAGAGAAGGAAACTCCACCCCTTCCCTGGGCAGCTGTTCCAGCGCTCTGCCCCCTCCAGGGAAAGCAGTTCTTCCTCATGTTGAGGTGAATCTTGTTGTGTTTTGGTTTGTGGCCATTGCTCCCCATCCTGTTGCTGGGCACATGCCTACTCCTCCCTGCCATGACTCACTGTGGATGTCACTTTGTGCTTGTCACATCCTGAATGTCACTCTTGAACTCTTGCAATCCTGTGTTCCCCTGCAGACACGGTACCAGAGCAGAAATGCAGAACTGGCTACGTGTCAGCCCGGTTAATGCAGTATATCACCATGACAACACAGTTTGGGCTGGGAGGGGCTTCAGGATGTTGTGCAGTCCACCAGCCTGCTCAGAACAGGTCCAACACTGAATTCTGAGCAAGTTGCTCAGGAATTTGTCCAGTTGCCTTGAAAACCTCCAAGGACAAAACCCAGTAGTGCTACACTTGGAATGGTGTTGCCTGTTCCAGCAGCCACCCTGCTTGCTGTGCTTTTTTTTCTTTTAAAGGAAGGTTTGGTGTTAAAGCTGAACCTTTAGGATGAAAATGAGTTCCTGGGTTTGTACACAACAAAAAAAATGTAGGTTTCTGTAGGTGGAAGCATGAACGGTGTTCTCTCTGCAGCTCATGCAAGTCACTGCTAGTGTGTTTGTACTGCAGGCATGCACATTACCACTAAAGGAGAATTTCCAAACAAATTCAGAGTGCATTTGTGGGACTGACACTTCTTTGCTTCTTCAGTTATCAGGCTTCATTGAGTGAAGTCCAGGTAGTCCAACCTTCTCCTCGAAGCAGCACCATCTTTGAGGTCAGCACAGGCTGCTCAGGGCTTTATCCAGTCTGGCTTGAAACCTTCAAGGACTGAGACTGCACAACCCCTCTGGGCAACCATCACACCTCACTGAGTCAAGTCTGAGCACAAACATGTAGAAGTTGTGCTCCTTATTACATTGATTTGATTTGTAGGACCAGTATGCAAGTGGCAGGACCAAGGGCGTTGTTCCTCCAGGTCTGTTTCCTGGAGTGTCTCTGAAACGTTGTGTGTCAGTGTGCCAGCAGAAATGTAATTACATCAGCTGGTGGCTCTCTTGGGAAGTGGAAGGAGACACCAGATCAGTGTTTCCTTTTCCCTTTGTGGTGAGATATTTCAAGCAATTTACAGTTCTTGGATTATACCTGCTTTGAGCGTGGGCTGGACCAGGTGATCTTGGAAGTCCTTCCAACCACAATTACTGACTGCTTCAGCATCTCTGCATCTTTTCCCATTATTTCTCTTAATGGCTGTTCTTTATTTTCCCCGCTGCCACCACAGCAGCTCTTTTGCAATGGGAAGCACCTTAAGAGCCCATTTAGCCTCTTAATTGGTTTCCATAGTTTGAAAATGCATTTCCTTGCCTGGTGAAACGGGATCCATTAGTGGCAGAACTGGGTACCGGTGGTGCCACGTGTGCAGTGCAGATGGAAAATCTGGGGGCAGGAGGGGGTGTTTCCTCCTCTCAGGTTTGCTTTGCTGCCTTTTAGTGTGCCGTGCCACTATTTGTGGTTATTTTTATGTTGTCCTGCTGCAGGCCAGCAAGGCTGAGACAGCTGCAGCTCTGCACCAGCTCCAGGACAAGGAGAAGATGCTCGCAGCTATGAAGGAGGAGGCAGCTGTTGCAAAGGAGCAGTGCAAGCAGCTCTCCCAGGTAAACATTGAGGGGTTCATGAGTATAGAGAGGAGCAGGGGTTTGTAGGACTAGCAGCCAGCAAATGCTGGTTTACTGAGCATATTATAAGTCAAAAGCTGGAATATCTGTACTGAAAAGGCTTACCAAGATGTTACATTTGGTTTTACAATGTATTTATGCACAGGTATTTTCCAGTAGTTTTTCCAGAGAGTTTTTACTGAGACTTGTAAGCTAAGCCTGTTTTTCTTTTCAAATGGTTACTTTAAAAGCACTTCCTTCATCACTGTGAGACTGTTTCATGAATGCAAATATTAAATGTGTTTCCTGCACTGCAGTTTTAATTTGGTCCATACTGTAGCATTCATGTGCTTGTGTGCTTCTAGGCACAACAGTCATCAGTTTTCTTCAAGAAGGAAGGTACAGAAAGTGCAGACTGCCTGCTTAGCCCCTGGAGGTGCAGCTCTGATTGCTTTGGACTTAGAAGGATGCTGATGCATCACTGTCTAAACTAGTTTATGAAACTTTACTTTTTTATTAAGGTTTCAGAGGAAAACAGTTAAAGTGGAACAAATAGTGAGGCAGATATGGACTGAATTTGAGAGTTTTAGGAGAAAGATTTGTGTGTTTTGGAAGCACATGAACATGTGGGACAGAACTTTGGCACAGAAGGCTGGGTGGCCACAGGTGAGAGCAGAGTAGCCAGAGGATGCAGGAGTTGGGAGCCTTGGGAGATGAGAAGGGAAGAAGGGAGTGGGTGTTGTGTGAGCTCCTGGCAGGGCACAGGTAGGTGTGTGTTCTCAGGTGGGATCAAGAGGTTTGGGACAGTCATTGTGTAACCTTAGGGAGAAGGGGCTTGTGATGTGTTTGGAGGGAAGAGAGAAACTGCCTCAGGACTACAGAATCAAATTGGAGAGAGGGATCTGCTGCTGGGAAGCAGAGGGAATGGATGAAGGAATCTGAATGTGGGAAATGCAGATGTGGTTGGGGAAAAAAACATGTGCAAAGTGGTGCTTGTGAAGGCGAGGCAGGATCTGCAGAGAGGTAGGAGTCATTGGGGGTTTTTCCCATCTGGATTGGGGAAGGGAAAAGCTGGGAGAAAATGGATAACAGCAAAGTTGCTGCAGTGCTGAAGTATCAGGATAAACAAGGGATAAAGCTCAGCTTGACTGATAACAGCTCTTATCTTCCAATTAATGTGTTTCTCTTGAAAGCACTGTCAAAAGCTAAAGGTGCTTTAAGGTGCAGAGCTATTCCTGCAGGGATCTGGATAGAGATAATAACTGGAGAGGAGAAATGGGAGCAAGAGCTGAGTACCTCAAGACTCAGAGGTATTTGGCAAAACACAAACTTGGGAAAAGTTAATCTTCCCAGGATCTCTGGTTCTGCCATGACAGGGTAGCTGGGTTATTGAGGACTGCAAGTGAATAGTGGGATTGGTGTAGGGATAAGAGTAAGCTGCAGTGTGTCCTGGTGCCCTTCTTTTAGTTGCATCTTAATTAAAAATAACATGGAGAAAGATTGGTATCAAACTGTCTATATTGTATTTGCAGAAGTGGCTTAAAACTGAGTTTGATCTACAGGACAGAATAGCTTTTATTTAAACTAAAAGGTGAAAAAAACTATAATTACTCTGAAGAAGTGGAGGGTATTCAGGCTAATAATTTAGAGCACTTAAATTATGTCAGGGCTCCCTGACACTGTTAGGAGCTCTGTGGCTGGAAGACGTGAATCTCGGGTGGTACAAATTCCTATTTGTGTGATGGGAGCTGCTGAAAGCTGCACTTAATGTTTTTGCTTACTGCAGCAAGTGCATTTATGTTGCAGAGGAGCAGCTCTGTGGATTTCTCAGGTGTCTGGGTTGAATTACTGGCTAATAAAAGATTAAAAAGCAATGTGTATTTTCATCTGAAAGCTATAATATGGCGTCATGCTGGTGGGATTCAGGGCTTCTCTGGCCTTTGTAGTGCACTAATAGCCCATCTCCTCCTGTGGCAAAGCTGTTGGCTTTGCAACCTGCTACAAAGCAATTATTTTGCTGTAAAGTGCTCTATTTTGCCATGGTGCTTTACTTGTGTTCTTCCATTTTGCTAAACTTGGGATGAAAATCTAAACTCTGCCCTCTGTGGTACACCTGTGGTTTTAGTTGTTAGAACTGTGTGATTTGGCCAGACTTGATAAAAAAAAGACTCCCACCTCTTCCGAGACAACAGAAGATCAGTGTTTAAATTGATAAACTTTTTAATAAATGTGAGATTTATGATGATTTAGGATCAACATAAGGTTTTGGAAGTTTGATGCTGTAAATTTGCTGAGTGAAAATCGACGCTGACTTTGGTTTTGATGCACAGTTGCTGTATTTTTAGTTACCTTAAAGACTCTCAACCTTTAGAAAGGAGCAGTGGATGACTCGTTTCCCTTTTCCTGTCCCTTCCCACCCAAGGAGCTGGTTGCAGAGAAGGAGAGGAATGGTTTGCTCACGGCCAAGATGCGAGAGCGCATCAACGCGCTGGAGAAGGAACACGGCACCTTCCAGAGCAAAATCCACGTCAGCTACCAAGAGTCTCAGCAGATGAAGATAAAGGTAACTGCTGAGAAAGCACTGCAAAACTTCGTGGCAGTTTCCTGACTTAAAAGAAAGACAGGGAGTTCTCACAGGTGACTTTTGTGGTGTGTAAAGCCCAGTGCTGGCTGGGCAGCCAGTCCCTGATCTAGTTACTTTTCCTTCCTGGTGTTCTGCTGAAATGTTATTCAATTAAAGTGTAAAATGTAATTGAAATACTCAGCTTAAGGGAGCCACTAATGCTGATGATCATTTACCAGCAGATAAATGTCTTTAAGATTATAGTACAGAGTGGCAGTGTAGCATAATACACATGAAATATCATTGCCTGGGGGAGTGCTTTGCTGGAAATATTTGAAGAGCAGACACTTGTATTTTTTTAAGACACTTGTTACTTTCTGTTGTAGTTGCTTTATGGAGTGACCTTAGAAGGGATTGTTTCATCAGATTAAAAAGTTTAACTTAGATTTTTATAAGGGAAGTGGCCCTTCTTATACCAGTTTAGCTGCTTCATTCTAGTAGGATTTTTTTTCTGTATGGATGTCACGGCATCGAGCCCAACGTGTGAACTTCCCAACTTTCATGTTGTATCTTTTGTCTGGCACTCTGGAGAGTAGCATCTCTGCAGTTTTGGAGCAGAGGAAACTTCCTTGGAACTTGTGTAAATAACTGGACAATAAGAGGGTCTTGCTGCTGGCTGGGGAAGCAGAAGGAGACCTGGACACACCTGGGAGGCTTTAGCAGGTGCTGCTGTGCCAGGCTGAGCTGGAGAAAGGAAGTGCAAAAGATCCAGTGCTCCGGTCCTGCTCCCTCTGCTGATGTGCTGCAGCATGACAGAGGAGCTGAAAATGGTCACAACTTCCAGCTGGGTGGGGTTTGTGCCCCTGCTTCTCTTGTTGGCATTAAAAAACAAAACAGGCAAGGAAAGGAACCCCCCAATAAATGTCCAAGGCCCAGCTTGTTACGTTTGTTGGTGCAGAGCTGGAGGTGGCTGCCCTACAAGGGACTGCTCCCTGCTGCTGTGGTTGTTACATAAACATTTATTTGGATTTTTTTATGTAAGAAATGCTCATTGATGAATCAGCCACTTGATGAAGCTGGGTCTTGGAATGGTGTCAGCCATATCTACAAACTGGCACTGATAAAGGAAGAGTGTTGTATGTGCCTGAGGATTTTCAGAGCAGACTTTTGGGCTCCAAGACCAGCTCTGCTGTTGTCTGCATATGCAGAGTCCATTTTTTTTCCCCTTTGAATCCTGTCTTTTGATTTTGTTCACACTATTCTGAACCTTGGGTTATCAGGGCTTCTTTCTGCCTCAGTTTGGAACTTGCTGAAAGTCAGAATATTAGATGAGGACTAGCCTTTTGCAGTTTGCATGCTATAATCTGTATATTGTTAGTTATTTGTTACTTTTTCTGCTTTGTTTAAAGGCTTTGCAGACTCCTAATGATAATTCACAGCACGTTTGTTTTATTTCCCTTTGGAAAAGTAACATATTGATACCCAGTTATTGATAAATATCTCAAGTTGTGTAGCTGAGCAGGTGGTATTCTGAGTAACACTTCTGTAGTCTTTTAAACAATAAAAAAGGTTGCCTTGGTAAATAGGTTGATGCACTGATACAAAAGGAAACCTGTGCTTTGGTTTGAGGACGAGGGTCTCAGCAGCACAGTTTAATTTAAGAGGTGCTGTGTGAGGAAGGAACAAAGCTCCCCCTCTCCCAAAAAACCCACTTAGTTTTATTTCCTGAAACTATTGTGGTATCTCACCTACTGCTACAAGCTGGGGTTTTTTTGTTTTTATTGCTCCTTAGCTTAATCTTTTACGGAATTGATCTTTGTTTCCCCATCAGTTCCAGCAACTCCGTGAGCAGATGGAGGCAGAAATAAGCCACCTGAAGCAGGAAAATGGTATCCTGAGAGATGCTGTCAGTACTTCCACCAATCAAATGGAGAGCAAGTATGTTGGCAGCTACTCAGAACTCTGTGTGTTTTTGAGCCTCCTCTGAAGAGTTGTTCTGGCTTCTCCTTTTGTTTCCAAGTCCTTGGCTGTCTCTGAATTAGTGGTTAAGCTGGGAACACAAATATTTTGGGCTGGACAGGTAGCTGGTGGTGTTTGCATTGAGCCAGAGCTTTCAGAACAAATAATTACCTTTTTTCAACTTGAAGCCTGAGCTTTTAGGCCGTGGTGCTGAGGCTTTAAGAGAAAAGTGCAGCAGTGCTCAAGCACAGTTATTGTTCTTGGCAGGGTGTGTATCCTTCCCCTGGGGCTTTAGGAGAGGTGCTGATAGTGACCTCTTGGGAGAACAGCAGCTCTCTCCTTAGGGATCAGTATCAATGTCCTGCAGTTACTGGTAGTGCTGGGGTGGCACTTGGATTTCCATCTGCTGGTGGTGTAAATGTTCGGAGAAACAAAACAGGTATCTCCAAGTTTTGTCTTTTGTGAGTTATGACTTGGGCTGCCCCTGAGCTGCTTGTTTTGTCCATTGTGGTAAAAGCCCTGGTAAGGTGTGTAGAAGACAAAACTGACACGATATCCACTCTCAGATATTTGTTACTGTTGGAGTCTGGAATGTCAAGTGCTCAGAGAAGGGTGTGGAACCCTGGTTTCAGGGGTCCTATTCATTTAAATGAAGCATCATTATCTCTTAGACAGTTATCCTGAGAAGGCCTTAATTCAAGCAAGCTTGAGATAAAAATGAAATGCTTTTTACTTGCTTAGGCACAAAGGGGAGCCTCTTAAAATTCTTCCCTCAGGAGGAACAAATGCATCTTCTCTCCCTGCTGAGAAAGTGCATCAGATACCTCCATAAGTTAATAGTTAGGTCAAGGCCAGGAGGCAACAAATAGTCTGAAGAAATGTCTGCAGTTAGTAGTCCAGGAGGAATAGTCCTGAGCAAGCCTGAGATCAATAATCCTTTATGGGAAGAGCAAAAGAATGTGAATTTTGGTGCGAGACCTTTCCTTATGCCGAGTCTCTTTAGTTTGCATCAGCCTGCCCAAATCATACCAGTCAGCTTGCAAACCTCTTCAAGGAACTGATGCTTGTGGCTTATTGCTGACCTTTTGTTTCTGACCCTGGCTTGTAGCTACTGAGTTGTGCTGATGGCCAGGAGTACCTGACCCTCATCCCTTTCCTAGGACGAAACAGTTTTGGGGGGGGAGTAAAACACCCCAAACCCACCCTGTCCAGCCCTTTGGTTGCAAATACAGGACTTGGCACTGACATTTGAGTAGCTGCTGTTGTGGCCTTTGCTGGTTGTAGAAAAGCCCTGTGGAAATGTTTGTTTTCAGGCAGTCGGCCGAGCTGAACAAGCTGCGCCAGGACTACGCGAGGCTGATGAACGAGCTGGGGGAGAAGAGCAGCAAACTGCAGCAAGAGGAGCTCCAGAAGAAGAATGCAGAGCAGGCAGTGGCTCAGCTGAAGGTGCCTGGGGTTTTCTCTGCCTGTCAGGTTGTGCTCAGGATTTTATCTGAGCCGGGACGTGAGGCGTGTGGGAATCGCTTTAGCTGCTTGTTTCAGATGGGCTGAGCCAGCCTAGGGGTTTATTTAATGTTTTTATTCAGTGCCCTGGGTTTTGAGTGATTACAGACCTCCCTGTGAAGTGAAACTTACCTTCCAGGTAAATATCTTTTCAACATCACCGGTTTAGATTTTTGCTTTGCTTTCTGTGAGAGTACAGTTCCAACAAGAGTTGGAATTCATTCGGAGCCATTCATCCGGATGACATTGTCCTTGTGTGGTTTTTATTTGAAGCTATGTGCTTTTGCTTAAATGTATGCTTAATTTTTTAAATAAATATACTTTTTAAAGAGTTAAAATGTAAGCAGATTGGCTTCTGGATGAATCTCTTTCAATTTCTTTGGAAAAAAAAGTCTTTTGGCTTTTTTTTTTTTAGAAGAGAAAATGTTTTCAGGTGAGAATGCCAATCCAGAGCTCTTTATTTCTTTAATATTTGCAATTAAATCTTACATGCCAGAAGTTCTCCCTGCCTTTTGCCCTGGCAGGTGCAGAATTGGTATCTAGAGTTGAGATGTTTTAATTACTGGATGCAGATTTATGTGATGCTTGGCTGGTCTGGCTTCTGGTGTTAATTCTGAGCTATCAGGGCAAAGATGCTACATTTTCATATTACAGAAACCATTCTGTTAAGAGCCTATAATGAAATCCTGTTCACAATTTGCCTTTCAAATTAATAGGCTAAACTAGTCTAGGAGGAGGATTACAGAGCACTCTGTCTCAGATGTGCCCTAATGGAAACAAGAAACAATTTCACTTCATTGCTGTATGTTTTGGGAATAGCACTGAGGAGAAGCACTCTGAATGCTTCAAAAATAAATTAAAGGTTAGACTTCTTTTCATCAACTCTTTCTTCAATGTGAAGGTCCAGCAGCAGGAAGCAGAGAGAAGATGGGAAGAAATCCAGGCTTATCTCAGGAAAAGAACAGCAGAACACGAAGCAGCACAGCAAGGCACGTATCACAAAATTGCCAAATAATGCTTACTGCAGTGAACTGGCTGTTGCCACTTACAAAAAAAAGGACATTTTTGAGTAAATGTCTTAAATAAAGCTCAGGTGGAGTCAGCCCTGCTTCAGCACCCTGGGGAAAGTGTGTGTTGGGATCCCAGGTAGTCTGAATGCTGATGGGGAGCTGAACCTTGGCTTGTTGGAGCGAGGCTCCTGATCAGCCTCCCTGCTTACAGTGAAAATGATTTCCCCCAAAGTTAAATATTGACTTCTGAATTAAAATCCTGACGTTTCTGCTACAGATGTGCAGAATAAGCTTGTGGCCAAAGACAATGAAATCCAGAGCTTGCACAGTAAACTTACTGATACAATGGTGTCAAAACAGCAGCTGGAGCAGAGGATGCTGCAGTTATTGGAGGCTGAGCAAAAGAGAGCTTCTGAGGAGGACTCCATGCAAATGCAGGTGCAGGTAGTATTGCTCAAGTGTTTTAAGGGTTTGGGGTTTTTCCTCTCACTTTGTGTCTGTGGAAACACGGAAAGATCCCTGAAATGCTGCTTTAGTAAAGCTCTCCCACTGAATAAAGGGTGAAAAAACTCTGCTTGTGAAGTGACACCTCGTGTGTGGTGCTGTGAGGAGGTGTGGGGCCACCTCACACCTGAGAAGCACTTGGGGCAAGTCAGGAAAATGTGAAGCTGTGAAATGATCCAGGGTCTGGGCAACACCCTGGGAGAGCAGCCATGAACCTTTGATGTTTGTGTGATCTCCCTCCTCCTGGCATCAGGTGGTGAGAGGCAGGGTGGACATAACTCTTGAGGGCTTCAGGGAAACCAAGTGGATTATGGTGGAGCAGGGAATACTTTTCCTTGATACAGAACAGGTTCTGGTGCTTCCACTCTAGCTTTGTGGGTTGTAGTGGGGAGAAAACACCAGCATCTTTTTGTAAAGTGTCTGACATGTAAATGCTGAACTGTTCTTACTAACATAATCATGGCTAAAAGCTAATCCTAGCAGAGGTCGAGTAGCTGCAGATCTCAGCCTGCTTTTCTTTCTGTGCTCTCTTACAAGGAGCTGATAGAGCAGAATGATGCTTTGAATGCTCAGCTTCAGAAGTTTCATTCACAAATGGCAGCCCAGGTACAGCATGTTCTCAGACTTTCTTTTGTAGTCATGACTTGTGGACTTTCATTAAAAGTAAGACTTTTTGTAGCTGGGTATGAGATATAATGCTGAAAGCAGAGAGTTGTTAACATCCTCTTTTCTAATGTTTCTTAAACTCTTTTAAAACTTTAGGCTTCTCTCTTTTTTTTGGAGAAAATCCACTTACTTTATCCCATAGTGGCTTTCATTTATAACTAAAGGGTATAGTACCTTTTTCAATGTTTTTTTTTTTTTTTTTTTCTGTAACTTTGCATGTCTGCAATTCTGTCTTGTGGTTCTTTTGGTCTTTCTTCAGTCCTCCTGTGAACCACCTGATTGTGCTTTTTCCCTTGTGGTAGCTCCTGTATGAAGCTGTCTGTTCATTTTAGTGCTGATTTCTGTGCAGAAGCAAAAAAAATAAACACACCAAAACCCCACCAAACCTGCACAATGCCTTTCTCAGTTATTTTAATCTTTAAAATTTTAGTTTGACTAGTTGTTTTGAGACATTATTTCTGTTGTAAACACTGTCTAAAGCCTTAGGATCACTGGAGTTGCTTCCATGTAGAGGAGGGTCACAGAAATCAGCTCAGAAAGGCTTTGGGGGCACAAGTGTGGGTGCTGTCTCCTTTTAATCATGGATGTGCTTGATGGAATTTGATTAAATTCGACATCAGGCTGAAAATCTGGCTTTGCTTGAAGTGCTTTAACCTGTTGGGTGGGGAGAGTAGTGAGGGAAGAGCCACTCTAGATCTGCAGCATCTTCATGGCCCGTTCCTCTCATCCCAGTCCTTTAAGGGCTTTGGAAATAAATTCCTAGGGAAATGTTACTTTTTAGCTCTGAGTTACACAGGGAGGATGTTGGAGGTGTGTGCTTTCCCCAGGCAGCCCCAACTGGCCATGAAAATTCAGGGAGGTTTTTTCCACCATGGACAGTGGGTGTGAAAATGACACTTTGGAGAAGGGAGTTGGGGTTGGATCCTGCTCTGTGTATCAGGGGTGATGAAACTCTCTTAGTTATTAAGAGGGACTGGAATTGTGAACATGGAAGTTCTGTCACAGTCTGCAGAGGTCCCTTGAGGCCTTCATAACCAGTGTGGTGGGTCTCTCTTGTCCTGTTGTGTGTGGCAGTGCAGGGACAGGCTTTTTCCAGAGGGAAAAACGCCCCTTGCTGGTTTTATGGTGCTGTTTCTGTTCCCAACACAACTCCTGATACACTCTGCAGGGTTTTCTTCTTTTTTCTTAATTTGAGTGGTTTGTCAGCAGAATGTCCCATAAAGCACTTAATTCCTGGGAGGGAAGTGCTGGTGAACCCCGTGGCTTGTTTGAGTCGAGTGAAGGACAAATCATAGGGGTCTTTTTTCCCTTCATGTTGCATTAGGCCAGAGGGGAAGGGACACTGGTATGTGCTGGTATTCCTTCAATGTTCCTTAGCCAGGAAATAGTTGGAAGCATCCCATGCCAGTTTACAATAACCAGACAAATGCTATTCCTGGCTCACTGTAGATGAGGATTCTTTGACTTGTTTTACTTCCAGTTATTTGGTTTTGTTTTTTTTTTTCCTCCTGCAGACCTCGGCTTCAGTCCTGGCAGAAGAACTTCACAAAGTGTGAGCATCCATTTCCTCTGGGTTTTGGGAGGTGTTAGCAGCTTTCAGTTTCTGCCACCTTCCCTCCACTCACGTGCAGAGCGTCTGGGAGGGACTGGTGAAGGAAATGTTGCTGTCAGTGCTTTCAGCTTCTCATGAGATCAACCTGGGAGCTGGGAAACCGCTTCCTACAGATTTCCCTTCTGTGTCTGGCCTCAGGTTTGGAGTCTGCTGTAGCTCTGAGCTACAGAGAAAGCAGCATCTCCTGTGTTGTTTAGCCCTGCCTGTGTGCAGGCTCAGTGCAGCGTGCAGGAATGTGCATGACCGTGAGAATTATTGTTTTTTGGGCTGTGAGGCTGTGCCAGGAGGTTTCTCCCTCTGGGAGATAGGGTGGTAGTTGTGTTTCAGAACTAGGGAATGTCTCATAAATGTTTTGGCAAGCAGACAGCATTTAAAATGGAAAAGCTTTTGGACCCAAAGTGTACAGTCAGCAGGATGTAGAGTAGGAGCTGGACTAAAGGGCCAGGGTGTATTTTGGGTTTAGCCTGATGCTTCCTGCACCGCTTCCATCCACAAGAGTCTTTTGTACTGATCTGTCCCTGTTTCTCCCTTGTGCAGGATTGCAGAGAAGGACAAACAGATAAAGCAGATGGAGGACTCACTAGGCAACGAACGTGCCAACTTAACCAGCAAGGAGGAAGAGCTCAAGGTACAATAAAAGCATGTGCCAGCTGATCCAGGGAGAGGCTCGCTGGCTGCATGTACAAAATGAAGCCCCCAAGGCTGCTGTCTTTGGGTGTAGAAACAGCCTTTTCAGGTACAGGTCTGCTCTTCTAGGCAAGGCCAATACTAGATGCTGGGAAAGCTGTTGATAAGAAAACTTGAGGATTTTCCATCAAAAAATGCCCTGAAAGGTCACCCCGGAGAGTGAAATACTCTGTGTATGAACTGCAAATACATTTCTTTTTTTCCTTCCTTCAGGTCTTACAGAATATGAACCTCTCCCTGAAATCAGAAGTACAGAAGTTACAGGCTCTGACAAATGAACAGGTAAAGCACTTGTTGTTGCTCCCTTCCCAGTACCTATTCTGTCATAAATGCAAATGCAGATCTGTTGGCTTTAAGCAAGCTCTGCTTAAGCACATTAATGGTGTGAGGCTTCCGGATTGGGCTAATATCTGATTCCCTGGAGTTCTCAGAGCTGGTGGGAGGACTAATTCTCTCCCCTCCTTCACCAGCAAAGCCTTGTACTTGGATATCCAAGTTACTGAAGCATTTGGTTTGGTTGGTTTAGATTTTCAGGCATACAGAGTGCAGTCCACTTCACAGGAGTGAACACTGTGAATATGCAGACCTGGCATTTGCATACAGGATTCATAAACATCTCCCCAAAAAAAAACCCCAAAGCACACAACCCCCGTTCCTCACCACAGAGATGTTTTTAGAGCCAAACAAAATGCTGTCCCTCTGTTGCTGCTATGTGGCCTGTTCATTACAGGAGTGGAAATGAAGTGTTCAATTAGAGATAATCCCAGTTGTCAAATGAATCTCTTGGAGATCATCTTCCCTTTGTGTAATTGCATGCTTGTAGATTGGTGTTGTAAAAGTGCATGAAGACAAGCTTACCCCTTTCACTCTTGATTTCAGTCATGTGCTGGGAGGCCAAATGAGTTGTTCTGGCTTTTTAATATTGTGGAATGAAAGGTTGATTGAATCATGTGATGTATCCTAAGTCTGTGTTAATCCTCTTTATATCTAGGCTGCTGCTGCACATGAGCTGGAAAGGATGCAGAAAAGGTAAATGGCTCTGGGATTTGATAAACAATGTTTATCAGTCTTTTATGTTCTTTTCAACGATGCTTTTTGTAAGACTTGGATGGGGACATGTGTTTAACTGTTCTGCTGTGTCTCAGCATTCACATAAAAGATGACAAAATAAGAACTCTTGAAGATCAGCTTCGAGAAGAACTCACGCAGATTTCAAACACAAAAGAAGAATTCAAGGTAAGATGCAGAACAGATGTTTTTGTGCTTGTTTTCAGTAAGTTTTCCAGGCTCCAGAGGTTGTGAAGCACCTGTAGAACAGTGAAATAAAACTGACTTTTGGGTGCTAAGGTGAATTACAGTACTGTGTTTGTAAGGCAGGAGCAACGTGGGATGTCACAGTAGCAGACTGTGCAGCAGAGTGAGAGGTGGGATAACACAAGTTAAACACAGTGTCTGCAGTTGTGGAGAGTGAGGGCTTTGAATTCTGTAAGAGGAGGTTGTACACTAAAAACTGCCATGATTTTCCTGCGTTCCACCCTCAAATGTGCCTTTCAAGGCCTTGGTGCTTTTGTTTGGAGCCTTTGTGCTTGGATTATCATGCCAAGCCTCTGTTTTCTGTCAAGGCAGATATAAAAATGCTTATTTTAATTCTGCCTCCTTCCAGATTGTTTCTCATAAGGCTGCAGCTTTTGTTCTGACATCTGGGGTCTGCCTAGCAAAGCTGCTGCTTGTTTGTAGGTGGTGTGTGCAGAGGGCAGCTTAATTCCTTCTTGCCCTCTGCCTCCTTGGCCTTTTTTCTTCTGAACTTGGGCTGTTACTGACAGCCCTGCTTCCCAAGAGAGGTTGATGACTCCATCCCTTTAACTCCTTTAAAGCCCATGGTGGGTGCTGCTGCTCTTCTGATGTTTCTGATGGGAGGTCAGTCCCTCTGAACCTCTCACTGTCACCTTGAGGAGTTTGCTAGTGAGGAACAGAGTGGGTGGGCAGTGGCAGAGGCAGGATGCTTTTGTAGGAGAAGCCTCTGGAGTCTCCTGGAGCTCTTTGAAGCTGGTAGTAAACTTGATTCTTGTATTAAAGTGACACTTTCAAAGAGGTTTTGATGAGAGTCCTTTGCCAAGGCTCTGTAGTTTCTCTAAGCTGTCAGAGAATAAGAGGGAAGAAGTTTCTTCAATTAATGGGATAGGAAACAAAGTACAATTTCAGTTGATTTTTGGAATAAAGCTGGTGACTGAGTCATCAGTGAAGTGTGTGCTGGGTCACAGGTGCATAAACAGTGTGGAAAGGAGAGTGGGAAGAGATGGCAGGCTGGAGTAAGTGGGCAAGCCTCGTTAGTGACACTCTCAGGGCTTTCAGTGTGGTGGAACATTATAAAATGGTAGGTGAAGTGAAAATGAATGTGAGAAGGAATATGAGCATCCTTTTAGTGTGATGGTTTCTGTAGTAATTGTTACCCAGGGAAAAGGCCTTGGAGGTGCTGTGAATGGTTATGTGCTGTAATCAGTTCAGTGCTGAGTAATGGCAAAAATCACCTGCAGGCAGTTCCAGCAGTTCTTGGGAAGTGAATAGAGAACTGAATGCAGGTCATCATCATCATCATGATGGTGCAGAAATCCACGCTGTGCTCTCAGCATGAATGAATATCATGTGCACTGCTGCTCTTCCCTGCCTCCTCTCTTTGATCCCAAACAGAAACCAGACCAGTGCTGTTCTAAATGCTTCCACCTAAGGAAGTGCTGCTTTTTGCCATGCACATGAAAGAAGGAAAAGCCATGTTCAAACTAGAGCAATGCATTTAATCTTCACTGTTGCTGTCCTTTCCTGCTTGTGTTTTCCCTGTAAGGCTTTGGAGCTGGAGCACAGAGCACGTATCCTGCTTTTCACTTTTGTAAAGCACCAAGCAAGTCTTTAGAAAGACAGAAAGCAGTAATAGAGGAGGATTTTAAAATACTGTCTGTTAAGGGCTGCTGTGTCCATTGTATGGAGCAGGAGTGCAGGAGGAGAGGCAAAATCTGTTTGTCCTCCCCATCCACCTCTTCCCAGCCTGCGGTCAGACCAAATGTGGGAGCTGTGCAAACCTCTCTGCTGCTGGACTGCCAGTGCCTTGCTGTGCAAGGAGGCAGCTGAAGGGAACTCAAAAAGGGGAATTTGGACCATTTGCTTTGCCGGAGGAGTGTTTTGTAAGAGGCAGTTATCAAATCTTGACACGATGCTGATGCTGCTTTAGGAGGAAAATGCGTTTTTTTCCAAGCTTCTCGCATTTGGTACTGTCTGATTCCCTGCCAGGGAATAAAGATGGTAACAGCTGAATTTCTCATGGGAACATAAGGACAATACTTTTGTCCTTAATACAGAAAAGCAAGACAGAGAAGGAAAGCACTCTTTGTAATCTTGTAGCTTCCAAAGAACTCCCTGTAATGACTTCTGTGCTATTTAATTGCCTCTTTGCCATTATGGAAATGCTGTATTTAGGCTCTGCAGTTCTGAACTGATAAAATGCCTCAATTTTCTTCCAGGTTCTGAAGGATCAAAACGCAGGTCTGCAAGCTGAAGTTCAGAAGCTGCAGACTCTCCTGTCTGAGCAGGTACAGCCAGTGTTTGCTGAGCTTTTATCAAATACCTTCTGTGCTTTTAATTTCTTCAGTATTTTTTTCTTAAGCTGGCTGTAGACTGAACTAGTTGGTGTCAAAACCTGATGCTTTTTTAGGTATTTTCTCTTCCATGGAGGGTCAAGTAAGACAGTTGTGACGGTCTTGTAGACCTAGTCAAGAGTGTCAAAACAAAATGTGGATTTTTTTGAAGACTCATATAGCTTAACACAAGCAAGAACTTACTTCTGCAGCCACTTTGACCCTTGGAAATAGAAAACTCTTTACTTTGTGATGTCTTTTGCCTCCTTTTCTGTATTTTTGCCCATGGTTCACCTGCTGCAGCCAGACTGGTGCTCACAGCATGCTACACATTCAAAACTTTTGTGTCATTCAGCTCCATCTCCTTTGGGACGTTCTCTGGGAGAGCCCTTGTGAACATCCCTGACTTTGCACCATTGTGGAATGAGAAAACTTCTTGAAACACTGGAAAAAGACTTGCAGGAGAGGAAACTTCTCCTGTACTGTGTTGGTGGCCGCTGGTCAGGAGCTCCCTGTGTGGAACAGCTTCCTTTCCTTTGGTGGAGAGCCACATTTGCAGCCACTGCTCCCCTGGGCCTGGCTGATCTGCTGTCCTGTCTGAAAGACTGGAGGTGGTTTTTCTTGGAAGCTGGTTTGTATTTCCCATCTGGTCTCTCACAATGAGGTGGTGTTGAGAAATCGTGAATGTTCTGCCGAGTGAGCCTCGGGTGGAGCTTGTGCTTCTGTTAAATGCTCAAAAGAGGCTGATTTTTCAGGTGCTGAGCTGGCCCAGGCCAGTCCATCAGTGTAAAACCATCTCAAGGCATTTGGGCTGGATCTGTCCCTCCCCTGGAAGAATGACATCTTTCCAGCATCAATATTAGACACATATGCCATGAGGACTTTCTCCCCCTACTTTGTTTTCCTTTCCGGATGAGTGTTGTAACCAAGCTTCTGGTTAAGTTGGTGCTTTCCAATTACTTGGTTTTTTAAATCCCAAACCATTATTGATCCAATTAATGATGGCTCTATTTTTTTTTTCTTCATAGCCAAACAAAGACTTGATAGAGCAGATGGAAAAAAGGTAAGAAACTTTTTTCTGTTGTGAATCAGAGGCTAAAGTAAAGATTTTGGTGGCAGTAAGGTTACTGTTGATAGCTGAACTGCCTTCAAAGTTAAACTCTCTAATTTTCCTAATTTTCACCCTTGCTTTTTCAGCATGAGAGAGAGGGATGATAAAATCAAGACAGTTGAAGAGCTGCTTGAGGCAGGACTCATCCAGGTGGCTACTAAAGAGGAGGAGCTGAAGGTAAAATCCCTTGTATTATCTTTTGATGGGGAAATAGACATAAAGTGCGTGTTGGAGTGCTCATGGTTCAGTGTAAATTCTTTCTGGACAGGAAAAGCACCTCGTGGAGATGAGTTTAAAACATTTTCTGTAAGATAGACTAAGCATGAGCATCAGTGGGGTAGAATTAAGTGCTTCTCTCTGCTTAGTCTAGGGCAGATTTTGCTAGGATGCCCTTGGGAATAAAGGGAATGCATCTCTAGAGCTGTACATTTGGTTTGATCTCCAATGAATCTCTGTTTGGGAAAGGGTGTTTTGTCAAAACTTAGCATGATGGGACTCCTGCATTTTTTTTGCTTAGTTGATACTCAGAAAGGCTAAGTGGATTATAAACTAGTGACACTCCTGGGATGATAATAAAGTTATTTCCTTCCCGTTTGTTTATAAGGAAGGTAATGATGACAAGCCTGGAGAGCCAGTACAGAAATCCCTGGTTGTTTTGAGCTGCCTTTTGCTGGAAAGCTGTGTCCACCTGGACGTAGCCAGGACAATGTTCCCTTTCTTAATGTGCCTAAATTCAGGGGCATTGCTGACACACCTGTGCTGGGGAGGAGGTGCAAACTCTGAGGCTACTGAACAGCCAAAGCTGTGAGCACATCATAAACTCCTTCAGGCTGAAAAGACCTCTAAGATCATTGAGTCCAGCCATCCCCCAGCACTGCCAAGACCATCACTAAACTGTGTCCCTAAGTGTCACATCCACATGGCTTTTAAATCCCTCCAGGTATTTTGCAAATTATTTGTTTGAAATAATATTCTACAGTTTTTTGATAATGCTGATGGCAGTGTTTAGATTGTGTGATTTTTATTCCTGTACTGTGTTTCTGTACAAAGGCATCTTTGAATTCTTATATGTTTTGGATGTTACTATTGACTCCAGAGTAGGATCTAGACTGTTAAAGGCCGTGGTGTTACAATTTTTATTTGTATTCCCAAAGTGGTGAGAAGCCTGCCTGTGAGAGAATCCCAGTATTATGTAAATACATCTAAATAAATGGGCTGTCCAAAAGATGGCCTGGAACATGATCTGTTACGTTTGTTTTTCTGACCCCTCTGCTCAGTTACAGCATTCTCACCTTGCTCTGTACCTGGGCTCTAATTTCCTATAAATTGGTGTCCACTCCAAGTTATCCATGGTGAATAATTAGTCCGTTGACTGCTTTGGCTCCAACAGCTGCAGAGGGGGGTCTCTTTCAGACTTTCAAAGTCTTTCACTTATTCTAAAAGAAATTACTTTTCTGTCAAGCTTAACACTTTTTTCCCCCACAAATGAGTCTTTCATTATCTGTGTGTCTGCTTTCAAAGGCCCTGCGAACGGAAAATTCATCTCTGAGAAAAGAACTTCAAAGCCTGCAAATTCAGCAATCGGAGCAGGTAGTACTTTTCATCTAAAACTTTTATTACACCTAAACTAAATCTGAAAGAATCTTGCTGTGGTTGCAAAAGTCAAGGGAAGGAGGTGGAGATGCCTTTGAAGCCTGTTGGCAAACCATCCTGTTTTCTTTCAGCGTTGGTCTGGGAGCTGATACTTCTGTCAAATATTTCCTTTGCAGAAGTGTCAGAAGCGGGGCAGACGTGCAGGATCCAGTCAGTGCTGGCTGTGGGTTGGTTTGAGGTTGCCATGCTCTGGAATGGCTGTGGATCTCCTTTTCCAGAAGCCTGGAGCAGCAGGCATGGCTGGCAGGCAGCTCGTGCTGCCTCAGCTTCGTGATGAATGTTTGAGCTTCCCAGTGTCAATGCACGCTCTGCAGGTGTCACTTATCCCCTTCTCCTTGGGTCTGATCAGTGACACTGTCACAGTGTTGTCATTTTTGATGTGCTGATCAGGAAGTGCCATTCCTTGACATCCAGCTCTGCTTGGACAGCTCAGGAGGGCAATTAGTTCCTAGAAAATAATTTATGGAAGAGGGAGGCACCATGCCCCTGAAGAGATGTACAGTAGTGTCAGTATTAAAGGGTAGCTGATGAAATGCTGGTCCTGAACCTCATCCTCTTCAGGCAAAGATGGTGTGGGTTTGCCTTTGTTTTCCTGGAACTTGCAGCAGGCTTGCTGTTATTGGTTTGCTAGAACTGGAGACTGACAGCTAATTTTCTCAGGAGCAGCCAGATAAATAAAATCATTAGGCTGCTACATAGTTCATCCAGTGCCAGAGAGCTCCAGCTCTATCCTCACCCCTCAACGTTCACAGATTGTTTTGCTCTGTTCTGTTTTTTCTAAGATGAAGCTCTGTTTTTAAACAGGTTTCCTTCCAATCACTGGTGGAGGAACTGCAGAAAGTGTAAGTTACTGCCCAGGTTTAATTTCTGATTGTTAATTCTCTCTGTCTTTATTCCATGACTACAAGTGTATTGCTTTCCTGAAATGATTTGCCTGTAACTGGGTGAAGTGTGTGTATGGCAGGAGGCATTTTCATTTTTGGAACATGTCATGCCAGATCAATACCTGCTGAAAATCCAGTTGCTTCTCTGCTAAGCAGTTAATTTCATAAGCCTTTGACCAGATGAGGAATTGCTCTGATTTGTCAGGCAATCATTTTTGTTCCGTAGGCACTTTAAAAGGAGTGAGATTGTTCCCTGTGTGTAAGTTTTAAGTTGATAAATACTTTGCTGGAATGCCCAACGAAGGCTGATTTTAAGTGTGTGTCATTCCAGGCACCCTTGATATCTTAATTTGCATTTTTAGACTGTAATAGTATTTATTTAGGGTGTGAACTACTGGTTATGTAAAGCCAGCTGGTTCTGCACTAGTCCCAGTGTTATTTTTCCTATTTGTTCCTCCTGCCTGGTCCCACTGTGGATCCCAGAGGCTGGTGATGGGATAGCAGAACCAAATTTTGTGTGCTTGCTTGAGTAGCACATTTTTTTCCTCCAACTAATGTCGTTTCTCTGCTCTTTTTAAGGATCCACGAGAAGGATGGAAAAATAAAATCAGTGGAAGAACTCCTACAGGCTGAAATCCTAAAAGTAGCAAGCAAGGAGAAGACTGTTCAGGTATCTCTGTGCAGTCCCTGCCTTCCTTTCTGTGTTGATGCCATGACCACATTTGTTTGTTACTGCATGGCATTCTACAGTGATCAATTTGTAGCATCCGTTTTTGTGGCGTTTTTGTGTTTCCATTGTCCAACCCTGTCTTGTTTTGTCATTGAAAAGGCTTTGACACAGGAAATAGAGGCTCTGAAAGAAGAAGTAGGAAATTCCCAGCTTGAGATGGAAAAACAGGTAAAATACTTTAGTGCCAGCAGTGTGAACCAGCCTTGCCTTGGATGTGCTGCTCACTCGTTTCTGTTCTAGTGTGTTCTGTTTCACTGGTGAATGTCATTGGGTAAGGAACTTTTTAATGCTAGAGCTCCACTGTTCTTGGATATAAAGCCATAAATACGTAGGATAACTACTGCTGTCCTTCAGAAACCACACACCTCTGGGAGCCTGAGCTTTTTGGACCGTCAGTGTGAAATTTGACAAGAATTGCTACAGCTTAATGCATTGCAACATTAGCTCTGCCTGGGCACACTGTCCCTGTAGTAAACATGAAAGCCTGGGACATCCTTGGGGGCTGGCAACTTGGAAATTTCAAGTGCTGAAGTTGCTGCTCCTGTTGTTGGCCTTGCTGTGTTGCAGGAGCAATCCTACAGGCCCAGATAGTATCTGGTTTCCAGGTAAACCCAACACTGTTTTTTTTCCCCAAAAAGAGTTCAATCTTGGCACAGTCAGTTTTGCTTTAGCTGTCAGGAATGCAGGGATGGAGGAGTATTGGCTTTTTTGGCACGATTGCTGTCTGGCATCCAAAACAAGGGAAGCCCACGTTTCCTTAGGGAGCCCATTCTGCAGGCAGCTTAATCCATCGTGCTGTCAGGAAGTTTGCTTGTTTGTGTGGGTTGTGTTTTTGGTCTGCACTCTTTCCAGTCCTAGCTACGTTCCAATATGTCACCCCCTTCTCAGTGCTAAAGTTTTGTCCTTTTTAGGCAAAGTTTCACAGAATGTGTTTCCGTCTTGGGCTTTTCCTCCGAAGCAAATTTCCAGGAACTGAGGGAGCTATTTGTGTGTATTTCCTTCCCCGGAGCTGTCAGAGCCCAGAAAAAAAATGCAGTTTAGAGTTGCTGTCTCTGGAATGCTCTGTGAGGGATGCTTGCTCCAAAGATGTGATGTATTTGTGCACCTCTTGGTCTCCTGCAAGCAGAAGAGAGATTTTTGGGAATGTCTGAAACTCCTGCTGTGCTGTGGTAGAGGGCTGACTATCTACACAGATACCCGCTGCCAGGCTTTCACACAGCATTTAAAAGTAACATTCCCACTAAATCTTTTGTCTTCAATCCACATTCAGTGTTAGAATGGGAATTGAAGGGAGTGCTGACTTTTCAGAGAGCACCTAAAAAGCACTTCCTTATGCAGAGATTTCAATGGCCAGGGATGATCTCTGTGGTTGGAGCTACAGTTGCCAGTGAGATGGTGGTCACAGTCACTCTCTGCTTCTCCCTGTGTGTCTCCTGTGGGCCTGCTTCTGTTCCCATTTGCACTGTTTCTTTTGCTGCTCTGGAAGTCGCATTTCAAATGTGGGGAATGGGAATAGTTGGAGACACTTGGTGTATTGTAATTAAAAATGTGTGTTTATGCTTACTGCAATAAACAGTGCCTATTTTGGTAATGTCTGATAGCTTTTTCCCCCTGTTTCTTCATAGAGCAATTTTTAGCATTTATGTGCCTTTTTCACGTGCATTGAACTGAAGTGCTGATTATTTTCTTTAGGTGACAATAACATCACAAGTCAAAGAACTTCAGACTCTGTAAGTGCAGTTGTTAACGTCTGATCTGCCCTGTGCGCCCCTTACCGACCCCTTAAATTCAAGTTAGGATGGAGGGATGTAGGCAAGGCAGAGTGGAAAGCTTGTTTTGGTAATATCTGAGCTGTAGGGGTGGGGAAATGATCAGTCAGTCCCTTCTATCCCCAGCTGGGGAGGGGCAAGGAAGTATTTTTGGATGGGGAGAGCACACGTTTGTGAAACCCCTGCAGTGTGTCAGCACAGAATTTGCTTTCACCTAATGAGCAGTGCCATTGATCAAGGGCATCTCCTGCTAACCCAGGCTGAAGTGGAAGTGTTTGCACATTGGTTTTTAGCAGGTGAATTGTGCTTGTGCCTTTGATCACAGATGCTGCTTTTGTTGGGTGCTGCAAAGCATAGGATGTTTTATTTTCAGATGGATGAAAGAGCGAGGGGTTTATGCTGTGTGTCTGTGTTTAATGGTACAGGTTGAAGGGGAAGGAAAAGCAGGTGAAAACCATGGAGGCCTTATTGGAAGAGAAGGAGAAAGAGATTGTTAAGAAAGGAGAATGTCTGCAGGTAAGCTGCTTTAATACTCTGAAGGGAAGTAAGTTCTGTTGCAGCATTTCTGCCTGGGAAGACTGAATTCACACTTCTAACCTCGCTTTTTATCTGTCCAAAGGGTCAGAAGGATACAATTGCACAATTAACCAGTAAAGTTCAGGAGCTGGAACAACAGAACCTGCAACAAATCCAACAGGTACAGCATGCAGAGCGGATGTGCATTGGGAGTGCTGCATGGTTGAACAGGAGGATGTTTTTCTCCTCTGCCTCACACAGAGGATTTGCATTGGCCTCAACTTAGAGATGTTTTAAATCCTACTTGACTAAGCTGTTAGTTTACAATGCAGAGAGCCCACTAGTTCAGCTGTGTTCATCCAAAACAGGTTTTACATGGATAGCAAGTGCTGAGAGCTTTAACTGGATGACACTGTGCATAACGTGGTCTGAAAGCCTTGGAGCTCCCAGACAGAGTCCCAGCTGTGTCCCAGGCACCTCCTTGCCAGGCTGAAGCAGCATCTCTGCAGGGCTCTGCTCATGCAGGAACTTTGGCTGTAACTGAACGTAGCAGCTCCTCTTGAAGTGGTCAGGCTGTGCTGTGATTCCTTCCTGCCTTTCCCTGGGGCTGGAATATTTTGGCTTTTGATTTCCTGCGCTGGACTTGAGAGCAGACAACTGGACAACCTTGAAGCCAGGTGTTACTTAATGGAAGAATTTTTCCAATAAGGTGGTATTCTGGCTCAGTTTGGATTTTTGTTGATGGTAAAAGGAAAGGACTGAGTTGAACTTTTGTTTTGGGTGGATGTCTAGACACAGGCATTTATCCCAGGCGAAAGATTGAATGGAGAGAAATTGGCTGGTGTGAAGTTTGGGATGCTTGGTGTAAGCTCTGCTTCTGAAATCCATTATGTGTTTAGATATTCTTGGAGCAATGCCTGATGCAGAATTCCTGGTATTTCTTTGGCAAGTGTCTTGCAAGCTGTGTGTTGCCCCTTCTCATGCAAAGAGCTGCTGTTAATTTGAAAACCGTGCCATCAAAATGAGACTGGGAATTACTTTTTCAGGTACCTGCTGCATCCCAAGTCCAGGACGTGGAGAACATGTGAGTATGCAGAGTAGCAGCTCCTCAAGTGCCTGCTGGGAATATGCACTGAGTTTATCTTAAATTGGAATGTTTGAATTGGTGTCAGGAATTTCACGGGCTTTGCTAAAATAAGCTGTTAGTGCCGGTGGCTGGAGCGCGGCTGCTGCCGTGCCTGGCGTCCCTGCCCTGAGCTGTGCTGCTCACACGCTGGGAATGTGCACCCAGGGCTCTATTAACCAGTGGAATTGCTGCTGCTTCTCGTGTCTAGTGCTAATGTCTCCTTCTGTTCAGCGTGTTTGAGGGTTGCAGTGCCTGTGGCTCAGTCGCTAGCAGCAGCGAACAGATCCGGTCTTCGCCATTTTCAGGCTGAGATGCAATAGCCAATTCTCCAGCGCCTGTTTTATGGAGAAACGCTGCCAGGCTTTCCTCTGTTTTGACTCTGCTTAGTCTGGCTGCTCCAAGTCAGAGGAAGGTTGTATGAGACTCTGCCAGAAAGGGCTCTGTCTTCAAAGCAGCTCCTGTGACGTGCTGCTCTCCCAGCAGAGCTCCGGTGCAGCCGGTGTGTGGTACCTGAGGCAGCCTCAGCACAGAAAATGTATTTATCTTCTGCTGCACAAACTGCCCCAGTTTGAGTGTCTGTCCCTTTTTAGCATAAATTCTTGCTTTAACTTCTTTTTCCTACTTTAACCCTTTCTCCTTACTTTCTAAACCATCTCTGCAGGTTGAAAGGGGAAGAAGAACAAATGAAGAAGTTGAAAGCTATGGTGGAAGAAAAAGAGAGAGAAATTGCAAACCAAGTGAAACAGTTGCAGGTAAAGTTTTGGCAGAAACGCCTTGTGTTGAGGAGTCTGTGTATTGTGGGTGTGTATCTCTATTTATACATGAGTATATACTGCCTTTTTTCTTTCAACAGGATGTCCAAAAAGAAAATGAATCTTTCAAAGCTCAAATACAGGAATTAAAGCAGGAGAACTGCAAACAGGTACAGCTTCCAACTGCAGTGTTACTGCCTGAAGTCAAAAGTGGGTGGTGGTAGCTTGCATGGATGGCATGGAAAACCAGGAGTTGTACTGCCCATGGAAATCCTGGACAACTTCAGGGTTGGGTTGCACTGAGGCAGCTTTTCTGGCTGTTGCATATCTGTTCCTGCTTCTTTTTATCATATGGATTTGCAGCCTTGTCTTGTTTGTTATGCCTGCTGTGTTCCTGGCCAGAGGAGGCTGGACAGGATTCCCCCAGAGGCCCGGAGTGCAGCTTTCTGGGCTTGCAGCAGTGCCTGGTTAACAAGGCAGATCCTGGTCTTTGCTGCTGCTCTGCTCCTAACACATCTCTGGTCTCTTTGTAGGCGTCCCTGGCTGTCCAAAGCGAGGAGCTTCTGCAAGTGTGAGTACTGTCAGGAGTTGAATGCATTAGAGAATTGATTCAGTTCACTTAATTGCTCAGGAAATTTAGAAATAAATACCAAATGTGCAATATCGGAGTATGTGAAGTGGCCAGTAAAAAAAAAAAATTAAAAAAAGAAATTACTGCCTAATAAAAGTTGAACATGGGAGATTGTGCTCACATTGCTAATCCTCAGGTGTAATCTCCTGCAGGCAGACAGTGCTGGCAATATGTTGTGCCCACCACAGAAGCAAGCCTTGATTGATGTAATTTTGAATGCATGCCAGCTCAGCTGTATGGCTGCAGAGTTAAATGTTGGTGTTTCAAGCAAAAGTGACAGGCTTTTTTCTTGGAACTTCAGCTTAGCAGAGGGTTGTTCCTATTATAAAATTGTCTGGTGGAAATCTCTTCCCAGGGAAAATCTCAGGGGTAAAAGTGTGTTATAATGTGGGGCTGAAGCACATTAAATAGCTATGTGGAAGTTAATGCTATATTGTGCTAAGCGAATTGCCACTGTCGTGCATTTTTGGCTGGCTGAATTATTTGTCTTTCAAGTTAAATGACTTCTAAATTGTGGATTAGGTGCTTGAGAGGGCACGCTCTCATCCAGCAGGCAGTGCCTGTTCCGTGGTGTTGTGCTGGCGTGGGCTGGCTGACTCCACCCTCAGCTGATGTGTTGCCTTTCCGTGGCCTTGATAAATGTGTGCAGATGCCTGTTGTAGGCAAACAACAGCTTTACAATGGGTTTGCTCAGGCAAAGTGGTTCAGGGAGCAGTGGGAAGCAAGCGATGCTGCCAAGGCAGTGGAAACAGCTTTTCAGAGAGAGCGTGTTGCTGGAAGGGCAGGCAAGTGAGCGTGTGGGAAAGGGTGTCAGTGCTTCACTGGAAATGTCTTCAATGTCTCCTGACTTGTTTGTGGTTCCCTTTGTTAATTCAGGGTTGCAGGCAAAGAGAAGGAAATTGCCAGTCTCCAAAGCGAGCTCGCCTCTCAGAGAAATGCTTTTGAGCAGCAGAGGAAAAAGAACAACGTAAGGAAATTCTTCCCCCACCACCCCAGAAAACCCCCCCAAAACAACCAGACCTGTGTTCCCAGCACTTTCTGAGGCCTGGGGCATTTTGCAGAGAGTGTTTCTGACAGCTGTCTGCTGCTTTGTATCCCTGGGCACTCCTTTCCTCTTGGGAGTGACTCAGCACACCTGACTTCACTGCTCAGAGTCTCCTGGACAATTTGTAGGTTGGATGAGAGGAAGGAGACTTGCTAGGGGGCACATCCCACAGCAAGTTCTTGGATTTGGATTCAAACCTGGTTAACCCTGTTCAGAAACAAGCCCTTTGCCAAGGGGAGGGTGAGTGGGAGGAGGAAAGGTGCTGTGCTCTGACAGAGTTCTGGTCCTTGTGTGTGCACATGGGAGGAGGCATTACCTTCAGGGTGCTCAGATCTGGCTCTTCCCATTCCTAAGAGTGACTAATCCTGATCTTCCAAAGGAAGTGAAGCACTGAGCCTTCCTTCGCAACAGCTGCTGATGGTGCCGTCTGGGTTGTTTGTGGATGGAATTAAAGATTGTATCTTCCATCCCAGAGCTGTGGAGTTACTTCCTTGTAATGCATTACCTGTGCAGGGCAGGAGAGTGTTATCTTTTAAGTTATAAGGAAGAAAGTTAAAATACAGGGTGTTTATCTCACCCGTCTCTCCTCGATACCTTGTAAAATCCAATGAATACCAGGCAGTAAGCTTTATTTCTTAATAATTGGCCAATCTAAGGAAAATGCACAAGAAAAATATTGGGAACTTGAACTTTTGAGCAAGGAGTGCTGCTTAAGAGCTGAAATAAGGTAGAGAGAAAGTGGCTGAGTAGTCTCAGAAGACAGATGAGCTGGAAAGGCAGAACAGAAGGTCTGTTTCCTGGGGATTCACGAGGTCTAAATACCCTTTGTGCTGCAGGCAGAAGTCTGGCTGCTGCTAAAGGCAGACTAGGCCTGTAGGTCTTTTTCTCAGTTTTAGCCAATATTGTATTTGTATCCTGTGAACAGCCCTTAAGATTGTGGGCTAATAGAAGTGGTAAAATATTTTAAGCTAGCGTAGGTGCTTGCTAGGGTTTTGATGAATTTAAAACGCAACCTTTCCAAAATAGCCCTTTGCTAAAGGAGATTTGCTCTGAGGGTTGGAAAAAATTAAATCTAAATCCCAATCACTGTAATTGCCTCGCTGCAAGCCCCCACCATCCTTCTTAGAGAAGAGCCATGAGGCTGCTCTTAGAAGAGCTCTCAGCCTCTCGCTGAGCTGTGTTGACGTCTTGTGGAGTACACGTTTGATGACCTCGCCAAGAAAGACACAGGAGCACGGCACCGTGGCCTTCCCACGTGGATCTGGGTTGTGCTCACCACTGCTGAAATCCCAAAGCCTCCCAGGTGGGCTTGGTGAGCACCAAACCAGTTTTCTTTGGGTGCAGTGGAGAGAGCTTTGTGTTCCTGAAATGAGCCCCGGCGCAGCAGCGGGTTCGGGCTGAGGTCTGGTTGCAGGATCAGGGGCGTAAATGTGCACACCTCCGTGTCTCCTGGGTCCGTGCTGGGCTCTGCACTGCGACATGCCTAACACTCTGTTGTGTAATCTGTGGTTTGGTGTCTGTGTTCCTCACTACTTTTGAAAACTTCCCTCTTTCTTCTTACAAGTGCAGTCAAAGTGTGGGGTCGCTGTAGTGATGATAACGCTCTGCAGTAACACTTGTATCAGCTTTGGACACAGGGGCAGGTTGGGCAGAAATTGGCATTTTTTTTTTCCCCCTCACTTTTCATTCAGACTCTTTGAACGTCACACTTGTTTTTGCTAGTGTATGTCATACTCCTCAGCAAAATCACCTTGCAGTAACCAGCATTTAAATGCAAATGGTGGAATGTAATGCGAAATATTTCTCTGAAGTAAAAGCGAAAACAGTTTGAATATTGGCTGAACTGAAATCATTCTTTCTAAAAATGATTAGGACCTTCGGGAGAAAAACTGGGAAGCAATGGAAGCATTGGCATCAACTGAAAAATTGCTGCAGGACAAAGTGAACAAGACTGCCAAGGTTGTAATGTTGACTGCTAGAAATGATGCGTTAAGCTAGAAGCAGATCTGCAGCTGTTTTTTTAAGTGAAATGGAGGCATTTAACTTTTACTGCAGTTTAAGTGTAATCTCTTCTGAGTGATCATTCATATACTTTCACCTCTTCACCTCTGCTTCTTCCTGTTGTCCTTAGGTTGTGGTTTATTTTTTTTTAATCATTAGTTTGTGGGCATGCTGACTTTTGATTTCTGTTTGCATAATTGTTAGAGCTGTTGTGAAGTGTTTTTGATTTGTGGGGAGCTCCAGAATAAAAGCTGTGCTGGTGAGCAACCTGCTTTCTTCTACTGGGCTTTGGCTGTGCTTGAACAAATCTGTTGGACCTGGGAAGAACCAGGACTAAATTATTATTTAAAAACTTGGGAGCATCTCAGGAAAATGGTGTGACCACAGCTGTGAATTTCTTCCTTGAAGGCATGTGAAGCTCGACAGGGACCATTGGACCAATGTTCAAAATGATACGGAGTGTGAATTGCTCTGAAAGGAGCTTGTGTTTGCTGTGGGCCTGATTCACTGTTCATTGCCACTGTGCAGAACTCAAAAAAAGGCATCCAACTAACTTTAAGAACACCAGTCAGGCAGCCAGAAGCAGAGGAGCTCTGGTTTGGGGTTGTGTGTCTGTGTTCTGGAGCCGTCTCCGCTCTGTGCTGGCCCCGCGCTGGGAGGAGCCTGTTCCTGCTCTTGCTGTGTGCTAACGCTTGCCTGCTTTCTCTTGCAGCTGGAAGACTTCAGCAATCAGCCTTTTGCCACTTCATGGTGGCTCCTAAATTGCTGCCAACTAACACACTTAGCACAGCCTCACCACCTAATGTCTCCTGTCCGTTTCTGTCTCTGAATCTCAACCCGCTCACGCCACCGATCCCTTGCAGCACAGGAACTCAGAGCAGCCAGGCAGTAGCACTGATGTCAAAGGGAAAAATAATCCCAAATATCAGGGAAGGGTTTTGGCTGAAAGCTGCCCTTCTGTGCAGTGTTTCAGGCTTTCTACATTTTAAGTTTAAATAGGAGCCTGAGCATTGTATGGCTAAACGAAACCAATCTGCCACAAGCACAGCAAGCACGTGTCCTGTGGCTGCTGTGCTTTTAATGTTAAATACAAGGAGGGATAGATCTGTGGTGCCTGTGGCTCTGGGTATTTATAATTGAAAAGCATTAACAAAGAAAAGCTGGAGATAGTCACACAGCTCTAATAATTATCTCCCATTGCATCCAGGGTTGGGAAAAGAGGACGTAAGGGACTTCCTCTTAAGTATTTAAAAGTAATGTTTAAAAGTCTTACTTTCTTGGCCTGGTTCAAATGTGCATTAACACAAAGTTTCCTTTTGACTTTAATTCTCTGCTTTTGATGTGATGACGTTAACTTACGGTGATTTTTTTCACACCTAAAATTATTTTAAAAGTAAGGATTAAAAAAAAAAAAAGAAAAGTTGATTGACCGAACTATTTGATTTTGAGCTCACTTAACTTGAGTGGCAGGGCTGGTGTGATCTGTGGATGCAGTTACTCAGCACAGTGCAGTTTGTGTTGTGGACAAGTGAATGATAGTGTAATTTCTGTACAAACAGGCTGGATTGGAGGAGAACTTCAGAAAATAAAAGCTTAAGCGAGAACAAATGCAAAGGCCAAATTCTGGAGCAATTCAGTGCCCATTTTTGAAGCAATTTACTGGCAATTTTAGAGACTGTAGCGCCTTTCTCACTTGGAAAAAGACTTTCTGGGTTAAGTAAATGGCTGTAGGCATGGGAGAGGCTGTTGCCAGGTCGGTGAGTGTGGTGCCCAGTCTCACCTGTGCCCTCCTCTTGGTTTAGGAGAAGCAGCAGCATTTGGAAGCTGCCGAGGTGGAGACGCGCCAACTCCTCCAGAAGCTCTTCCCCAAAGTCTCTCTTCCTTCCAACATGGTAAGAGAAGTGGCTCTTCTTATTCTCCTTCTGGGAGCCAGGGAGCTCTGGTCCTGCTGTGCTGGGCAGTCCTGGAGTGTTTCCTCAGAGTGCCCTCTATCCCAAGGTTTTTGCAGTGGGATGAGAGTGTCTCTTGCTGGTGATGCCTGTACTTGCACAGGGAGGCAAAGCTGCAGTTGGTTGCTTCAAGAAATGTTAAAACAACAACAAAAAAGTTATTATTCTGTGTGTCTTATGCCCCAACATCTGATTTACCTGTCTGTGTTACCTTGTGTTTCACTGAGACAGTAAATTGTTAGGGGTGGATAATGCCTGCTGTGTTTGCTCACTGTCTGGCATGATGGGGCTCTGTATATTCCCAGCCTTTCCAGAGGAGCCACAGTGCCTCAGTGACAGTTAATACAATTTAGGAGGGTTTATTTTGTCCCCAAGCACCCATTTCCAATTTTATATTCTTGGTGGATTTTAAAAGTAAGGATGGAAAACCCTGCAAAAAAAAAAAAACCCCCCTGGGTTCGTGGGGTTCGGATGGGGCGAAGAACATCGAGTGAGTCTGGAGGAATGGGTGCATTTCATTTATAACCTCTAGAGGTTTTGAATATTCATATGTAAAATTATTTAAAATTGTTCCCAAATGTGCTAAAGTCAGTGTCCTGATGAACCAGTCTTTAAAATGACTTTTTGTAAGGCTATAAAATAACCTTCTGAGAGCCATGCAGCAAATGTTTGCTTGAACTGCTCAGGGATTTCGGGAAAGGTTCCCTCGAATCTTTAAATGCTTATGCAGAGCCCTGACACTTGCAGGGAGTTCTCTGCCACCCAGCTGTATTTCAGCTCATGCAGGCCCCCCTGAACTGTGTGTGTGTCTCATCACCTCGTGCTCCTGGGTTGCTGCCAGCTGTGTGTGGCACTGGCTGAACAACAACCATGGGGCTGTGTGTGAGCTCCAGGGACTTGGGGCAGTGAAACACTGCTCCCTCAGCCTGCAGTGGGGAGGCAGATGTCCTGAGGAGAGCTCTCCTGAGGTCATTCTCAGCCTTAACTGAATGATTTCCCAACAGAGCCACAGCGAATGGATATGTGGGTTTGAAAAGATGGCCAAAGAATACTTGAGAGAGGCTTCAGGATCTGAAGATGTCAAGGTAGGCACAAAAGATGGACAACTGGTGGGTGGCATAATGGATTTCTCCAGTATAAATCTTACAAATTGTGCTGTGGGTTGGGAAGTTCAGGTTCTCAGGCAAGTCACAAGAAAATTGTTTTATATAATTCTAGAATGGTTTGAGTTAAAGATCAGCCAGTTCCAACCCCCCTGCCTTGGCCAGGGGTGCCACTCACTAGACCAGGTTGTTCCAAGCCTCATTCTGCCTGGCCTTGAACACTTCCGGAGATGGGGCAGCCACAGCTTCTCTGGACAACCTGCTGTTTAGATAATTACAGAAATTTATTTGCATCTTTGTTAAGTACCTGGTGGAATTGTGACTTCATAAAATTGAAAATCCCTCTTCTCTTTTTTTAAGTAACGGGGATTTTTTTCAGTAACTCAAAGTTTATGATTGAGAACTGAGAGTTGTAGGTGAACACTGCACTTGCTGTTGTCTTTTCATGGGTTGGAAAGACAGACCTGCCCAAGAGTGATATCAGCTTGTCGGAATAAGATGAATAGAACTGAAATCCATCCACTGAGACATGACTCTTGTGATCCCTTTCCTCCTTTGCCAGGCTATGGAGCAGAAGTTGAAGGAGGCTGAGGAAATGCACATCCTGCTGCAGCTGGAGTGTGAGAAATACAAATCTGTTCTGGCAGAGACAGTAAGTAGGATGTCTGGTCACCTCTGTGATGTTCCAGCTGCCTTTCTGCTGCTCTGAGCTTTCAAATCCTTCTCTCTTCTTAGGAGGGGATTTTACAAAGGCTACAGAGGAGTGTGGAAGAGGAAGAAAGCAAATGGAAGATAAAAGTTGAAGAATCACAGAAGGAACTTAAACAGGTATTTCTGAAGCTGTTTTTTTTTTTTTTTTCAGCAGCCAGGCAGGTTCTGCTTGAAGTCACAGAGGGTGTCTGAGCTCTGTGAAGGCAGGTGTGGAACAGCCCTGGCTGCCTGGTTTGATGTGTGCATGACCAGGGGATGGAAAAGGTGAAGCCTGCAACAAGTACAATAGGAATGATTCCTCATATCATTGGTATTTTGGTGCTCTGATACTTAAGCTTCATGTAAAAGCTGGTTTTTAATTTTTAAGGGAACGTATTTCTATTAAAGAAGCTGAAAAACGGAGGATTTATTGATATCTTTGGTTTTGTGGAACTATTTCTATTGCCATCTCCACAGAAGCAAGAAAAGTAAACAGCACAGGTGGAAGGTCTTTGACCATTATGATAAATCTGTGTCACAGACACAGAATCACTGAATGGTTTGGGTTGGGAGAGACCTTAAAGATCATCCCATCCCACCCCCTGCCATGGGCAGGGATACCTCTCACTATCCCAGGTTGCTCCAAGCCCTGTCCAGCCTGGCCTTGGACACTTCCAGGGATGGGGAGTCCTTTGCAGATGCTGCAGGAAGCAGCCAAATAATAAGTAATAACATTAATGCTGATGGGATAGGAAGCCAAAGATGGAGGAATGTACAAGTATCCCATTAATGTGCCCAGGAATATATATTTTTCTGATCCTGGTAACTTGGATGGTATTTTTATTGAGCACATGGGTTTGGTTTTTTTTCCAAGTATATTTGTGAGCAGATATGGACTCTTTGTGCTAAAATTGAAGTATCATAGAATCATAACAGGTTTTGGAAGCTGTTAAAGTACTGCTCAATCCATTATGGTCAGCTAATTACACTTGAAACTGCCTGCAAAGCTTTCCTTTTAGGAAGGCTCTGTTGATAGCAGAAGTGGGAAGAAAAATGGCTTTTATGTTTCTTTTCTAATCTAGAATTAAAGTAGGTCAAACTGCTTTTTTGAAAAGTCATTTCTAAAGTATCTCTGCTTAGTAAATTTGAGTGCCACTTTGTGAGCCTGGCAGCAAACAGATGATTTATAAATGTCTTGTTTGAGGGGCTTATAAAGGCTGTCAGATCTTGAACTATAGATGTGCTGCCATCTGCTGCACTTCCACAGCCCCAAATAAGGCTAAAAATGCTGGGTTTGGGTACGTGGATGGTGACTGTTCCCTGTCTGGGAAAGGATATTTTCCTTACCATGGCTAATGGACAACTGGATTAGTGCTTATATTCCAAATCTTTCAGGCATGTGGGCTCTAAATATGTCAAAGAACTTGGGCTGGGAATAGGTAGGAATGGTGTAGACTCAGTATACTGAATTATTTGAGTGAACATCTTACTCAGCCACTCTTGATTTCATCCTTAATATTCTTAGATTTGCTTCTACAATCTTGTGTATTTATGCAGAGTCTGTCTCAGACCAACCCAACTAAATATCTTTATTTTTCCCCCAAACTGCAGATGCGTTCTGTGGTCACTTCTTTGCAGCACGAGGTGGAGAGGTTAAAGGAAGAAAACAAAGAAGTTGAAACTGTACGTGCAGGTGGTTTTTTTCCTTTTGTCTTTGAAGCTTTATGTTGTTTAAACATGATTTAGGCTTGTGCTGTAAATGTGAACCTCTCGGGCTTCTCTCCTGCCAGTGGCACAGCCTGTGCTGCAGTTTAACCTGAGCCTTTTAAAAGGCAGAGAAGCTGCAAAGTTGTTCTGGTTTTTTACTTCTGTGCTCACCCACCGGGGCTCTTTCTTGTGAGACTGAGCAGTTGAGTGCTTGTTGACAATCATGGGCTTGATTCTTTCTCTTTTTATCTTATTTTTGAAGTTGAAATCTGCACTGTTCAATCACTGGGTTTGCAATGCTCTCTAAACGTCATGGAATATTTGATAGAAATTTACAGCTAATTATAAATCAAGCAAATGATACTGCAAGAAAGCACTGAAAACATCTGTTTTAACTCTGTTTTTCTGTTCCTAGCTTAAAAAAGAGAGAGAACATTTGGAAAGTGAACTAGAAAAGGCAGAAATAGAACGATCTACTTATGTTTCAGAAGTCAGAGAGGTAAACATAATTGTCCAAGCTGTTCTTTTTTATTTTCTTTTGGTTACCAGTTGGCTGGCAAACTAACCTAGTGCTTAGCCCCTGTGGCTGAGGAGTTTGTATGCTTGTGACCTTAGGGTAGAGCAGCACACTAATAACTGAGCAGAAGAGAACGGGCATCCTAAGGAGACAAATCCTAAAACTCTAAACTTCATTTCAGCTCAAAGATCTCTTGACTGAATTGCAGAAAAAACTTGATGATTCATATTCTGAAGCAGTAAGACAGAATGAAGAGTTAAATTTGGTAAGAAGCTTGTTCTCCGTTGGGCACAAACGAGGCTCCCAGCATACGTATGAAGCGGAGACTTATTTCAAATCCTGTCTGTTCTGCTAACCTCTTCAGCTTGATATTTTTGTCCATTGAAATCATTTATGTAGTCTGACTTTTACAATTTGTCTCTTTTCTCTGCTCCTAACAATAGCATGTCTGGTTCTTAGGACTTTTTTTCCCTAAGTCTGTAAGACTTTCATTCCTGAAACTTCTTGAGAAGATTTGCAGTGTAGGCATATGCAGCAGCAAATGTCATGTCCTTGGAGCAACAGAAGTGGTGCTCTCACTGGTTTAACTGGAGGATTATTCTCTGGTGGGGTTTTTTTTCCCCAAAGCTTTTGAGGATGCAGCAGTGGTATCCGTGCTCTGACTGCGCAGAGCCTTTTCCATCCTGCTCTGTGTGTACTGCAATTGGCCAGACCCAAAGTTAGATTAATTCAGAGTATTCAGCCATTCAGCTGCTGACACCCTGCTGGGGCTGAATGGCTGTGCTGGCTTGGTGCTTGCATGTGTTACAGCGTGTTTGGCTGGAAATGCTTCCAGCCAATAATGCTCCTATAGCAGCTTTCTCAAGAAGGACTTGGATTAACAGGATAGACCCAAGGATGCATGGTTTTCCATTTTGAGCCCTTTCCTTTCTCACTTGTTTCAGTGACCTGTTTTTTAAGGCTGCAGGAGCAGTCAGAGCCTTCCTCTGCTTGTGTTTGGCCAGTGCTTTCCTGCTTTTGGGTCAGAATTGGGGAGAGTTGTCTCTGTCACCGTGTCTTTGGGATGATGGGACAACCAGGCTACTGCCACTGATGTAACTGGGCTGAAATAGTTGGTTTAGAAAAATAACTACCACCACAGTAGCAATCTGCTTAAGTTAATAGTACACTTGCCTCAGCAAGCAAAGCCTCTCGTTCTGAAAGCAAGGGAAAAGGGGATTGAATGCATATCTTGGAGTTAATCAGTAAAGGCCAACCTCTTTGAATATAAGAGGCAACAATTTATTATGTCTGTGCACAACAAAAGCTTAAAAAGCTGAGCTCCCTGCTAGGGCAGCTTGAGTTGCAGTCTGATGGTGCTGTGCTGCTGGGAGTGTGAGGATGTGTTAAAGGACTATCCCCATGCAGCTGGCTCAGGAATGCTGTCCTGAGTGTGTGAGAGTGGCTTTTGCAGGAGGCTGAGGAATAGAAATGATGGTATTTCAGAATGGGTTGCCCACTATTTACAAGGTAAGCAAGGAGAAGCTGAAACTGCAGAGGAGCTTCCTCAAAATGTATAAATCCAGCATTCACCAGTCCAGGTGCTCCAAAGGGGGGAAGCCTTCCAAGGGTGAGACAAATATAATGTGTAGGTTTGGAGTCGGTGAGAATTCAGGGCTCTGAGTAGCCCATTGTTCCCTCCTTTAATCTCCTGCTGGCTCCCAGGAAGATTGACAGCAGGAATAGTGAACATTAGCACAGCACACTTCAGAGGCACAAATCCAACAAAATTGGCACTCGAGCTCCTTGTTAGCACTTCTGTTTGAGTCTCAAGCCTCAAGTGCTGTGGCTGGTTCTGTGTGCTGTGTTGAAGAGCAATCAAAATACCCTTTAAAAAACTGTGTATCCTTTGGAAGGCTGCAGTTTAAGTACTGACTGCAGCCAGTGTGAAGTATTCATCCCTCTTGACTGAAATAGTTTCACTTTTTTGGATTGAATCTAAACACAATCGACAACTTAATATCCCCCTGTCAGTGATTCATGCCTTGATGTGACATTAACAGACTGGTTAAGTCAACATAGTTGTAGTAAGTGGTGCTTTATTAAGATGACAAGTAGAGCTTTTTAGTTTATTCAGCAGTAGAGAGACTGTTTAGCCTGCACTAGGAAGATGACAATCTTCATTTTTGCATATTTGCTGTGAGTTAAGTTGGAGTCTGGGCTGACTCCTGTGATAAGGGTGCTGGAGAGGCTGATTCACTGCCAGTATTGCTGATGCTCCTCCTGGAATGGAGCTGAAAAGTTGAAACCACTCGTAAGGAAGCCAATGCCAACCACGTTTTGCCTTCTGTAGTTTCCACTCTTTACCTTTATCTTTACAGATGGAGTCTCTCTTCCTTGACTGTCCCTGTAAACCTCATCATACATGTCGACTAATCCAGTGTGTGCAGTAATTGTTAGTAAATCTTTCTCCCTTTGCAGTCCATGTGCACTGGGTTAATCCCTGGGACAGACAGATGAAATCTGTGTGTGTGTGTGAGGGGAAACTGATTTTCTCTGTTACTGTTTTGCAGCTGAAAACGCAGCTAAACGAAACACTATCAAAGCTCAAAGTTGATCAAAACGAGAGAGAAAAGGTAGCTGGTGACTTGCCCAAGGTAAGCAGAGACCCTTAGCAGTTGCATGTATAAATGTTAGCAAAACCCCTCAATGTCTGCAGTTTTGCAGTGCTGGAATTGATGATTTGAAGGACCTTGATTTGAACTGCCTGCCTGGTGGGGTGTCTTGCTCCACTGGCTGGTTCCCCAAGTACTGGGGCTGTAAGAGCTCTATCTGCATGTCTGCAGAAATGATGAAACTGCAGCTAACAGCTCTGTTTAATTGTCCTTCTTGAAAGGCTCCCTTGTGCATGATAATTTTATGCCAGTGGGAACAAGTGGTGATTCGGGGCTGACAAAAAATTCTTTATTTAAAAGAAACCCCAGCCTAACAAAAAGCCCATCCCACAGCCCTCCACCCACACCACAGCCTGAGGCTTTTAAATCCAGACTCAAATGGCAGAGGGTTACAAGCTGGTTTACAAAGCACCTGCCCTTTTGCACTTGGTGACATATCCACTATAACCCAGGAGCCTGCAAGTCCTAAAAGTTAGATCTGTGCAAGTGTGATGGGACAAACAGGTGGGTTTCCTGTGCTTTTCCTCGGTGACTGCTCTTACAAGATGGATTGGAGTGGAAAATCTTGAAGCATGAGAGGTCTCAGTGCTCTCTGTCACCCCAGAAGCAAAGCTGTCATGGGAGAATTGATAAATTGAGATGGGAATAGCCTGTGGAGTGGCTGGGCTCTGGCTCGAGACTCTGGAACACCTTGTTCCTTCAGCATAGTAAGCAAGTTGGGCTGAGTTCTTCCAGGGCTGGAGTGGGAAATGCTGTTGGGGGAGCATATCTTGTCCTGGGACAGGGATGGATGATCACAAAAGCACTGCCAGGAGGTGAGAAGCCAAAGGAAACCAGTTACAATAAAGAATTTAAAACATTTTGCTCTGGACAATTACCTTGGGTGTTGACATACAAAGCAAGCTGTGCTGATGTCCACGGTTCATGGTATAGGATTTTGGAGACCTGCACTCCTGCTCTTGCCAAATTTACTGCTTGATTTTTACCTAGTAACTTGATGTGAGACTATTAAAGCTTCTCTGTAGGATTGCTCTCAGATGCAGACAGGCTGACATGCACCATGCTGATTGTGAGGAGACATGTCAGTCTTGGCAAATGGGTTGGTCCCTGGAGCAAATCTGGCATAAAACAGATTTCCTCCTGAACAGCGATTTCCTGTGTCTGTGGTGCTCTCAAGGAGAAGGGGGTTTGCTTCTCAGGCTTTGCTAATTGTTGTGCCTTCCCTGTTTCTTCCTTTTTTTTTTTTTTTTTTTAAATAACATCTTTCCCTTACAGGCCCAGGAGTCTTTGGCAGCTCTCGAGAGAGAAATTGGGAAGGTTTTTGGGGATGCCAATGTTATTGAAAACAGCGACGTTTGCACAGACTCGGTGAGCGTTTCCATGAGCTCGTGCTCAGGGGCCACACAAACCTCAGGCACAGTGGGAACTTTGGGAAGTGAGGTGCAGCAAAGTGCTGCTGCTGGGTAATTAGGGCTTGATGAAGCTTCCAGTCCTACAGCTTGCCAGGGTGTCGGGGTTCATTGGGAATCCTGCTGCTGTTTAGATCGTGACCACCTTCCCGTGGCTTGGATTTGCAAGTAGGGAGGGGAGAGATTCTGGGCTTTTGGTGGGTTTTTGGTTTGGTTTGGGCAAAAGCGGGGAGATCCCCAGACTTGCCCCTTCAAGAAGGAAAAAAGGAACCTAAAAATAACTCTGCTGATGACTTAAGTGGGCTGAAAACACTGTTGGGTTGGCCCTTGCTGACATCAGTAATGCCAAAGAAAGGCAGTCTTGCACAACCTACAGCACTCAGGCACAGATTCTCTTGCCAGAACATGGTTCCTTCTGCTCCTCTGCAGCTGTGGCCAAGAGCCAGAATTTCCTTTCAGCTAGCCCTGGCTCCTGGGCATTTGTGTTGGCCTTGATGTGGTCCAGCAGCAAAATCTTGCTAAGCTGAGCTTCATCGAGGCCCAGCCCTGAGCACTGCCTCATGCTGTGGGTGGGTGACTCTGCAGACTCTGCTGGTGTTCCTGTGTCCTCCAGCAATGGCATTCCAGTGTTAGGGTCTGGAATTGGGTGGGCAGTTTTGCCTGCTTGCAGGTGACTCACCTGAGCCTGTGGGTTGCTGTTAGCATGGATGGTTGTGGAGCTGGCACTCAGAGTGTTGCCCTAAAGACACCACCTGCACAGGGGGTTGGGCTGGGGCTTATTCCATCTCTGGAAAAAAGAGCTTTCACACCAGCCCTGGAACAGCTTTCCAGAAGGCAGCTGGGAAGGGGAAGGCTGAAGCAGATTCCCTCCCAGCTCAGTGGTGTCAATGGAACTCATTTCCCATTTTCTTCTGAGGGACAGAGTGGAAAGAACCAGTGTCGTTTGAGGGGAGAGGAGCACTTGCTGATAGGACAAATAATTGGTATCGACTCCTTTTAGCTGCTCAGCCTAAGTGGCTTCATCAGCTGTGAGAGGAAGCTCGGGGTCCTCTGAGGAGAGCTGTAGAAAAGCCTTTGTAGTCATTAGCAGGAATGAAATGGCTTTTCCAGGCTAATCAGTCATGGATGCTGATGGACCCTTGCACTGGGCTCGCCGAGTCTGAGCCGGAGATGCAGCTGGGCCTGTGAGACCTCGGATGTGCCAACCCTGGGAGCTGATTCCTGGAGGATGGGAGGGCTGCTGAGCCCTCCCTGTGTTCCCAGGGGGAGGCCAGGGGTTTATGCAGGTGCTGTGTGTCCCTTTCTGTAGCAGGCTGGAGAAGAGCCCCCCTCCAGCCAGCTCTCTCTGCTGTGCCCTCATGGCTTATCCCTGCGGTGCATTGGGACAGCCGTGCCATCAGCCATGGCATTTGTGGCTCTGGTCAGCCCTCCTGAGCTGGGCTGTCATTAGCTGTGGCCCATGGTGGCCCAGATGTGCTCGTTGGGCTTGATTGCTGTAGCCTTAACTCACACAACCCCTCTGCTCTTGCTGCACGTCGTGGAACCCAGGTTTCTGCCAGAATATCCATGGCTTTATTCTAAAGAGGAGTGTGGAAAAACAGTCCTAATAAACCTGTAATTAAGCCTTCATTAGTAAAAATACATTAATTGTCTAAGCAGCACTCTTGACAGGTAGCCATTGGCAGAGGCTGGAATTAGAACATTATCTTTTCTCCAAGCCTTTTCTGCTGCCTTTTTTTTTTTTTTTTCCTTTTTCTGAGGGGAGGAAAAGAAACTGTCTCACCAGAAGCCTAAAAACCCAGCTGAAAATAGCTCTGAGATCAAAAAAGAAAGTCTTCCAGCCACTTCCACCTAGCAACAGTGCCTTTTTTTTTTTTTTTTTTTACGAAGGACCTGAAAACACATGCTCGAAAATGAACATATTTGTTCCTTCTGGGTGCTGGAACCAACCCACAAAATTGAGAAATGATACTTGCATAAACCCTCAAACACTCAGAGTGTTTTCTTTAGACTCCTTTTCTTTCTGTTTAAAAATAGACCGTTTGGGGTTTCTAATCAGCTGCTTTGTCACTTGTGGGACCAGCTGATGACTAAAGGGGGCTTTTTAGTGTGCTTTAAGGGAGTAATTTATATTCAGCAGCTTGCTTAGGCACTGAGCTTATTTTGAGGCTTATGTGAAATCTAATGTGCTTTTCCCCCCAGATCTCAGTGTAGAACACTCCATCACTGGGAACTGGGGATGCCATATGTGTGGAACAGCAGAGGGGAATCTGTCCAGACGGTTCAGCTCCTGTTTTAGCTGCTGGGTCTGAATCTGAAATCACAGGGGCTTCCCCGCTGCCATCATCTTCCTCTCTTCATCCCCATATCCCAAAGAAGTGGAATCATAGGATCCCAGAATGGTTTGGGTTGGAAGGGACCTTAGAGACCGTTCAGTTCCACCCTCTGCCATGGGCAGGGACACCTTCCACTATCCCAGGTTGCTCCAAGCCCTGTCCAACCTGGCCTGGAACACTTCCAGGGATGGGGCAGCCACAGCTTCCCTGTGCCAGGGCCTCCCCACCCTCACGGGGAAGAATTCCTTCTGTATATCTGACCTAAATTTCCCCTTTCCCTCGAGTCACGGAGAGCACAGGGCTGGGGCTCAGCAGTGGCTGTGTAAGGCAGCTGTGCACTCCTGGGTTAGCAGGAGCTGCAGTAGGACTGTGCTGAGCCCAAATCCATCGGGATCTAGTCAGGAGTGGCCCCGGGAGGGTTGGGGATGTCTGTAATTCATGAGTGAACACTGCCTGAGATGAGTGAGGTCACAAAACAGAAGGGAGATGCAGTAAATGAGGGAGGGAAGGAGGAGCTGTTGCCAGAGGGTGGGAGTGGACTGGAGGGCTCCTTCCTTGCTCCTGATGCGTTCTGTGCTGATGCCCAGGCAGCCTCACTGCTGGTCAGTGCTGGATTAATTCTCCTGCTGGGCTGCTGATTGCCTTTGCCTTTCCACTTCCATCAGCCTGTATGAGACTGCTAAGCCAAGTCTCAGCCTTGACACACCTGATTTTCTCCTTTAATAAGGGTAACACAGGTTAAGGCTACCCTGATACAGATCCCAATGATTTTTTACAGTAGAAAAACGTTTACCAGTTGCACAGGAGTAAGAGCTTTGCTGTAGATTGTTCTGTTCTCTTGTCTGAGCCCGCAGTCGTTTCTGTAATGGTGCAGGTGCTTGAGTTTGATTTACTGCTCATTCTGCATTTCCAGCCAAATGGGAGCAAGGAAAATGGCCCTCTCTGAACTCCCTCTAATTTCCCTGGAGCTCTGGGGAGAGATTTGCACCCTCATTGTGCATCAGTCTCATTCTGTGGGTAACACCAGAGCGGGGCTGACGGATGCTGAGCGCCTGCAAACACCTCTGTGCTCCTGTGGAGAATTGGGTACTTCTGCATTGCTGACACCATGGCAGAGTTGCTTATTTTTAGCTGTTAAATTTCAAGGAAAAGCTCTCCTGCAGGTGATCTGCATGTCTGTGTTCTGAGCTGAATGAGGAGCAGTGAGGTGTGTGTTGGATGTGGAGTGCTCTGTGTGTCTCTGGAGGAGTTAATCAATAAAGGTAATAAAACAGGGTTTACACAGCACTGTTAGCCCAGCAAGGCTGACAGGCAAGGAGGCAGGAGGGGGAGAGTCCATCTTCAGCTGTGACACTTCCTGACTAATAAACTGTCGAATTCTTAGGAAAAAAAAAAATAAAGGGATTTATTTTTGTTTCAAAACACAAGCTCAGCATTTTCATTTCAGCACAGGAAACTTTCTAGCTCATGGTAGCTTTCATTTTTCCTTCTCTCCGTGTTGACTGGGGCTTGGACTGCTTTGTGAAGCCCTCATCCAAGTCCAGGTGTTGCTGGGAAGTGGGAATTTCGCAGGGGTTTGGAGCTGAGGGTGAATCCATGGGATAGCTGTGGGTGGGGGAGGGCGTGGTTCTCCAGGCAGCTGTTCCAAATGCTGTTTCACAGCTGGAGCTGCCTTGGGCTCTAGGTTTGGGTACTGCTGAGGACACCATCCCACAGATCCTCAGTCACACCCAGTCCTTGGTGGTCCAGGAGTTTTTCTGTTCCAGCTGTGGGGTCAGAAATCATCCCTGTGCACCCTGAGCTGTGTTATAAATCACATCTGGGGGTGGGGGGGGTCAGCCAGGCTGGTGGGGAAATAACCTTTGAGGCTGGATCAGCTGTGGATACCAGCACCATTCCTGGAAGCAGGGAGTACTGGAGTCCCAGGCAGGGAGGGTAGGAGCTGGATGTGCAGGTGATTCCCTGGAACAGGAACGGGCTCCTTGACTTTGAGCCATGTTCTCCTTAAACGTGGCCATAACCCTCTGGCTTACAAGAATTGTTCCCATCTGCACCACGAGTTGTAATTTTATACAGAGGATCCAATTCTAGGCTTCCTTGGTAATTGGACTGTAAATGAGTTTTTAATGATTTCCTTTTTTTTCCTTCTTCCAGGAATTGAGTGATAAAAGGCGAAATGTGGCGGTGAACCTTACCCAGGATGTGGGTCATCTCAAGAAGCTGCTCGTGTCAATAAGCCAAATGCTGTCAAAGGGATGAGGACACTACAGCCAGGTGGGTGTGACCAGTGGCCCCCCAGTTCAGCTGTTGAGAAGGCCACTGGTCTGTGACGGTGGGACTTTGTTCAAATGTAACAACTCTGGTGTCAAAATATGAGACTTTTTAGAATCAGATCACAGAAGCAGTGAATTATTAAGGTTGGAAAAGCCTTCTGAGACTGTGAGTCCAACCCTTCCCCCAGCACTGCCAAGGCCAACACTGACCATGTCCCCAAGTGCCACAGCTACACAGCTTTTGAATCCCTCCAGGGATGCGGACTCCACCACTGCCTGTTCTGAGCCTGACCCTCACAACGCTTTCAGTGCAGAATCTTCTCCTAATACCTGATCCAAATTCCACATGCAAATCATAAAAAGCTTCTGGTGGGCACTGGATTTGTTCCTGTCTGGATGCACATGTCAATCAGCTGAGACTAATCTTGTGTCCCCTTGTCCCTCTCTAGGCATGTAATTAATTGCACCCCTCCCTTCCACTCCCTGCTGCTCCTGCAGCAGTTGCCCCAGGTTTTGTTCTCCCAGAGCCTGTGCCTTTTTTCCTCCTTGTTTGCTAAGTGAGCAGATTTGTCTGCACTTCCATGCTCTGATTGCTTTGGGATGGAGGATATAAAACAACCCCCTGGGCTCTCACTGAGCTGCCTGTGAGTGTCTCAGGGACTGGCTGGGAGTGTCTGAAGCACCAGCCTGACATGAGCTCTTCATCCAGTCACAGACACGTGGACAAGGCTTTTATTTCAGTACACAGCCAGCTTGGAAACCTGGCCCTTTGTGCTGGTGAACTTCTTAAGTGACCCAAAGTTAGCTGAAAGTTGGATAAACTCAAGACACTGAACTTTCTCAGGAAGCTGATGCAGATCTGGGTCTGAACTGGGAACTCTTTGTGTTGGGAGGCAGCAAAACCTTGGCACTGAACAAGGAGTGTCAGAGCTCCCTTTCACCTGCTGAGGATGGGGACTTGTCTTACTCCTGATTTAGGTGTTTTTTATGCTCCTGCCTTTGTGATGCACGGACAGCAGAGCTGCTACAGGGCACCTGGGTGTTCAGGTGGGAGAGAGGTGCTGCTGCACCTTGGCCTCTGCTCTGGGAGGCTGTTCCTGCTCAGCCTCCACCACCCAGGCTCGTTCCCCTGGGCTTCCTCGTGGGTTGACACCAAGGAAATGCTGGTGAGGTCCTGGATTTTCCCTTGGGAAGCTGCTCCTCTGACCTGGTGATTTGTGTTTCTCTTGCAGAGTGAAGTCACGGGGGAATCGTTCATTTGAGGATAGCAGAAGGCATTGTATTATATTTTGCCAAATTAAAGCCTTATTTATGTTTTCACCCTTTCTACTTCGTCAGAAACACTGAACAGAGTTTTGTCTTTTCTAATCCTTGTTAGACTACTGATTTAAAGAAAAAAACCCAGCTCTGTAGACACCTCCAGAGTTTAGTTTTATAATAAAAACAAACCTGTTTGGATAATTAGACCTTTACATTCCTGGAGAGACAGTAAACACATAATCTTTTATCTTATTTTGCTCAATAAAACTTGTCCGGAAAACTCCAACGTGGTAAAGTCACCGATGGGAAATGGCATTTTAATACTGATGTTGTACACTGTTTTACTTAATGATATTTTTGGGATTAGCTGCCTCTGACTTCAACCTCAAGTAAACACTCCTTTTTTCCTTTTTTTTTTTTTTTTTTTGGTTGCTAATGTAATCAGTTTTTGTAATGGTGTCAGCAAATAAAGGGATGCTATTATTCAAGGTGTTCCTGCTCTCTTCTTTCAAGTGAATTTGGATGACTCAGGTGAGGTTTCTACCTGTCCCCTCCCTGAAATGAGCATCAGGCTGCACCCACTGTGCTTGTTTTTGGGCAGAGGAGGAGGCACCAGCTTGAGAAGAGGCAAACTGCTTGAAAACTCCAGAGCAAGTTGTTGTTTTAAAGAAAAGGTATTAAGGTTTGAAAAAAGACAAGCTATCCCCATCAAACTGCCATGTAAATTGTGGTTCTGTGTCGTGTGTTATCATTGGGAAAAATCAGGGAGTGCAAGGGGGAGGAACAGCTGGAAATGCTGGATGTGGCAAAGCCGGTGGGGTGCAGAGTGTCCATTTGCCCCAGATCCACCTCCTGGATGGGACTGGGAGAGGGTTTGGGTGCTCTGTTACCTTGTGCTTTGTTGGGAAGAAGTGTGGGAAGGGTCTTTGATGGGACAGGGATTCTGCTGGGGCTGTGGGGAGATCAGGTGGCCCCTCCTCTGCTTTGGGATTTTAAGTGTGTCTTAGAGGAACCCTTCAGTCCTGTGGGATTGATTCTTCACTGGGCAAGGCGAGGGGTGGTTTGGTTCTTGAGAACACTTGAGGATGTGATTATCCGAGGGAAGGCAATAAACTGGGTCAGCCGTTAATTGGGGGGTTGATTGCAGAGGTGAAACAGATCAAACTGCTCACCCTGAGCTGTTCTCACTCCCCTCTGTGCTGTGTTTTAGTTGATATTTGGCCTTTGCCAGACAGGAGGTAGAGAAGCCTCTTCCTTACGTGGTTCCAGTGACCTGGATCATGCTAAGTCCTGCTGAGAGCTGTGGAATAGCTCAGAAGAGGAGGAGAAAAGTGGGAAATGTGGTTTCCTCACAGAAGGAGCTACCCCAGGTCTCCAGCTGTGGCCACTAAAGTCTTCCTTGGAGATTTTATTCCATGGAGTGAAAACTCAAAGGCCACTAGCCTCACTTGTATAGGTGTTTGATGTAGAGCGTAGGAAGACACCCCCTGCAGCTACAGATCCAAGGAAAACCTGAACCCTGGAGGGTCTCCACACTTGCCCAGGTTGGGGTCAGAGGCTGGTCCTTTGGCAGGTGTCTAAACACCTATTTTTGGGGGGTCAGTGGCAGTTTAATGGATCCATGCAGGTTTGACTGGTTTAAAATGATTTAAGAACATAACCCAGGAGCTTTAGTGATGGAGGTTTGGGCTGGGGGTGTCCCTGTGGCTCTGATTCTTTCCTGCCCCTCTGGGGGAGTCCCCTTGGCCACCCATGCTCTCTGAAGCATCATTCCAATGAGAACTGGGCTCTGCAAGTGAAGTGATGTCTATTTTTTCCTTAAAAAGGTGGGTTTGTAAATGCTGGATGTGCCTCACACAAAAAATGAATGCTTCTGGAAGGGGCAGCAGTGCCTGGAGAGCCTCTGGATGCAGCCCTTGGAGCCTGGCTGTGTCTCCAGGCTCTTGATTTTCTGTGGGTTGAGCTGCAGAGCAGGGGGTGAAGGTACTGCTGCAGTGCTCAGTTGAAAAGGGGAGAGATTTGCAGCATCATTCCCTTTCTCTCTTGGCAGGAACTCTCCCTGGAGAGGGCAGGAGATCTTTTAGTTCTGAAATTTAGGCCCGGGTTTTTATCTTGCTGTAGGGGATGTACGGAGGTGTTAAAGGCAGCTGTGAAAGGATCCCCTGGAAAGCCCAGCTGAGCAAAGCCTGATCCCCTCTCTGAAGGGTGAGGAGGGGTCAGGCTGCTTCCCCAGGAGCACTGGGAAGAGGGAAGGATGCTGTTTCATCTCGCTGTCCTCTCCAGCCTTGGATAAAACGCCGCTCCTGGCAGCCATCCCCAATTTGGGAAGCTTTGCCTCGCCGGTTTGGTCGCTGAGAAATCCCTCCTGCTCGGAGCATCTGCTGGGAGAAAATGGGATGAGAAAGAAAGATTTTAAAAAGTGTGGGAAGCTGGCTCATCAGTGCAAAGGCAGAGCCGGTGCTTGGCGTGTTCGCAGGGCCGGGAGCCCCCGGATCCCCGCAGAGCTCCAGCCCCGGTGCCCGGAGCCGCGGCAGGAGAGGCGCAGGACGGTGTCTGCCCGCGCTAGAGGGAGACAGTAGCTAATGGATACAGGGATGCTTTTCTTGGAAAAAGCCCAAAGTGCGATGTTCATATGCTGGCAATGGAATTTTTGGGGGTATTTATTTATTTTTTTGGAGGTGATTTGCACCGGGAGAACCCGCGCCGTGCGGTGCGGGGCCGAGCGCTGCCCGTGAGGTGCTGCCTGCCTGAGGCTCCTGCACCAACCTGGCTCCTCTCGCTTTCAGCTCATCATCATCACCCCTCGAAACGGGAAGGGGACGTGCAGGGGAAGGCTCTGAGCTGTCTCCCTGGAGTTGTTCTGCCTCTCCCGCATCCCGCAGCGCGGCCTTCCCACCACCCTTTCCCGGCTGTGCCCGGCCTTCGGGAGCAGCAGGTTGTTTACCCGGGAGCTGCTGCTGGGTTTTCTCAGGCAGTGACTCACTCAGCTATTTATTGCTGCGATTAAAAAAGGAAAGCTCGAGCAGCTTTAATTCAACCCCAAATAACTCAGCTGGTTTTGCCATAAAAGCCCTCTGCAGTGACAGAGCTGTGTGTTCTCCCGGGGGTCCCCGTGTCCCCCCTGCTCCGTGTGTGACCTTGGCTTTTTCTCCTGCAGCTCCCTCAGGGATGTTTGCAGTTTGGTGCTCACCGAGGATCTTGCCAGGCTGGTTTTGGCAGGGCTCTGCCTTTTGCCCTGGGCACAGGGGTTGTACTGGGGGGTCTTGGTGGAAGCTGAGCGGGAGCTCCTAAGGGAGCATCCAGAAGGTGAAAAACACCATATTTCTGCCAGACTTCAAGGTTAAACATCATCTTCCAGCAAAAACTCTCCTCCATGGGGCCACACTGTGCTTGTGCCCTGGCTGGAGAGGAAAGGTTTTGGGGAGAAAGCCTCTGGTGATGCTGTGGGATGTGAAGTCTCCAAAAGCTTTAAAACAAAGTGGACACGACTGCTACTTTTCCAGCATTCAGGCTTTCTCTCACATCCTATTGGAGATCTATCTTGCTCTCACAAATCCCTGTGGATCCCCTGTCAGCTCTGGCTGGGCAGTGGCTGGGGAGGAGTGATGGGCAAGGGGATTGGAGGGAGGTTTAGTCGAATACCTTCATGGAGGGTGTCTTCTCTCCCAGACTCGCTTAAAACAAGGCTGGACTAATTCCTGAAGGCACAGATTCTGCTGAGAGCTCTGCCTGGCACCGGGGCAGGATTGGAGTCTGAGATGTGGCCTCCTCTGGAGCTTCATCTGGATGTTTTCCCCTGTGAGACTGCCAAAGCAGACGGGTCAGTAAAAGTCCTGAGGAGTTTCCAAAGTCTGTATGAATGACCAGAAGTACAGGACAGCCCATGGCAAGGCCAGGACTTGCTCAGGTGTTCACTGGGGGAGGTTTCCTGTGGTGTGTCCCCTTCCAAACCCCACCTCTCCTCGTGCTGTGACACAGGGATGTACAAAATGTTTGAATTTCTGTGTTTCTATTTTTCCAAGCCCCTGTCTGGGAGGGTGCTGAGGTGGCTGCTGGAAGTGCCCCTGTTCTGATGTCCCCTGTGCTCGGGATGAGTGCAAGTTTTGCTCTCAGCTCGTGCATCCACAGCACAGCCCGCACGTGGCTCCTTGGTGGCTGTTTGCAGCTTCCTGCGGGGATGCTTCTATTTTTGGAGTGGTTGCACCTAAAAATACATCTTCAGGCTCCTGGGGAAGCTGGCTCTGCATCATTGAGGAGCTAATTAAACTGGGGGAAACGCAGGCCCTCGAGCAGGGTTTATTCCATGCTGCTGAAAACGTTGTGTGTTTGTTTTTTTCCCCTGTTTTTGCAGCCATCCACGTTCCTCTTGCACTGCATGGGCAAGGTCCAGAGGTTTATCCTTCCTCTGTGGGAAGGGCAGGTTTGCAGCTGGGTATTTGGGCATTAATGTGGTATTTTTTGTGCAGCTGTGACCCCCCCCCTGTACCCTGAACTTCATCCTCAGCCCCACTGTGACCATCGCAGGACCCCCTGAGCAGCCCCTCAATGGAGAAGGGATGGGGGCCTGGCAAACAGCTTTAAATTTCATCCTTTTAATTTCTGGGCATCTGGGGTTAATATCCAGCTCAGATGTGCTGAGGGGTCCCAGTGGGCTTTGGGTCTCCAGCTTGGCCATCAGCAATTCTTAGTATTAACAAAACCACTGTCAAATGTGGCCGTGGGCCCTGTTTGTGTCACTGTGGGACCCAAAGCCACGAGAGGATGGAGGCTCTGAAGGTTCCTGACCCTTGTGATGTTCTCACAGAACCTGTTTGGGTAAAACACCCCTCACCACCTCAACCAGGCTTAAAGCACAGTAAAGAAAGACCCCAAGACCATTTCAATTCTCATATTCAGAGCCAGAGCGCTCCTGCAGCTCATCAGTGCTGCCCAGGGCCATCCTGGAAGAACCTGATCTCTTGCTTAAGCAAATGGGCTCATCCTAATCCAACCCTATTGAAAACAACCTGAGCTGCACCAGGCTCGGGATGTAATTCTTTAAAATCAATAAATATTTCAGGAGCAGAGGGAGCTGGTCTGTATCAGCACTGCTGGTCCTGGCTGGTCATTATTAATTCAATGGATGCAGTTGTAAATAGGCTGAGGAAGCACAACAGCTGAAATTTTAAGTGCTGCTTGCCCCCACATGGCTGAGATGATTTGCTGGATCTTCAGTGACTCAGAATGGGGCCCCCAGCCTTCACCCAGGGGTTAAATACAGCAAAAAAATAGTTGTTTTGCACATGCCTCAGCCTGTGTCCTTGGTCCCTGGGTGTATAAAGCTGTGACAGCAGGACTTGGACTCCCAGTCAGTCAGTTGTGCTTTCTAGGATGTCTGTCCCAAATCTCCTGCTTTTGGGGTCCTGTGATGGAGTGAAAATCTTGGATTTAGGAGACTCCAAGCTGCTGGCTGCCCCTGCAGAGCAGGATCAGTCCCTGTTCCCAACCCAACGAGCATTTTGTTACCCAGCTGAAATAAGGAGAAACTGAAACCTCTGCCCTCTCCAAGGGCTGCTGAAACCTGATGAGGAAAACCAGCAAGAGCAACCTGTTTGTTGTTGTGTGTGTGTGAGAACACAATTGCTCTCTTGAGAATAAGTGTTTGTTGGGAAAAAGCCTGAAAATGGAACACTCAGGGAATAGGAACTTCTAAATATCGTGGAATCACAGAATGGTTTGGGTTGGAAGGGGTCTTTAGAGCCCATCCAGTTCCACCCCCTGCCATGGGCAGGGACACCTTCCACTATCCCAGGCTGCTCCAAGCCCCGTCCAACCTGGCCTTGGGCACTCCCAGGGATCCAGGGGCAGCCACAGCTTCTCTGGGCACCTTGTGCCAGGGCCTGCCCACCCTCACAGCCAGGAATTCCTTCCCAATATCTGATCTTCATGTATTTTACATGTTATGTTCTGTACATTATGTATTTTTATACATATAATGGAATAGAAATATAACCTCCCCTCTCCCCTTGCCTTGCTGGGGGGGGCAGCTGGGCTCTGTGCTGGTTTTGGGGGGATTTGGGGTCGCTGTGTCTGGCCCTCTGCCCCCTTGGGAGGTGTCTTTTGAAGAGCTTTGCAGCACACAGGTGTAGTTTGTATTTTAAATACACATATACATGTTGCTGCCGGGTTGGGGGCTGTACAGGCAGAACCACAAACCCTCCCCAAGTTTTCTTTGCCCTGGGATTCCTGTTCTTGCTGGTCAGGGTGAGTTTATTGCCAATCTTGTGGTATCAGACAGGTGAGTCTCTCTCTGCAGGGTCCTTTTGGAAGCTGAGACAATTTCATCCCCTATAGCTGGGTAAAGGGTGAATCCTTTGGGACTAAGACCAGGAGAGGATCCCCCAATACTGCATATTTAGCATGTCTTGTGCCAATAATGGGGCTCTGATCCCCTATAAACATCACACATATATGTTACATACATATCTCTGTTTGTGTGTGTGCGTTTCACCAACAAGGGGAGGAGTTTTATCACTCAAGGCTGGGTTTGATGGGGCTTGGAGCAACCTGGGACAGTGGAAGGTGTCCCTGCCCATGGCAGGGGGCTGCAATGAGATGATCTTTAAGGTCCCTTCCATCCCAAACCATCCCATGACTCTATAAGTGCTGGTTCCTCATTTGCAGTTAAACCTTGCCTGAGGATGACTAAATCCAAGCGTGATTTTTTTTCCCCCCTCACCTTTTGCTTAAAACCCACGTTCCAGGCTCATCTTTTACTAACTAAATCCACCTTTCAGCATTAGCCTTTGCCACCATCCTGGTTGCCCAGGCCCTGCAGCCGACAACAAGCTGCTGTAGCAGCGACCAGCATTAACACAAGGGCTACTCTTAATTACAGGAGCTGCTGTTTATCTCCCCGGCTCTGTTTGCTGCTGACAAAAGCCCACTCAGGAGGGGGGTCTCTTGTTAATAAGCTGCGTGTGCGCCCCAGCAGTGATATATTGATGTATTTTTAATAAATATTCTCCTTTAAAGGACCACATATGTATTCTGGGCTAATCCTCTCATTACAAGATCGCGGGGCGGCTCCGAGGTCGGTGAGAGTGTGCCCGGCAAAGCTGGATTTCCTATTCATGGCTGGTGCCTTAGATCTTGTACTTCCTGAAGGGGAGAGATGATGAGAGCAATAACGACTCGCTGTGCTAATTATTGTCGTCCTTGAAGTTTAGAGGATGGAGGTGCATCGCCTCAATTAACAAAATCGGGGAGCGATAACCCCATAATAGAGAAGCCTTTCATTAAGCAGCCCCTCTGGAAACGGGAGGCTCTGCCGAGGCTTCTCCCTGTCCACCGTCACCGAACGCCTTCGTTGGGATGGGATAATAGGGGGGAAATGGGGATTAAGCGTCGGGGGCAGCAGTGGGATGGTGGCAAAGGCTTGTCCTTGGCAGAAACCCTTCCAGGGAGGGCTTCGCTCTGTGCCGGCCGGGTGCAGGGGCCACGTCCTTTTGCTGCCTGAGCTGGAGGAAACCTGGAGTTAGTGGGATGGAAAGGCACATTTCAGCCTTCCTCTCTGCTGTTTGCCTTGCTCTCCCACTCGGGTTGCAGGGGCTTTAATTTTGTTAAAATCCGATTATAATATTCCGTTACCATTTGCTCAGCGGCTGCATAACGGCGGCTCTGTGTACACTGGGCATCTCAGGGAAGGGAGAGAGGGCTCAGATTAAAGCAGCTAAGCCTGCACAGGCCAGCAGCCACACAGGCTTTGAACTGCTGCATCCTGATTTCAGTCGGTGTTTTCCACTCACTTCTGTTTTCACTACTTTCATCATTTTCCTCCCATGAAAAATCCCCCTTTTATGTGAAACCTCCGAGTCTTTTCTTCTGCTGACTGGGGAGAATGAGGCATCCTGGAGGTAGAGAGACTTTTAAATCAGGCTGGTACTTTGCAGGATAAAACATTCCTGGCTCTGTAACTGTGGTTTTCCTTTCCGTGGTGGCTCTGGATGGATCCCATGGTCGATAGAACAGCACCACAACTGCACGATTTCTTACCTCTGTCTCCCCAAACCAGCATGCAGACCCTCAATGACAAGCATCTGTTTTAATTTCCTGAAATATTTACACATTGCATGGAGCAATGGTAGGGCTGGTGTGTCCCCTGACGGTTTTAGGAGGGTTTGGATGGTTCACATCTCCTCCTACCTGGCTTTAAACTCCTTGGCTACTCGACATGGGAGCAAGTGGCGAAGGCAGCCTTGGCTTCGCGGGAGCTTTCTGCCTGCAGGGAGTTGCAAGATGGGACAAGCATCAGCCTGGAGGGGAATTGAGGGAGATGTGAGTTGTCCCTCACCACTCTCCCAAGGTGGGAGTGAGGAGTAGAACCCCTGGGAGAGGTGTGGTGCTGCCTTTTGCCTTTTCCAGTTGTTTTAGTAGTGAGGATAGAGGTTTTCCTCATCAGCAGCCGGAGATGCATCGCGTGGGGAGCCTGGGGATGCTGCAGCATCCGTGCCTCCATGGAGCCGGTTTTGGGGATGGGGACAGGCTGCCACTCATGAGCAGGGTTGTCTCCACCATCCTCTTGGCTTGGGAAGCTGTTGAGGATGAAACCCCGGGCTGGGAAATCACATTTTTGGGTGGCTGCTGCTGTTGGTCTGAGTCTGCACCCAGGGGTGCCGCTGCTGGGGGCCAGTGGTGCTCTGAGAGCATTTGCTCCGTCCCTGCTGGGTCTGGGGGGCACACACATCCTGTAGGGATGGGGTTTCGGCAGCTCCCCGGGGTTTTTTTTTCCTTCCTCTCGCCGGCAGCCGGGGAGCCTGGAGGGGAAGGATTGCCTCCTGTTCTTTCCTGAGGATGCTTCGCACTGGGGGAGGAGGTGGCGATGGAAATGACTCATCCGTCTAGCGGGTCCCTTCTCCCTCAGCGCTGCTCCCACGCGGGAAAGTGATGGTTCTCCTCCTTCCTCGTCAGGGAACAATGAAGCTGTCGGAGCTGTTCCCTCTGCAGCCTGAAGCCCCGGGTGCTTTCAGAGATGCCTTCAGGGGGAGGAGGTTGGAATCCTGGGGTGGCACCGTGGCCCTCCAGTGCCGTCACACACCCCCCAGCCCCGGGGATTTGTGGTTTTGTGCTTCACCCAAGGGAAAATAAAAGGGATTTCGGGCAGGGAAAGGACAAAATTTCTCCAAGCCCTCTCCAGCAGCCACCAGCCCAGGGGCTGGGCAGGGTGTAGTGATGCTCTCCCGGCTGCTGGTGCTCTGCAGCACGGGATATCCTGAGCCATGTGTGCTTTCCACGTGTTTAAAAACCATCCATGAGCTTATCCTGTCCCTGCTGGAGCTCCCTTAACCGTGGTGTCCCGAGGCAAGGAGATCCACTGATTAAACACCCTCACTCGTAGGGATCCACTGCTAAATCCTGCTGGCCCTGTGCTTGCAACCCCAAACGTGAACAAAGCTCTTCAAGCCTGCAGGATTTGTTCCAGAAATTCCTGGCGTGTTTCAGCAGCTCCTGGGAACTGATTTCATATTTTGTACAAATGTTTCCCTGGCCCCTGTGAGCAGAAGGCGAGCGAGTGCCTCGTGCAGCAGCTGTTGGTGTCACAGCTGATTTTAGCCCAAATTTGGCAGCCCTAAGCTCAGAGCCTGCCCAGAGGTTTCAGCTTCTCCATCCCTCCCAGCAGCAGGGTTTGATTTTCCCTTGGGTTCAGACACCAGAATGAGCCCCAGGAGTTTGAAGCAAGTTGCCACCAGCAGGCACCGAGAAATCAGCTCCAGCCTCTCCTCAGGGCTCCCGTGTGCTGCTCCGGTCAGCTGTCCCAGAGATTTCACGTGCTGGGTGGAGCAGCAAAGCCTGGATGCCTTCCATAAGCTGTGGGAGAGCCCTCCAAAGGCCTGGGTGTGGGGAGAGATGCAACGGGGTGGGCGAGCACAGCTGAGCCCGGGCTGCCCGGCCTTGGCAGAACCTGAGCCTGTTTCTCCGTGTCTCTCCATATCTGGATTCCCGGTCAGTGCCAGCGGTGGCTCCTGCCCTCCTCCAGTGTCTGCTGATGCCTTGGCAGCTTCCAGGCAGCTTTTTAGCTCCGGTATGAGGCAGATGTGACCTTGCCAGTGACATTTCGGGATGAAAGGGAAACTCCCGCCCATGCACGCGTGGCTGAACGCCATCAACACCATGAGAGCACGGGAACAGCGCTCTGCTTCCCCCATCCATCCATCCATCCATCCATCCATCCCTCCCTCCATCCATCCATCCATCCATCTGTCCGTCCGTCCGTCCATCTGTCCGTCCATCCATCCATCCCTCCCTCCATCCATCCCTCCCTCCATCCATCCATCAATCCATCCATCCATCCATCCATGTGCTCGCAGCTCTTTCCCCAGCCCCGGTACCCTCTGGCCTTTAGGCTGTGTTGTGCTAGGAAAGGTGAGCGCCGGTATCGATCTCCGGATCATTTTTTGGGGGCTATCTCTAAAGTGCGGCTGGAACTCAAAAGCCTATTGTGGCAAATAGTAGGCTGCTTGTGTGGCATCCCTGAATAGGAGGGGTGTTATCCCGTCCCCATGACAACGAGCGTTTGAATTAAGAGCCGTCTACTCGGAACAATTTGCCGTCACATGGCTCGCAGGAAACACTTTGAAACCCTTGTAGTCTTTTCAATGGGCTTGATTGTTAGCGTCTCCCAAACTTAATCATTAACAGGGCTCTGGTAATTACTGCGCTCCTCGTTTCTCTGCCCCGCGTGTGACCGGCGCAGCCCCGAGCTCCTCCGAGCTCCTTCTCCTCCTGGACGAGGTGGATGAGGGAAGTGGGTGAGGGATTTTTGGCCGGCCTGAAAAATTCGGGCAGTTTGGGCAGCGGCCGCAGCGCTCAGGGATGGAAGGTCTGGAGGGGGAGAGGCTGAGCCCTGCTTGGAGGCGACGTCCGCAGAGTGACCGTGGAATGTTTGGGACTTTCTCTCCTTCCCTGGGAATATCCAGCCCCTCTGACACCTTTCCTTGACCACGCAGAGACACGAAAAAGGGGTTTAAAACAGATCCTGGTGCTTTGCCCACTCGTAGGGCTTGGTGAAGGATGGTTGGGTGCTGACTGTGCCCGGAGGAGCCAGCCCTGGCTGCTCCGACATCAGCAAGAGAAATGGAAATTGAATATATAAACCAGGAATATTTCCTTTGAGTTATTTGTTTGTAGTTTTTTTTTTGTTTGTTGGTAGTTTTGGGGGGGTTTTTTTTGCTACTCAGTTTGTATTATCCAGGCCAGGAGGAGATTTTGCATCCCACGGCAGGACCCAGCATCCCTGAGGTGCAGCGCTCTTCCCCCAGCCACGGTGGCGTGCTGGAAGCACTGGTGAGGCGCTGGCTCAGCCGAGGGGCTCCCGGCAGCAGCCCCTTGTCCCGAGTGAGTGGGATTTGCATGGTGCGGGAGCAGGTGGCAGCAGCCTCATCTGCAATTTGTGTGCCTGCCACATGTCCCTGCAGCCGCAGGTTTTAACAGCGGGGTCACAGAGACGGGGCCTGGCTGGAAGAACAAAAAGAAACGGGATTGAAAGGGCCTCGGGCACCTTCAGCATCCCCTTGGGTGGATGAAACTTCCCCATTCCCGCCCCTCCCTGGCCGAGGCGAGCGGAGCAGCCCGGACTCGGCAGGTCAATAATGCAATTTGCAGCCTCGTACAGGGCCATCCATCAAGTGACAGGATTACATCTCCACTGGTGCCAGGCTGTAATGTAAATTATGTCACAGTGATAGAAGGATCCGAGGATTCATTTCTTCTGCCTCTGGAAATGCACAGCTTGCCCCTCCCTGCCTTTACGGGGACTCAGGGGTAGCATTACCCCATGCCAAGAGTGTTTTTGTTTAATGTTATTGTTTGATTAAGGAATATTTGTGGGGTTTTTTTCGCCTTCAGGAGGGAAACCCTGATGGCTTTTTGGCTGGGTGAGTGATGTGTGGAGGCAGTGCTGGGCTGTGTGTCACCAGGGGTGAGCATCCTGTCCTGTGCCACTGTCCCTGCCTGCAGCTGCTGTGAAGATTTCCCTGGGTTATCATAGAATCATCAAATGGTTTGGGTTGGAAGGGACCATTAAAGACCATCTAGTTTGACCCCCACAAAAAGAGCAGCTGTAGGTCAAACTTGTGTTCAGCAGAGGAGCTGGCAGGGAATTTAGTGCCTACTAATTTAGAGAGCATTTATTCCTTGCTAAAAAGATGTTGGTGGCTCCTCTCTCCTCTGTTTGTCGATCTCAGCTTCCAGGAAAGCTGTTTCTGGGTTATATCCCACCCACACACCTGGGTTTCTCACCCTGACAGGATCAAGGTATCCACAGAAATTCCCTTCCAGAAAGGTCCTGATGCCCTGACAGGTCCATGTGTCGCTCTTTCCCAGAGCCCAGATTAACTCAGTGTATTGGCTTGTGGGGCATTGGTGGGGTGATTCTTTGCTTCCATCAGGTCTGGAGAAATCACAAGTTTTATTTTCTTGGCTCTTTTCATAGAATTAATGAACGGTTTGTGTTGGAAGGGACCTTAGAGACCATCCAGTTCCACTCCCTGCCGTGGGCAGGGACACCTTCCACTATCCCAGGTTGCTCCAAGCCACATCCAGCCTGGCCTTGGACACTTCCAGGGATGGAGCATCCACAAATTCTCTGGGCAACCTTTAATCTTCTTCAGCCTGAAATTTCCTCCCCAGCTGGGGAAAGGGGCTCAAAAACCACGTGGCAAAAGATTTATGGATGGGACATCCATGGCTTCTTCTGGCTGAGCAGGTTGGGGTGTCCGTGCCCATCCCCTGGCCGGGAAGGAGGTGGTCCCAGGGTGACCCTGCTGGTACCCAGTGAGTGGTTCTGGGTGTGGCCAGTGCTCCCAGTCTCCTGAAGGTGCATCCTCATGTTCCTGTCTCTTCCAGCCCTCCTGATGGGGAGGAGAGCACCCAGATGAGCCAGCGCAGAGATAGTTGCCCAAATTTTAGGTTTAGTCTGAACCCAGACTAAACCTGAAGTTAATTAAAGCAGAGATTGAGCTGAGTTGAAACTCTGGAGCAAACCCACCTGGATTTTAGGGACAGCTTGCACAGAAACTAAGCCCACCCTTGGTAAATAAAAACAAAGCTCAAACCATCCTCACTTGGCATTTTCAGAGGGCCAGTGAATTCCATTTCCCTGCATTGCTCCCATCCCTCTCCAAACAGACCAAAAACCGCAGGCTGAAGCCAAAACCAAACTGAAATTCCCTTCCACGCAGGTGCAGGGGAGAAACTGGCACATCCTTGGCTGGTGCTGCTTGACAAAGCCCAGCTGTTCAGCCTCTGCCTTCCACCTTTTACTGATTTCTGCTAAAATTTCTGCACCCCCAGTCGTTCTCTACCTGTGTGACCACACTTTGTGCTCTCCAGGTGAGTTCAGCAGGCTCTGCTCCTCACCTTAAACTCTGTTTAGATCTGGGCTTGCACATCTGGGCCTTCTCACTAGAAGAGGATTTTGATTTGGGGCAGCAAAGTTCGGAAAGCTTGGGAAGGACCAAGGCAAAGGGTCAGCCGTGACCTCTGCTCAGCACTGATGGAGGAAAATGTGATAAATGGCCATCCAGTGGACACCCCAGAATGATCCAGTGCACCCCAGAGCAACGTGTGGGACTGCAGGGAGAAGTCAGGGCTGCAAGTCCTTCCATGGTTTCAGCTGTAGTGGGGACTGGAGATGGTTTGGCTGGGGAAGAGGGGTCAGAACCTTGGCTCTGGGTCTACCCCCGTGTGGGAACTGCCTCCTCTGCTGCCTGGGGCTCTCCAGCCGGGCTGGGATCGCGTGCCAGGAAGCGGGAATGCAGGAAGCCTCCCCGCAGCCCAGCCGCCGGCCAGGAGGCTGCTATGCAATTAAAAGCTTTTGCCAGTGAGAGGCTTAATTAACTCTGGATTTGTAGGGCTGTACCCACACGTGTGTGTTCTGCAGCCAGGCCCTTCTGTTGGATGAGCTGGAGTTTAGCCCCGGCTGCAAGAAATTCCTGGTGGGACTTGTTTGGGTCATGGCACCTGGTGGTGGTTCTGGGCTGGCTGGGGAGATGCAAACCCTGTGAATGAAGCAATTCCATGGGGAGAAGGAGAATGCAATGGGAGTGGAGTAATTTAGGGACTTGAAAACCCCAAATCACCAGTGATGGTGATCCCACCACCCCCTGGACAGCCTGAACCAGTGCTGCAGTGAAGAAAGGTCTCACGTTGAGCCCTGGCCGTCCTATCCATCTCCTGTCAAGCCTTTGCTAAATATCTCCTTTACTCCTTCACATTTTTAGATAGTCAGGCCCAGCCCTGCACTTTTCAGGGTGTTTGGACGTGTCTGGTGGAAGGGAATGGATGTGGGGTGGGTTGTGGCAGCGTAACAGGAAATATCTGGTGGGAAGACTTGGGGTGATTAAAACATTTCTCTCGTTTTCACTCACAAAGCCCTAAGAAGGCTTTTCCTTGCCCATCCTGCCCTCCAGGCTGGTTAGCAGACCACCTGCAGGAGGACTTCAGCCTCTTTGACCTGAGCCAGTTTTGAGTAATTAGGGCCACAAAGCTGCTCCTGCAAACACAGGACTCTTATTTTCACGGCACCCAATATTTTTAACAGGCTCAGCTGAAAACAAACCCCCTTTCCCCCTCCAGCTGTTGTTTTCTGGCAGTGTGGGATTTTTTTCTTTTTTGTTTTTGGGTTGAAACAGATATCCTTGGGAAGAACGGTAACCCACTGACCTGGAGGGGATGCAGTAACATCCATGGAGCACCCTGCTGTGGGAAGGAGTTAACTGGGGTCAGCATCCTGTTATTTTTCACCCCCCCTGCAGCTGATAAGGAAAAGGAAGTTGATATTTTGTGTCCCTGGGACAGCCTCGTTAAATAGGAACATAACAAATGGGAAAACAACACGTTTCCAAAGGTACCCCACTTTCCTGGAGCTCCAAAACAACAGCTCGGGCTGCCTCTCCTGCCACGCAAGAGCAAGCATTGCTCATCTGTTTTGTAGGGATGTGGGTTTTTCCTATTGAACAGGCTCACCACGTGCTCTGGGAACACCTCAGTCTTGAGCTAAATGGCACTTAAATCTCTTTTTTTGTTGGCTTTTTGTGGTACCTTAAAGGTATAAACTTTAATGAGATGCATGGGGTTCCCAGGCCAATGCTGTTTGCTCTTCCCTCCATCCCCCAAGCCTTGGGCAGCTCCTCCAGCTCCTTCTTCCTGCATCAGTGATGCCAAACTCTGTCATCACCTCAGGATGCTCATGAGGGATGGTGTGTGCTTCAATCACTCTGGATTTACCCTAAAGTGACTGAAAATCGACCCTAAACTCCGGCCCTGGCAGCTGGAGAACCTTCCTTTGCTCTTAAAATCACAGAATCCCAGAACGGTTTGGGTTGGAAGGGACCTTAAAGCTCATCTTGTTCCACCCCAGCCATGGGCAGGGACACCTTCCACTGTCCCAGGCTGCTCCAAGCCCTGTCCAACCTGGCCTTGGACACTTCCAGGGATCCAGGGGCAGCCACAGCTTCTCTGGGCACCCTGTGCCAGGGCCTGCCCACCCTCACAGAGAAGAATTCCCAGTTCTCAATATCCCATCCATCCCTGCCCTCTGGCAGTGGGAAGCCATTCCCTGTGTGCTGTCCCTCCATCCCTTGTCCCCAGTCCCTCTCCAGCTCTCCTGGAGCCCCTTTAGGCCCTGGAAGGGGCTCTGAGCTCTCCCTTCAGCAGTCCTTGGGAGGATGCTTGGGTGAAGGTCATTGGCTCTGCGTGCCCAAATTCCCCTAAAACAAACCCTGGAAGCTGCTTTGCTCCCTCCCCCCCGCGTGCTCTGGCAAGCAGTGGCTTGTGGTTGCCCTTCCCCAGGCAGCACAAGCCACAGGGGCTCCGTGTCTAAAACCTGCAGCCCTGTGGGAGCGAGAAATGAGAGCTCCCGTTGATGCCAGCACGGGAGGGGGTTGTTAACATCCCCCAGGGTTTATTTCAGCCACATCAACACTCTCATTATTACCTGCACGTAACAGATAAATGAGCATTTCCACGTAGCCACAGCAGGTATTGATTAGGGCCGGGCAGGGGCTGATCAATGGGATGCTGCTTTCCCTGGCTGGACATGCAGGGCCGCTCAGCTGGAGCCCGTCCCAGCCCCTGGGGACTTCGCCCGTCGTTAACAGCCTCATGCACTCGGACAAGAAGGGCCTGGTGTGTTATCCTAATGCCAGGCCAATCTGGGAATTAATCGGGATGTTTGGAAGCACTTTAGCTGCCTGTGCTGATACCCGGCCCTGAGTTTCCTCTCCTAATCTCCCCCAGGCCGCCGGGATCTCCCGCAGGTCCCGGCGCTGGATAATGTGCCTAAGCTGGTTACAGTGAATTTGCATGAATAAACAGGCAATTCTGCCCGGGCTGAAAGCAACTTCATTAAAGCCCAGCCATAATTCGAGCTTGCTTATTGCCTGTCCTTTGAACCCTAAAAAGGGAAGATTTGGAGCAACAATTGACTTTGTGTTTGGGGTCACAGGGACCGCTCCAGCTCCCAGGCAGAGTTTGCCTCTCTAGAAATGTCTTTTCCTCTTTGCTTTCCTCCACAATCGCTCTGCCAAGGTGAATAATTGTCCTGGAATGTTTCATTTGTGGGAAAAGGTTGGCTGTGCTCACGGATAACAAAGTGCTGGCTGGCTGAAAGGGGGCACACGATGATTTACTGGTGCTTCTCAGCACGAGGGGTCTGCCTGGCCAAACCCATGCCTGGAAACCCAAATGGAGCTGGGATGGGGAGATCGCTGTGGGGAAAATGGTCACATCGGGGTGGTGGTGGAGATGGGGATGCAGGAGGTGGAAATGGGCCAGGGAATACTGGGAGGGAGGGGGATGAACATCCGTGCCTGGGTGGGAGGTGAAAGGGGAGCAAGCAGGTCAGGGATGTGCCTGGGAAAGCTTTCCCACCTTGCATTATGCAACCATGAGAATGAGCTGTGCAGCCACAGAAAATGAGAAAATGAGAGTCATTCTGGGGAGTGAGAGAGGAGAGGCAGGGCAGGGACCCCAAGGGATGGAGGGCACAGCAGGCAGGGCGAGCTGGGGGACGCTGGGGACAGATCCAGCTCCCTGCTGCAGGCAGAGGGTGGATGGCTCTTGGGTACAGCTCCACCAAACACCACCTTGCTCTCCTGGCTCTCCCCGTGCAGCCTGAGAGCAGAGCTGAACTTTCCCTGGATTAATGAACTCTCGTGGATGTGTGGGCTCTGCTCCACTGCTGTTTCCCAGCTGTGCCAGGGCTGCCAGCTCGGACTGGGTGCTGCTCAGAGCCACTTTTACCTCGTGGACCCACCCCATGCTCAAACAGGGCATCTGCCTGGGCTGGGCAAACTCTGGGATTGGGAGAGACTCCAGAGGTTTACCTGGATGCAAGCAGCATTAGGTAAACAAAGCAATAAACGCTGCCTGCTTTGGGGATTTTAGCACGGGCTCATCCCTTCAGCAGAAAATTGATTACCCTGTGAACAAATTAGCCAGGTGTCGGTGGCTTTCAGCCTCACACCCAGCCCTCCAAACCTCCAGCCAAGGAGCATCTGGGCAGTGTCCTGGCACAAGCAAGGGCAGAAACACCCACTGAATTCCCAGGTGCAGCTCAATCACTGAAGGAAAATGTTCTTTTTTTGACTCCCAAGCTCTCGGGTACGTGCTCTAGAACCCACCATGTATAACAGCAGCACTTCTGGGCAAGTTCCTGTGTTTAAGAGCAGGCACTGAGCCTCATTTCAGGAGTTTTGGGATGACTCTCAGACCCCAAAACATTCTGGTTTGGACCAGGTGCTGGCAAAATGCCCACGAGGCCATTCCCAGGATGGGGGCTGCCTGTGCTTTCCCAGCTCCGGCCAAACAGGTGTCAGAGAGTCATGGGGGCCGCAGAAAAACCCTGAAAACCTCAGGTTTCTGGGTGAACCACCACGTGCAGAACGACAGGGGACAGAGACTGAGTGTCCTGCTCCCCTTTGCTGCAGCCGAGCAGCGCCCAGGCCTGGGCACAGCAATCCTGCCTCGGTGCTCACACCGAAATCTGGGGCTGGGGCAGGGCCAGCACGGGAAGAAAGGCATCCTCCAGGCATAAGGAGGATCGGGAGTCTGGCCCAAAGCAGGGAAAAGCCAGGGGGTATGGTTAAGGGGGGAGCCAGGATCTCGTGAGGGTCTGCCCTCGCAGCGGAAGCTGCTTACCCAGCTGTTTTGCACATCTGTAAGGCTGGACTGAGCGAAGAAGGAAGGCTGGAGTTTGTCCTCAGTTACCCTGATGTGATCCTGGGCTGGCAGAGGAGGCGTTTCCATGTTCTTAAACATTCCAGCGGCTCCAGAGGAGCAGGGGACGGAGTGTCCCCTGCCAGCAGAAACATCCGGGGGGGTAAAAACAGGTTTGGGTTGGAGCTGGTTGCGTGTCCTTGTTCCGGGGGTGCTCAGCAAAGACGGGGAGCCGGGAGGAGGAGGAGGATGATGATGATGAGGAGGAGGAGGAGGAGGAGGGTGAGGGCTGTGCCGTGCCGGGAGCCCAGCTCCCATCTGGCTCCCTTATCACGGCCGGCACAGCCTTGCGTGTCACATTGGGATGTAAATCGCATTAATTGAATTCACTTTGGCTGCGCTTTTGGGAGCAGACAATGACTGAGTCAAAATCTCATTTGCATACTGATAAGACACAGTTGAAAAATGATGCCTTCTAATGAATAAAATGTGTGTAACTGGTCCGGCTTGATATTAGCATTAAAGTGTTAATCACTTTGGCATACAAGTTTATAGTGCTGAGTAAATTTGTCTTCAAAGGGTCCTGAAACAGAAATCTCTGTTTCTGGACTGCCATAGCAACATATAGACGTCTTCATTGTATTTCTTGGTCAGAAAGCAGGTGCCAGCTTCTAATTAAAGCCTAATTTGCAATTTGTGTCCTATTCAGTGTTTGCATGGGAACTTTGATGGCTGATACGGTGGTAAGCAGTAACCAGCAGCACGACTTGAAAAGCAGCGATGGAAATTCATCCTCCCCCAGGGGCCGCAGGGCTGAGCCAGCACAGGAGGGCCAGGAGAAGGTTGTGACGTGTGTCCCTCGTCCAGGAGGCTACTTGCAGAGAGGGAGGATGGAACTCATCCCACGGGCCTGTGGCCACCCCGCTCCAGCCTCCTCAGGGCAGCTCTGGCCCTCCTTCTTGGAAGACAGATGGAAAAGGCTCTTTCCAAACTCCCAATTACAGGCTCCAGATTGATGATGCTCACGAAGGTCTCTTGTTGCACATGTTCTCCAGCCCGCCCGCTGGCCTGGAGCAGCTCGTGCTTCCCAGTCTCCCCCCTGCCACCTATCCATCTCCTCTTTTTGCTTCTAATTGCAGGCCGAGGAGCTCCTGACAGCATTAATATCAAAGGTAATTAGCAGCAGCAGGTCTGTAGGTGCAGGGACCCGTGGTGGAAGGTGTCCCGTGGAGCTGGCTGCCCTGGGAGCAGGGTTTGGAGGTGCTGACGAATGCTGTGTTTGCTTCTGCTTGGCTGGGGGTTTGGAAAGGGCCCTGAGGGGAACGGGGATCAGATCCCAGCGAAATTCAATGCTGCTTCAGATTCCTTTCCCTATTGCAGCCTCGGGCACCGGCTGAGGAGCTGAGCCTCCCAAAAACCTTCACAGCCAGAGCCTTCAGCTTTCCTGGAGCTATTTCCCGGTTGCAGAGGCCAAGTGCCTGCAGACCCTGGCTGTGCTGGGCTTTTCAGTGTCCAGCCCATGGGACCCCAGCCCCATTCTTGCTCCCCTGGAAGAGGGGTGAAAGTCCCTCGGGGTGTTTTGGCCACCCCCCAGCTCCTTGTAGGGTTTGTTACTGATAATAGTTGGTGTGGCAGCAGATTCAGTGGTCAGTGGTCACAGCAGGGGTGGCTGAAGGACCACAGGGGTCTCTGCCTTGACCAGGGGACAGCTGGCATGGTTTGGTGGGGTTGTGCTGACATGCTGGGTGTCCCCCCACCACCCTGGGACAGCTGGGGACAAGCCAACAGGGAAGAAGTGACACTTGTGTCCTTCAGGAGCAAACCACACACCCTGGATCGGGAATCACACCAGTGCTGGTGGGGGGAGATGTCTGGGGGTTTGTGATCCCCTGCTCCTTGGAACAGGATTTTCCTGGTTCCTGTTGGCCAAAGGAGCCCTGGAAACCCCTGGAGACAGAGATGCCACCCTGGGCTCGTGCTCCAAAGCTGCACCACCCTCCAGCAGGGAAGTTTGTCCATGCCTCTCTGCTGGCTGCTCCTTCCCCCCTAGGCTCAGATTTCAATAAATCTGCAATAAATCAGCACAGTTCCACCAAAGCCAATTTCACGTCAGTCACTGCTCTGACTCCTGGTTCTCAGCCTTCTGTCCCTCCCCTTCCCACTGAATTTATTCCCTCCACAGGATCCATGTGCTTGTTTAAGTCCTATAATCCATCATGGAACGTTCCTGTTTTAATAGCAAAAAACAAAAAAAGAGAAGAAAAGAAGTCAGTGGCTTAGGCCAGGCTTTGCTGTGCTGCTCCTGGGGAGGCTGATCCAAGTGCAGCACACACGTGGCTGAACGGGACAGCAAATATTGCATCCTTCTGCCCTCAGCCCTGCAATTCCCCCCTGCATCCCCTGCTGGCTCAGGTACCACTTGGGTTGTTCAGCCCGGAGAAGAGAAGGCTCCAGGGAGAGCTCAGAGCCCCTTCCAGGGCCTAAAGGGGCTCCAGGAGAGCTGGAGAGGGACTGGGGACAAGGCATGAAGAGACAGGACACAGGGAATGGCTTCCCACTGCCAGAGGGCAGGGATGGATGGGATATTGGGAAGGAATCCTTGACTGAGGGTGGTGAGGCTCTGGCACAGATTATCCAGAGAAGCTGTGGCTGCCCCTGGATCCCTGGAAGTGTCCAAGGCCAGGTTGGATGGGGCTTGGAGCACCCTAGGCTAGTGGAAGGTGTCCCTGCCCATGGCAGGGGTGGAATGAGATGGGCTTTGAGGTCCCTTCCAACCATTTTATGATTCTGTGATTCTACCAAGTGAAAAGTTAAATCACTGCTGGACTATTTATCAGCTGTGAATCCCCTTCCTGAGGGATTTGTGTCCCCCAGGGCAGGCTCCAACCACTGAATCCTGGGAGTGTGAACATCTCCTGAGAAGCACCTTCTCCCATGGCCTCCCAGCTCTGCTGCTCCATGCAGAGCCTCCTGAGCAGTGCAGTGTGGTGCAGGTGCTCCAGCCCCTTCCCAGACACCTGATCACAAGCCTGGCCTCTCCCCTTGGTTTTTCTCCTGCCATCCCACGGGGATCAGGAGTAGCACCACCAGCCCTGACTGTCCCTGAGAGCTGCTGGTGGGGATGGCTCCAGCTCTGGATGATGCTCTGGGCTTGTACCAAGCTTTTTGTTTTAGATTCAGGGTCTCGTCATCACTGACTCTTAGAAATGAACAATTCAGAAATACAGGTGAAGAAGGGAAGAGAATGGATTAGCACAGAGCTGCCTGATGCTGCTTACGGCCTCCCTAACTAATGGGAGAGGAAAAAACAGGGGGTGTTTGCATGGCTGGTTATGTGACCTGGGATTTCAGCTGGTGATTTTCTCCTCACTGTTATTTCCTCCACCACATGGATCTATTCTGATATTTTTGCTGGGAGCCCTTTCTAACCATTTTTACACTTTTCAAGCAGTGTAAAAATCACCCTGGGCTGATGCACGTGTGCAAGCAGACATAACAACATCACATATCCTGAAGCCAGGGTGAAAACCCCAATAAATTGGTGTGGCTCAATCAGATGTTCAACTGAATCAACAAAATAAATCCGGAATGTCCGAGATAAATGGAAAAAAATAAAACAGAAAAGAGTAACCCACCTAACACTTTGCTCACATAACAGGAAAAGCACAGCCTGGGGCTCCATCCACCTATTTCTACCAGTGAGTGGAAAATACCCTGCTCCAGGAATGCACCTCTTTCCTGCTTGCTGGGGGATGCGAGTTTTCCCTGCAGGGAATATCCTGTTTACCTAAACCCCTGATTCCCACCATTCCAACAGGCACCACACAGGACTGACATCCCCCAGGGAGCTGGAATCGTCCTCTTCATAAAGAATTTATTAATTTAAGGGGTTTTTTTGCAAGGTGCTGGCAGGAAAAGAGGTCTGCAGCCCCCGGAGCAGGGGCCTGGTGGGCGGGGTGGTGGAATCCAGGGCTGCCATGGCTTCTCTGAACCCAGTATCTCCCTCCATTCCCCTCAGTCCCTTCTCCAGGTGGTGCTCCAGGAGCTGTCACACCTTTTTCTGCCATGTAACTCCCTGGGTCTCTGCTTAAACCCTCATGGGAACACGTGCTGGAATTGCTACAGAACATCTGACCCTAAGCTTCCTTGGCTTTGTGTGGCATTATGTGCCTAAGTCACCGAGGCCATTACAAATCTTTTCCCCGAGGGCTTTGTGCTGCTTCCCATCCCTGAGGACAGCCTGGGGCACGTGTGAGTGAGGGACATCAGCTCACAGTCCAGAGACAGGAGCTATTTGGTTCCTGGGGTTTCTGGCAGCTGGAGTTGTGGCTTATTCCAGCCCAAGCACCCCTAACCACATGACAAACATTATCAGGGTTATTCAAATGTTTTACCAGAGCCAGAAATGTTTGAAAAACCTGTTGCAACACTAAGCTAAGCGTTTTAATGCAGCCTAAGGGAACAAGCTCGCTCTGTTCTTTGCACAAACTGGGGGATTTTTGTTATTTCTTAAAGTAAGTTGCCATGGAAGGGGGGACGTGCTGGTGCTCAGTGGACCTGGGCCAACCCTGCCAGAGGGTCTGTGACAGCAGCAGACCCTGTCTGGGTCTTTTCCCAGCTTCTTGTTGTTTTTCATTTGGATTTGGGGCACTTTGCAGGTCTGAACATTCTTGGGAAGGAAAGGGGAGCTCTTACTTTTCGGGCGTGGAAGGGTAGGGCCGTGTGTGAGGTGAGAGTACGGCATCTTGGCATGAAAGCACAGCATCCCAGGCACAGCCTTTCCCATGGAGCCAGGAGCTGATCCAGCCAGGAATCCTGGCTCCAGCTCATCCTCCTGGAAGCTCGCAGTGCTGGAACACCCAGGCTGGGAGCTCGTGGTTTCATGGAGCAGTTCATTTCCCAAGCGCTTCGCTGCCTGAACCAGGGTCTGACAGGGGATCTCAGAACGGTTTGGGTTGGAAGGGACCTTAAGGATCACCTGGGCAGGGAATCTTAGGATTCTTGGGGCCTTGGATCTGGACATCTTGGTATCCATGTGTGGGATGTCCTGGGGGCTCATACATCCCCCCACAGTTAGATCCGATGCAGGTGGAGTGGCCCTCTCCTCCTTTCTGCTGCCAAAACAGAGCTGATGGCAACCATGGCTGGGGAGACAACAGTGACTGACCCACCTGAGTAAAACCTGAGCTGGCAGAAGCTCTCCAGAGGCAGAGTGGCAGCTCTTGGGTGTTTTGCTGGGGGTTTGTGCCGGGATTCAGTGCCTGGTTTGTGAGCTGGAGCAGCACGACCTGCACCGTTTCACCTGTGCAGCCGCTCACTCACCGAGCTCCTCGGTGTCCCCCCGCTCAGCACCTCCCTGCACACACACAGACGCTGCTCTGCAGGCACCACACAAGTTACTGCATCGCCCCACAGCAAATATTTGCAAAACAGAGGGAAAAAAAGACTCGGTGGAGGAGCCGTGACTCACTCGGTTCCTCTTTGGGCTCAGAGGGAATAATTTCTGTGTGGTGCTGAGTGTGCAGCTCGGCAGCAGATGTCTTGGGTTTTGCTGAAGAGGAAGGATTTGGGAGTGACTGTATGGATACCCCTTTTAGTTCACATGGGAAATTTTTTTGCCTGTTTTCTCTACTAAGTGGCTACAGAAATAAAAATGGGATCTCCTTCTGTCTGCTGAAGCAACAGTGGGGCATTTCCCACTGCCTGGGAAAGGTTGTCTTAATCCTGCTGTGGAGCAAGGGCCCTTAAGCACCAGTTGTCACAGGCAGCATCTTTTAAATTTGGGTGAGTGGCCATCCCTGACAGCTTTATCTGGGTCAGACCGAGGATGATGTTTCACCCAGAATCTGCAAAACCAGCTCCAGGACCAGCTCCTGGTACTGTAGCCAGGACCCAGCTCTGCTTTCCTTCCCTGGGGCCAGGGATTGCTCCTGTTTGCTGCACTGGATCATTCTGGGGTGTCCACTGGATGGCCATTTATCACATTTTCCTCCATCAGTGCTGAGCAGAGGTCATGGCTGACCCTTTGCCTTGGTCCTTCCCAAGCTTTCCGAACTTTGCTGCCCCAAATCAAAATCCTCTTCTAGTGAGAAGGCCCAGATGTGCAAGCCCAGATCTAAACAGAGTTTAAGGTGAGGAGCAGAGCCTGCTGAACTCACCTGGAGAGCACAAAGTGTGGTCACACAGGTAGAGAACGACTGGGGGTGCAGAGATTTTAGCAGAAATCAGTAAAAGGTGGAAGGCAGAGGCTGAACAGCTGGGCTTTGTCAAACAGCACCAGCCAAGGATGTGCCAGTTTCTCCCCTGCACCTGCGTGGAAGGGAATTTCAGTTTGGTTTTGGCTTCAGCCTGGGGTATTTGGTCTGTTTGGAGAGGGATGGGAGCAATGCAGGGAAATGGAATTCACTGGCCCTCTGAAAATGCCGGGTGAGGATGGTTTGAGCTTTGTTTTTATTTACCGAGGGTGGGCTTAGTTTCTGTGCAAGCTGTCCCTAAAATCCAGGTGGGTTTGCTCCAGAGTTTCAACTCAGCTCAATCTCTGCTTTAATTAACTTCAGGTTTAGTCTGGGTTCAGACTAAACCTAAAATTTGGGCAACTATCTCCGCTTTTGGCTTATTGCCAGTTCTAATGTTGGTTTTAGTTGGATAACAACTAAAGGTCTGACCCAACGCCCACTGAAATCTGATGGAGCTTTAAATTCTCTCAATACCAACCTGGCCTGTGGATGGAGAGTCTTCCAGCAGATCCAAGCCCAGTTCTGTTCTCCTTTTGCCCTCTGTAAAACCAAAATTGAGCCAAGGGAAGAACAGGCCTGTGGGCACAGAGCCTTCTCCAGGGGCAGGATTTGGCAAGCTGCAAACAGGCAGCACTTCCAAACCCCTCGTGGGGGAGTGAGTGATGATCCAGCCACACTCCAGCTGCAGCCACAATCACTTTACACACCTTTTAGACACCGGTGCCATCGTCTCGGTGTCTTATTCAGCACTGACAAACAAAATTCCAGCTTTCCAAGCCATGAGGGAGGCTTAAACTGAAGGGCTACTCGAGGCCACTGGAGAAAGACACTTTAATGGCACATTTTCCTTGTTATAAAACCAGCCTAAAATAATGAGGCTCATGAAAGGATACGACCTGAACTATAAAATGCACTTATTTAAGTTGTATGATAAATCAGAGAGGGACATTTTTGCCTCTTCCTGAGGAACTGGGTGCAGTCAGACAAGAAACGGAGGCAAGGCAGATTGATTTCTGGTGCAAGGATCTCTCCCAGCTGGGGGTAAAGGATTAGCACAGGTCAAACTGCTCACAAACCTCTGTCAAGGAATATATATATGTCTAACCTTAATGTCAGGCTGGAGGAAAGAAAACCTGGGCTCTGTGGCCCTGCTACATCCCAGTGTGGGGGATTCCATCAGTTCTATCCCTCTTTGCTCCTTTGTCTGGATGCTGAATTTTTGCCCCTTCTTTTTTTTCCCCCAGACAAGTGATTGGTCTCCAGCAGGATGCTCTGCTGTCATCTTAGTGACAGGACAAGGGGGAATTGTTTTAAACTAAAAGAGGAGAAATTTAGATTAGAATTCAGGAAGAAATTCTTCCCTGTGAGGGTGGTGAGGCCCTGGCACAGGGTGCCCAGAGAAGCTGTGGCTGCCCCATCCCTGGAAGTGTTCAAGGCCAGGCTGGATGGAGCTTGGAGCAACCTGGGACAGTGGAAAGTGTCAGCAGCTTTCCCTCTGAGTGATGAACTGCACCAGTAGAAAGAAGGGGGGGAAAAAAAGAGGGTTTTTTTTTTGGTTGTTGCAGCTAAAAATACAGCCTCATTCTTCAAATGCTTGGGAATCTTTTTTATCCCACTCAGATGATTTATTCTGCTGCAAAAGGTCTGGCTGGAGGGGAGGCTCCTGGATTAGCTTTCACCAGCAGCAAGCTGCAACAGGGAGCAAAGCCAGGAATGCCACTGAGGAGCTGTGGGATGCTACAGCACCTGTAAAGTGAAGGCTTAGAGGAAGGAAGGTAAAGTGGTTTGATGACAAAACTTTTGGGCATGGATGGATCAGGTAGGTTTTTCTCAAATCCCATCTCCCAGAGCACTGAAACAGCACTGAAAGGACCTCACACCCCTGCAAGGGATGGGGCTGAGCCCTCCTGTCCACTCAGGGCTTATGTCAGGGCCAGTTAAGGTGCAGGAGCTGCCTCTCCTCCCTTCAATTCCTCGTGGCACTAAGATGCCTCGGTTCTTAGCTGCCAAGTAATTTTCTTTTGGGTAATGCAATAGTGCATGGAAGAGCCTATTATTTGCCAGCAGCAAGAGACTCAGCAAGCACTAATTGGACAAACGAGGCTCCAGGGATTTACAAACTAAGCAGATGAATATGCAGCTGGGGAAAAAAGGCAAATAAGGCTCTGAGCCTCCCTGAAGGGCACCTGGGACAGCACTTTGCTCCTGGAAGCAGAGGCACGTGCTGTGTGTGCTGTGAGGGGCCATCCTGTCCAGAGAGGTCCTTCCTCCCCCATAAACCATCTCCCAGCGCTGTTTTCCTGGGAGCATCTCTGATGAGCAGATTTGTTTTTCCCCAGGGATGCACAGGCTGCACTCCGTGGCAGGTATTTGGAAATATTTCCCAGGCTCTTGGCATCCTGCCCAGCCCACGTTGCCCACAGGGACAGGCTGCCATCAGTTCTCTGTGCTGGGGACTCTGCTGGGGTGAAGACTTCATAGCTCTTCACCCGTTCCCAGCCTAAAATATTCCCTCTAAAAAAGAAGGAAAGGAGGGAAAGAGAGGAAGACAAAATTCTTTATGGGGGATTAAATAACCTTAATTTTTATTCTCAAATATTCCCTTTGAAAGAATATCCTGAGCTGTGCCACACTCCAGGAGCTCTTTTGGAAGCTCTTTCTTCTTGTGTCCCCATGGACAGCTCATCCTTTGGGGTCACAGCTTCCTCTCTGCTCCCCTCAGATGCTGTGTCCCCACTTTGGTCTGTGCAGGAGAACAGCTCAGACTGTGATTTCCAATGCACGACACCAGGCAGTGAAATGGCTTTAAAACATTGCTTTTTGACTGCTCCCAGACATAATTCATGAGCAGGTCACTTTTCCCTCCGTTACCGCTGCCCTTTTCAGCAACCCCTCAGTAGGGAGGAGCGTTTGTCGCACCGCCATCAAAACTCAACACATCCCCAAACCACAAAGTTTCTGGGCGTGAGATCTGCTGTCCTCCACATCTGGGTCTTGCTCCATGACCTGGGTACCAAGCTGCTGCCATAAAATGAGTGATAAGGTGCTGTGTTCCATCAGTGTCCGGGGCTGAAGGCTCCTGGTCCTGGAGTGATGCTGGAAATGCCCCAGAGAGGACGGCCAAGAGATGACTGATGGTGTCGAGTCAGTTACTGCAAGCCCTTCTCCCAGGAAAAAGTGGTCCTGGCTGGGGTTTGGATGATAAATCACTGCCTTTTCCTGCAGTGCATTAGCACTTGATCCCAGAGGTCGAGCCAGAAAACAACCTTCTCCCTCTAATTGACATGCAAAGCTACTGCTGTGTATTAACTTGGATTTGGGCTGAACTCTGAGCCCCGGCGCTGAGATCAGAAAAACGGAGAGTGGTAAATCTGCAAGAAATTGCTTGGATATTTATAGGCTCTCAAATGTGAAATGATTATTTAAAAAAATAAAAATAAATAAAAATGGCAGTCCACAGGATGGTCAAAAAGTCCCCAGCCCAGTGTGGTGGGAAAAGGAAATATGTCATGGCTTTAAGCACCTGGAGAGCTTTCCAGGGTGGAATCGTGGATGTCCTCTGTGTTTTCATGGCTTTACAAATGAATGGGTTTGTTTCACGGTGAGAATCATCAGCGAGAAGGGGAAATGCTGAGGCTGGAATCACACTGGGTAGTGAATGGGGGACCCCAACAATTTCCACCTTCTTGTGGCTAAAGAACAGAAATTAGCCAGGTGATGCACTGCTTTTAAAGCCTGAGGAAAACAGCAATGGAAGGGATGATTTTCTACCGTTTGACCCCCTTTTTCTTTGCATCCAGTTAATGCTTTCATGCTTCCTCTGCAGTCCTGATGGACAGAAACCTGTTAGAAAAAATATCTTCCACATAACTCTACAAATAAACCATGAGAGCTGGTGTGGGACTGGGGGTTACAGACAAATATCCCTTCAGTTTTGGGGAGCATCACCATTTTTGTGGTACCCCAAACCTGGGAGACCTGATATCTCCTGCACTGGGGTTTTCACTTGAAATAGGACCTGCCAGCTAATCCAAAGTGCAAAACTTCTTGCTAAAGGTGAGGTGGCAACACAGAGCGTAAAAAAAAAAAAATGATGTTAACACACCTCTCCTTTAGTCTGCCTTCAGAATTACCCAGTCTTGTAAAGAAAAACCTTCCAGACCCTCTCTGTACTGTCTGGCTTCATTTTTGCATGTCTGAAGGAGCTCTTCATTACGTCCTCCAGAAATAATGAGAGAAGTCGAAATGAGGAAAACACAATGAAAAGGGCTGCTGTAAACAGAGCTGCATCTTCCTACAGGTCTCTGGAGTTAGAGGCTCTCATTAACCATCGTGTATCCAAGGGCTTATGAATTCCAATTATTGTTTTCTCTGTGTACTTTTCTTGCAAGGAGGACAACGATTAATTAATTGGTCCTGGGCTTCGTTAATGCTCCTGGGTCCGGCAGGACTTAACAAGGTGCCCATGGCCAGGCTGAGTGAGGGCAGGGGGGAGTCCTCACACAGAGCTCTTGTGATGAGAGGGGAGAGGACCTTCACCTCTGGGCTTGGGCTTGAGCTAGGAATCTGGGAGATTTTCACCTTTTTGGGGGCAGGAATATTCTGGAGCTGATCTAGAGGGATGGATGTCATGGGTCTGCCTTTAGCCTGCAGAGAAACCCTTTCCATCCAGGGACATCTGTGGATGTCCAAGACCTGAAGTGTAGCTCTTTGCTTTACCTTTTTTTTTTTTTTTTTTTTTATTTATGACCTCTTCTGCTATTTTTCTCACCTGGGTGCCACTCTGATCACAGAGGGTGTGAGAAACAGGGTGAGCACAGCTGGGACTGTCCCACCCTGCAAACACCACCAGCACTGCCAGCGCCTCCCTGTCCCCTTCCCCTTTCACAATTCCAGCACAAAGCCTGACTGTGGTGTGTGCTGTCACACAGCTCTCCTGCAGCCCGCTCATGTTGGTAAACAAGGCTGCTCAAGCAGCTTTTCCCAACAGGCATTTGCTGGATGGGAGCAGCCTGGATGCTTTTCCCTGCCCGGACGCAATCTGTGCAGCACGTGGAGTGCATTTCAGGTGTCTGCAGCTCTGCTACAGCAGGCACATCACCAGCCTGATTAACAGTAATAATCATTATGAGAGTAGTAACAACAACAACAATAACACCTATTAAAATTACTATAACAACAACAATAATAATAATAATTAATATTACTATTGCTACTACTACTACCACTACTACTATCACTATTATTATAATACCATCCTGACCTCAGGATGAGCTGCAGCCAGTTCAGGCCTGAGCCCAGAGCAGAACCAGGCTGCTGCAGCAGTGAGCAGATGCCAAAGCTGGCAGAGGGTGCATCTGTCTGCTCCTTCCTTTCTGAATCCCGGGCTGATTCCGTGTCCTGGTGCCTGTGAGTGATGAGCCCTGACTTCAGGGCAGCCAAGCAGCACAGGGTGGGCACTCCGCAGCATCCCACAACAATCCCATGGGGTGCCTGGTCTTGGATGAAGCCCCAAGGTTGACTTTTTAGGGTGGCTTTGGCTCCCAGCAGGTACTGCCGCCCTCCAGAGCTCCCAGTTCCTGCTGGGTGAGGGTCAGGGGGTGCAGCTGGGCTGGACGTGGTGTTCCAGGACCTGATGTGCACTGATTATCACTCACGGTGGGCAATTCAGACTATGAACTGGCTCACGTTGAAAGGAGTCCACTCTCAACCCAGATAAATCAGGGTTTTATCCAGTATCTGTTCTCCAGCTTGGTTTGACCAGCTGAACCTGAATTTGGGCATTTGTATAGATTTGTGCCAATTTAGGCACTTGTGTAAGTGAGCAGGGGGCAGGCAACTCCCCCCATGCTCACACTGCAGCCTTGCTCTCACCCACATCTCGTTTTTCAAGGTGATGCCACAGCGAAATAATTTCTGTAGGTGTTCCTCAATCTCTGCCAACATCTGCTGCTTCCACCCCCAAACTGGGTAAATTTTTGATCTGAACTTCCAGGCTGAGGTGAATTTGTACACTACGTTCCTGTTGTTGTCTGGCTTGCTCGGGGAACAAGGATTCCACAGTTTTCCCTCTGTGAATCCTGCTGGGACATGACAGAGTGTTTTAGAAGGCTCTGTTTAATTAAAACACTAACAACAGGAATTTCTGGAAAAACATCAGAGGTCCTCATAAATTATCCCAGTCTCCCATGTTTCACACCCCCAATCTTCTACCTTTTCTTTACTCCATGTTATTTTGGACTGTGTTTCAGGGGAATCTTTATGGGTGAAGCATGTTCCTGGCTTTGACTGGCTTACTTACAAATTACCCTTTAATCAACAGATTTGATATCGATTAATAATTCATAGTCTGCTCCTAGGATAAAATTGCATAATAATGTCTTTGATGCAGCCCAAAGTGTCCATTGTAGATGGCATAAAATGTTAATTAGCAGAAAAATGCAGTTAGGAGAAAACACTTTTAATTATGTAATAGGCCTCATTACAGTGGGTAATCAACAGTGCTTCCAAATTAGCCCACTGACAGCATTTATCTATACATAGCAAATAAACTTTTGTTTGCAGAAAATGCATTTGAACAGCCAGCCTAGGAATTGCTTTCAGGCAGTTTTTTAAGTCACTGCAGTCCCCAGAAATATTTTAACAAGGACCACTCTTCTCTTGGCTGAGCGGGCCATATGTAAAGCCTACAGAATAATGGGGGAAATTGTTCACAAATATTTGCTCAGATATGCAAGCAAATTTCAGTTTGACCTTTTGCAGGACCCTCATCTGAATACTGGAGCGTTTTGCTGATGGCAGTGCCCAGAGAAAAATGTAAAGCATGGGTGCATGAATACCCCCTGAATTTCACATTGTGTGTGAGGTCTGTGGCCCTCACTGGCTGCTTTGTTGGAGAGTGGCATAAATCACCCAGTCCAGCAACTGAAACGTGTGGTCAATAGGGCTGGGATTGCCTCAGGGTGTGTACAGAGACCTGGCTGGAAGCTGCTCATAAATCCAGCTTTTCCTCGGGAAGGGAAACGGGAGGGAGCTCAGCAAGCAGATGCCTCATGGTGATCTCTGTCCCAGCTGACTTGTCTAAGCCAGAGTGAAATTAAGGGTTTGGCTGAAATGAGCTAATTGACCCAAAGTCAATGACACAGGGTGGTTTTTTCGCACCCTGAAGCATTTTGCTGTTTCTGCTTGGATTTTTACAGTTACCCTCAGAACAGCTTTCAACCCTGATTTCTCTTCCAACTCAGCCAAACCTTTACGAGGTTCCGTATGGAGACATGGTCCAGCTCAGACATTTTGGGGTAGGGATAATGGATTTCTCACGTCCTCTGTCCAGCCCAAGAAACCTTCCTGTCTCACTGCAAGTCATTAGTGGTGCTAATTACACCCTGCAGCCAGTGGCTAAGCAGTGCTAATGGCTGCTGGTCTTCCTCAAAGGGACGGCGTGAATCCTTGGGATACCAGGACCTTTCCGTGTTCTCTGCCTGTAATTGTCCTTTTAATACTGTACAACCCTGATAACCCAAGTTTATCCATATTGTGGAACAGACAGACACTCTGTTATTAGATTTGCTCTTGCAGACACCTCGCTGGATTGTCTGAATGTAATTTGGAGTCTCTAAAATCTGCGGGCACAGATCTCTGCCTCCTTCGCTGTCTGGTCATTTCTATTCATTTCATCTCTGGAATCTAATGTAATAAAATTGTAAAAGGCTCGAACTCCTCAGCATTTAATCAGCTTAGTATGAGAGAATTACATCAGCAGCCCTTAGGTGTACTTTACCCAGCGAAGGAAATCTCACATTAGGAGGCAATCGCATTATTCTCACTACTGAGGGTTGCAGGAATTCCCTAAGAGTTGTCAGGAATACAGAAGACTCGAGGTAGGCTGTGTCTTTATTTACAGCAGGTAAAGAGCAGGAGGGTTTTGCTCTGCCAGCAGGGCCAGCCAGAGCTGGGCCTTGCACCCAGAGCCTCCTGGATCCTTCACTGAGATCCAGAGTTCTACATCAGACAGGATTTAGGGGGAGGTAGAAGCTTGGTAGATCCATCCCCATCCCTGTTGAAGACACTTTCCATGCTCACGAGAGCAGCTGTAGGTCAAACTTGTATTCAGCAGAGGAGCTGGCAGGGAATTTGGTGCCTACTAATTTAGAGAGCATTTATTCCTTGCTAAAAAGATGTTGGTGGCTCCTCTCTCCTCTGTCGATCTCAGCTTCCAGGAAAGCTGTTTCTGGGTTATATCCCACCCACACACCTGGGTTTCTCACCCTGACAGGATCAAGGTATCCACAGAAATTCCCTTCCAGAAAGGTCCTGATGCCCTGACAGGTCCATGTGTCGCTCTTTCCCAGAGCCCAGATTAACTCAGTGTATTGGCTTGTGGGGCATTGGTGGGGTGATTCTTTGCTTCCATCAGGTCTGGAGAAATCACAAGTTTTATTTTCTTGGCTCTTTTCATAGAATTAATGAACGGTTTGTGTTGGAAGGGACCTTAGAGACCATCCAGTTCCACTCCCTGCCGTGGGCAGGGACACCTTCCACTATCCCAGGTTGCTCCAAGCCCCGTCCAGCCTGGCCTTGGACACTTCCAGGGATGGGGCAGCCACAGCTTCTCTGGGCACCCTGTGCCAGGACCTCCCCACCCTCACAGGGAAAAATTCCTTCCCAGTATCTCATCTATCCCTGCCCTCTGGCAGTGGGAAGCCATTCCCTGTGTGCTGCCCCTCCATCCCTTGTCCCCAGTCCCTCTCCAGCTCTCCTGGAGCCCCTTTAGGCCCTGCAAGGGGCTCTGAGGTCTCCCTGGAGCCTTCTCTTCTCCAGGTGAACACCCCCAGCTGTTCAGTGTAGGTGGGAATCTCACCAGAGCAGAGTATCCATTTTACTTATTTCAACCTGCAAATCTTAAGCAACTGGTGTGATAAGGTGCCTAAAGAGCTGGTGTGAGGAAAGAAATGGTCCAAAGGATGATGTGTCCCACTCAGCTGCCTGGGGTTGCACAGAAACTCTGTGAGGTGAAGCAGGAGACTAAACCCACGTCTTCTCTGGGTTATGTCACTGCAAAGCCACTGTGTCCCACATCTGCTTCCCAGCCCTACCCATGGGTGGCTGAAGTTGGGCCAAAAAAGGATTTCCAAGCTTGTTTTTGGTGCATCCTGAGGTAGGCTTGGCTGAGAGGCAAAGAGAAAGGAGGAGGCAGACAGGGAGAGAAAGGAACTGTTAACGTAGCACAGGGACTGCACTTCTCTGGGCATGCTGAGGCCAGGGTTGTCCAAACCTGTCCTCCTCTCCTGCCTCATGGATCTGTGCTGTCCTGACCCATGAGATGGCATTTCTGCCTCCCTGGCCACCAGTGTTATTTTAAAGGAAAACAGCTTGCTTTTTTTCCAGCCCAAGCTGGCTCTGCCAAGCTCAGCCCCTCTAACCACAGTCTGGGCATTTATTTTTGTCCTCCAGACTTTCCAAGCCATTTCTTGGGGTTGTTTGTCTGGTTCTTGCTGGGAGTGATGGAACATGATAAAAATAGAGAGGAGTCCCGGACTCTTCTTCTGAAAAATTCACAGCGAAGTTTAACACAAGGCTCAGGAAACCCAGGCAGGGTCTCAGTGCCAGAGCAGGACACCTGACATGTCTTGGAGCCATCCATGGGGTCTGGGTGATTGAATACAACTCGTTAGGGTGGCTCATTAGGCCCAGCTTGCCCTTGGGCCTGTCTTCAAAATATGGATTTGCTAAAATATTCAAGGAACTGTGTCTCCAGCTTCAGCGAAGGCATTGGGGCTGAAGTTGGTCGAAATATAAAGAGTGGAGCCACCTCCACCACCACATCGACTTCAGAACCTGGGGCTTTAATTAAAATATCAACCATGACGAGACTTGCACCTCAGCTGGAGGGTGGGCAGCGCTGGGTCCTGTCCCCACAGCACCTTTGGCGATGCCTGCGTTCTGGGAAAGCCGTCGGAGCCCAGGTTTTGTTCCGCCTGGAGCCAGGTGCGCGGCATCTGCCGCGCGTTCTCCCGTCCCCCAGGAGCGCGGGGAGCAGCCGCCCGCGCTGTCGTGTCTCTGTTAATCTGAGGACGTGTGGCTGTGCCTTGCAAAGTGCCCTCTGCACGCCGTGGGGAGGTCTGTGACGGTTCCTGGAGGAGCTCATCCGTGTCGCCGACGACTCCCCCGGGAGAGCACCGCTAATGCACAGCTGACCGCTGCCCTTCTCCCGGCCACGCCACTGGACACTGATTTAGCTGGTTATGGTTTGCTCAGCCGGTCTGGAGCCTGACCATGGGGTGCTTCAAAGATTTAAATGGTTATCCTGAATCCCCAAGGGAGGACAGGGCAGGATTGAGGACAGGAGTTCAAACATCCCCAGCTCCCTGGGGTTTCCAAATTGATGATGGCTAGGGCTTGGCTCTGTGCCACAGCTGCATTTCAGCCCTGAGCTGAATTGTCTGTCCTCGTCTGTCTGTCTGGGCAGGGTGGTTTCTCCTCAGGATGATGGGAACCATCACAGGGTGCTGCCAGGGTGGCTGAGTTCATCATGGATGGGAAATCAGGAGCCTGGGATATCCTGACCCTGCAAACAATTGCAGGCTCCTCTCCAGGAATTGTTCCATCTAGAGCTACGTGGTGCAAATATTTTCCATTTCCACCAGGACTTATCTTATCTGGGTGGGCTTTGAGCAATTCTGATATCCAGCTACAACCTTTGGTATTTGTGGAATTTTGCATTAGGAGTGACAACCCACGACAGCACTGACCCAGCACTGCGGTGTTCACCACCAAACCGTGTCCACAGCAGCCACATCCTCACGTTTTTTGTACACTTCCAGGGATGGTGATTCCATCACTGCCCTGAGCAGCCTGTTCCAATGCCAGACAAACCTTTCAGGGAAGAAATTTTTCCTAATATCCAATCTAAACATCTCCCGGCACAATTTGAGGCATTGCTTGTTACCCGGGAAATGAGACTGACCCCCACCCAGCTACAACCTCCTTTCAGGGCGTTGTAGAAATAATCTCTGCTCCTCCTTTTGCTTTCAGACAAATGTTCTTTACACAGGGAATGATCTTGTCCAAACTGGGTACCTCGGCGGCAATGATGTCAGCAGTGGTGGTGAGCAGGTCAAGCACTATAGGAATAGGTTGGACATTTCATCTGGAATCATGGGAATCCCTTCAGCACAATCCCTGGAAAAAAATGCACCGGGACACGTACGGCCACTTAGCCATGGATGTGTGGGGGAAGATTCTCTTCCTGCTTGGCAGGAGGCAGCCAGGCTACAACCAGTTGTGCTGCTGGGGAGCTGTGAAAGGAGCTCTTGGGAGGCAGGTTTGGGGCAGGTCTTTGGGGTCTGACCTCCCTGGGACCTCGTCGTTGCTTCAGGGCTGCTCATAATGTGCCTCCTCTTGCTCCTGTGCAACTTTTGCAGAGCCACGATTCAAACCAGCATTAGCGTGATCTGTTTCCTCCTGGAAGTTGCAGCACAGCCCCGGTGCCATTATTTTTGAATGTCCTTTGAGCAGAACAGTTCACACCTCTGGATTCAAATCACCGAGTGCCTCTCAGCGTTCCCACTGCTTATCTAAACAGATCGTATTTCAAGGTTTATTTTGTGGTCAGAAAAATTTGCTGTTGGCACTCAAAAGAAAGCTCTCTGCTGGATCTAAGCCTAGAAACAAATGTGTTGGACTGGCTTAGGCTGGAAGGAAAGGGACTTCAGGAGTTTATGAGAAATGGGTCTCCGAACTGGAATGCTTTAAGCTGATTTCCCAGACTTACCAGTTCAGACAAAACAAAGGCACCACTTTTCCTGGCAAACATCTCCTGTGGAGCTGGCAAGGCTGTGCAGCACCAGCCCAGGGCCTTCAAGAAGCCTCTGAGGAAGATGTTTGAGGCACTGGTTGAAAGTTGATCCTTGCTCAGCTCTGTAAAAAAGGGGACACCAAACACAAGTGATCACCACCTGTGCTGACCCTGAACCCAGGTCGTCTGCAGCACCCTCTGAGAAGTATTCCCCTTCTGCTTATAACTCCCTCAGCCTCTTCATTTTTGGGCTCAAATTGGATTGATATTTTTCTCAGCCTGGACTTTCATTGCCATGAGAAGTCAGAGCAACGCTGATTTGCCTGTTTTTGTGGTAAGGAAACAAGAAAGGTAAGGAAAAGTTTGCGGAGTGGGTTGTACACTCTGCAGTGCCTCCAGCATGGGTGGAAGAGGCTCTAGGTGTGGTTATCCTTATCCTGCAAAGGTTCCTTTGAATGGGCTGCAACAGATGAGCTTCCAGTTATGGGGGAGAGAGTGGGAACAATGGATCTGGGAGATCTGCACAGACTCACATCTCCGGGAAAGCCAGAAGGGTGGAAAACACAGCACCAGGATGAGGAGACTGAACAAAATGGGAATGAACCTCCAGAAAGGGTGTTCTTAGGGCAGTGAAAGACCCTGGTTAAGGGATCTCCTCGTTCTCTTTGATTAAAGCTGGGTACGTGCTCGGCAGGCAGGATATTGTGAATTCCAGCCTGGATCCCAGGGAATGCTCTTTGTGCAGGCGAGCAGCAGGGTCACCCTTTGCCAGGCTGGAGATCAGGTTCTCCACTGGTTTTCGAGGCAGGATCTGGGTGAAACGCAGCCATTGCTCAGATAAATACTGAACAAACCAAACCTGCCCTGCTGGGTCAGGGCCCCATGGTACAACTGCAGCTCCCAGCTCTCCTTAACAATTAATCCCTGCTTAGAAAGACTCTCCTATTAGCCTGGAGACTGCCCCTTAGCCCAGTAAGGATTCCCAGAGCGTAGCTGGCCTGGGTTCTGCCTGGAGACAATGGGAAACCCTCTGGACTCCAGTGGATATGGATCAAGCCCACCCCAGTGCTGATGCTCACACTTTAAATACCCTTTTATCCCTCTCTCATTCCCAAGGGAGTCAGTGGTGAAGGGTTTGTAGACAGCAAGATTTACCAGATGGATCTCAGGCATGGCTCTCTCACCAAGAGTGTTTTCCACCAGGGATATTTCTTTTCCATGGGTGAAATTGTTGACTTAACCCCAAGGCCTAGCTTGGCTACATATCTCACTTGCAGAAATGATTCTGGTATTGCTGGTGGCAATCTAAACTGTTGGCTCCTGTTTGTCCCACTGCCTCTGGAACCACTCCTGCCTGCTCAGGAAGGATCATTTCTTCCTGACAGCACAGGAGGGAAGAAAAATGGGGATGGGGCAGAGCCATGGGAAGGGATCTGCCATCCACGACCTGCTTCAGAGGTAGAGTTTTATTTTTTTGCAAGTTCCTGCCCATCCATGTGAGGCTGCCCAGTTTCTGCCCCCAAGACCTGCACATAAGGATGAGAGGTTTGCTCTTGTCTTGGAGCAACAAATCCAGGGAAAGGGCAAGAGGAGAGAGGAGATGATCTTTGATGTCTCTGCATCCTGCAAAGACAATGATTCACAACTGCCCTTGTTTCCTGGGAATCTGTAAGACATTCAGGTGATTAATTTTAGATTTGCTCACATAAGCCTTTTTTCATCCAGGCTGTGAAAGGCAAAGCAAAGGAGTGAGAGCCCTTTTTGGAGATGCATTAATGATCAGGGATGTATCATTTTGCTTTTACAGCCTGGCTTTTAAACTGTGCAATGACAGGAGTTTCAGCCTGCTGCTGCACTAAGAAAATCTCTAATAAAAGACCATTTTATTTTAAGACAACATCATGAAACTTTACCAGACGATGAGGGCTCTGCTACAAAGTGACTGAGGTCACCTATTTTTTTTCTGGACCCTCTGGTTTCCCTCTGGGAAATGGAGGTTAGAGTCCTTTCCTCCTCCCTGCAGCAAGGTCTTCAGTCCAGGGAGCAATCTTATCCAGCATGGCTGGACACCAATTTTTGAGCCTCTGGATACTTCTGTGGTGTGAAAAGGTGCAAGGAACAGCTCAGATCTCTGGTTTAGCACGTAGTGCAGATGTTGCAGTTGTTGTGCTGCAGACGCCTTTGCAATAGATGTAGTGAGGGCTTTGAATTTCGCACATTCTCCCTGAGTTTCTCAGCTCCACCAGCAGAGATAGGTATGGGAGGGAGGGGAGAACAGGGGGTAGGCAACCCTGGGGCTTCTGCCTTGGAAAACAGAGTGGACCAGGCACCAAAGGCTCCTAATCCTCAGCAATGCATGGGATGGTTTCTTTTCCAGCCAACTGGCTGCGAGGACAGTTTGGAGATCACTGTGGGGCTCTCCTTGGATAAGTCCTTGTCCTTAAATAACTTTTACCCTGGAGCTGAAGGAAATGATGCTTGTTCTTCTCAGGCTTTCACCCGCTGAGCTGTGTCTGTCTGATTCAGTCATATTTCACATCCAGCCCTGAGCAGGTTATTTAAATCCCAGTGGTAAATAAATGGCAGATCAGAAGCACTGTGGTAGGCTGCTTAACCCATGCCCCATTCCCTCCACAACAGGTTTTTTTTCACCATTGGGTCAGAGAGAAAATCCTCTCCTCTTTGGAGAGAAAATCTCCTCCGGGTAGAACACAGCAGGTGGGTCCCCAGTGCTGCAGGGCAGCAGCTCCGTGAGCAGCTCCTGCATCCCTGCAGCCACTCCCTGCTCCAGAGGTGCTTCTGGATCAGCTGCTCGTGCCTCCCCATCCATCATCCCTCTCCCTGCCCGTCCTCATGGCCGCTGCTGCCCGTTGTGGCTGCTGACTCGCGCTGTTTCTGCCCAGCTCCTTCCCTTGCCGAGCAGCTTCCCTCGCTCCGCGGGTCGTTTCCCATCAGCGGCAGGAGCATCTCTGAGCTGTCAACCAAGATGTCTCGGGCTGGCAGCCTCTGGTGACATCTGGTTCCTGGGTCTCTCCAAGGGCTGGATGTGCTTTTTTCTGCAGCACCTCCAGGAGATTGGCTCAGGGTCAGTGGGAGGCCTGGAGGTGGAACAGCAGCCAGAGGTCGCCTCTGGCTGGGATGACCTCCCAAGGGGGCAAGTCAGGCTCACGAGGGCAGAAGATGATGGGCTCTTTGTCCAGGGGCAAGGTTATTTTCAGAAGGCCAGATTTAAAGGGGATTAGTCCAAAAAAAAAAATATATATAAGAAGGCAACCAATATAAAGTCACACAGAAAGAGCAGAGAGACATTGCAGGGCTGCTTTAATGGCTGAACCTTGATGCACAGAGGAGAGTTTCCTTTTGCTCTGCCTCGGTGTCACTTGTGGAGATGAATCTGTGACTTCTTAATGGGAATCTTTGATGGCAGAAGCAACATTGTAGAGGAAATGGAGTAGTGGGCTGGTCTGGCCGCTGAGCACTGGTAACTTTGAGCTCTGATCATGTGGTAGAAAATGAGTATTTTAGTTTTACTAGATAATAACTTTAGCTAGGTCCATACATTCAGAACATTGCAGTGGAGGAGAGGGACCCATTTCCCAGGGAACAAGTGACAGGACAAGAGGAAATGGCCTCAAGTTGAACCAGGGGAGGTTTAAGTTGGATATTAGGAAAGAATTCTTCACGGAAAGGGTGGGTAGGCATTGGCACAGGCTGTGCAGGGCAGGGTTGGAGTTCCCATTCCTGGAGGGATTTGAAAGCTGTGAGGATGTGGCACTTGGGGACATGGGTCAGTGGTGGCCTTGGCAGTGCTGGGGAAATTGGTTCTACTGGATGACCTAAGAGGGCTTTTCCAACCTAAATGACTCTGTGATCAGTTTTTGGAGGTGAGAGAATGAAGGAAAATTCTCCTGTTCAAGTGAAAAGTGCTTTTGCTAGCGTTCCCCAAAACCAGGGAAAAGGGCTGGCGATGCTCAGGAGGATCCAGGGCGCAGAGCATGGTGCAGGTGCCTCTTCTTGGTCTTCTTTGGGACACTGAGATGGGCCATGTGGTCTTCTTCTCTTCTTCTTGTGGTCTTCTGGCACACCTTTGAGAGCTGATGGACACTCATCTCCTCTGAGCTCCGGGTGTTTCTGAAAGGGTCTGTGAGAGATATCAAGCCTGCTCTCACTATCTTTGATTCTTAAAGGGATCCAAGATGTGAAAGGCTAATCAGCCAGCGCTGTCTGCAGCTGATGGAGGATGTAATTTCAGCCCTATCTGCACTTGATAACATTTAAACATTTCATTTAATCTAGGCAGAGGTGGTTTGAGGTAGGCAAAAAGCGCATCCAAGCAAAAAAACTACTAACTCCTCCACTGTCAAAAGGCTGAAACAGATCATTGCTTCTCCTCTGAGGCAAACCCAACCTTCTCAGACCTCGTTCCGACTCACAGAGAGGAGGAGGAGGACGGAGCCCTGTCGAGGGCAGAGCAAATGACAAGTTGGCACGTGAATGCTCTTTTGTGGTGGCAAAAAATAGATGGTTCCAGCCAGCAGCTGCCCCCGAGGAGGAGCTCTGAGCAGGCTCGGGCTGTGCTAATTACAGCCACTCACTCCTAACGAGGAGCACCGCGGGAGAGCCAGGGCAAGGCAGATGGGGGCTGATTTCCCAAACATTGCAGCGTGGGGCTTGGCCAAGCAGAAAAAGAAAGGAAACAGGCAGAGAAAGAAAGAAAGAAAGAAAACAGGACCCCATCACCTCTACAATTCTCTCCAGCCTCTGAAGCTGCTGCATCTCAATGAGCTCCCCACGGCTCATCCCATTAACTCTATTTAAGGGTTGGGAAGTGATATGTTTATCCAGACACTGGGAGCAAAATATGCTCACTTTTTTCTTTTTTTTTTTCTTCAGTCTGGGACATCTTATTTTAGGTTAAAGAAAACAGCAAGGAAAGGCAGAGTAAATATAAGTCCCCAGGAGACAGCAAGCCCACTGTGTCTGCAAAACTCAACCCACCGACGTCCTGCTGAGGGGAGACGTCCACAACTACCCATGGTCATGTCACCTGCAAGGAGAGAGAGTTCAAAAGAAGCATCAGCCATGAACAGGTCCCTGGGCTGGGAACCAGGAGGTCTGACACTGCTTCTCCAGTCCTGAGCAGAGCTGTGGGGTCGCTGGGAACAAGCCCAGTTCCCTTCTGGGTGTTGGCTGCTCACCCTGCTCTTTGTCTTTTTGAACCAAAGGCTCTCCCGGGCTGGCACTGTCTCCCTGAATGTTCCTCCACACACCTCAGGTGTAAACCCCAGATCCAGCCATTTCCACCTGCTGTGAAGTGACCCAGGGCTGGGGAAGCTCCTGCTCAGCTCTGCAGTTTCAGGGGTTGTTCCTACAGCTGCAGCCACTTGGCACTTGTAGAAAAGTGGGGGGAATGTGTCTTCCCTTTGAAACAAGGTCATTGCTTTACTCGCCTCTAATGAGGCTGGTGGAGAACTCTGGATGTGGGTGAGGATGCATGGAGGTCCTTTCCCCTGCTTGAAATGGATAACTGAGTAGATATTAGGAATAAACTCTTGGCTGTGAGGGTGGGGAGGCCCTGGCACAGGGTGCCCAGAGAAGCTGTGGCTGTCCCTGGATCCCTGGAAGTGTCCAAGGCCAGGCTGGACGGGGCTTGGAGCAACCTGGGAGAGTGGAAGGTGTCCTTTGGCAGGGAGTGGGACTAGGTGTGCTTTAATGCCCCTTCCAACCCAAACCTTTCCATGACTCCATGATTCTATGGAAGTGATGGCAGGATTTGTCCCCTGGCTCCAAGGATTGCTGTGCAGAGTTCCCAGCACGGCTGGTTCAGTGGAAGAAGCCTGCAAAGCACAGCTGCCCTCTGCCCTCCCTGCTCTGCTCCCTGTGTCTTGCTGATGGACGTGGCTGGGACTCACCTGAGGGCAGGCTTGCTGTGGTTTCTCATGTTCATACAATGTCTAAAGTAATCAACAAGGTGTTTGAAGCTCCTCAGGGCTGGATTTTCAAGTGTCTGGTGCTCACTGACATTTCAGGGAAGTTTGCCTCTCATATAAGCACCTAATAAGGCTCAGAGGGAAGAGGGCAATAACACTAATAGCAATCACTGCTGCTGCTCTCCTCAGTAATTGCCTTTTCCCCATTTTGTTTATCCAGCATTGACAAACCAATTGGTTTAAAAATGTCAACAGCAAAAACCAAGGGAGTGCATCACTTGATTTCCTTGTCCATCAGGAGGGGCTGAGCTGTGTCTGATAGTCCAGGGACACCATGAGTCTCCCCATGTCGCTGCCCCAGCTGGCTGGCCCAGGCACACGAGTGAGAGAGGCTTCGGCGCTTTGCTCAGGAACTCAATCAGAGGCTGGAGCTGTTATGCAGAGATTGTTTATTCTAATGTTATCTATAGCTGCGGTGCCCTGACCAGTAGCAGGTTCACCTTGCAGGAGAAAGTAGCGTAGAACTGCCTCCCGGCTGGGCGTACCAGAACTTTTATACCCCTTTTCAAGTCCAACCAGAATACAGTACGTTTGGTTATTTTTACTTTTATACCAATTATTTCTAACCTGTTCTAGACATGCAATTTCCTGTCTTATCTCTATTCTACCAATGAAACTATTCTCCCATCACCAAGAATATGGAGGACAGTGAAGAAGAAGAAGGAAAAGGTGACCACACCCTTTAGACTCCATCTTGACCCCCCTGGACATGTCGTACCCCCATGTACATGTTATCAGATCTTTTATATACTGCATTTCACCCGGTGCAAAATGACTATCAGTGCTTATATTAAACTCTTGTGGCTTGCAGCTCATCTCTCAGAGTCGGTAAAGTTCTCCAAGGACAAAGATCAAAGGCAGTGCCCTCTGGGGCACCCCCATTTCGGGGTATCAGGTCCCCTAAATTAGACAGAGGCATGTCGTGAGTACCGACATCCCCACCCATGATGTTTTCCTCTCTGGCTCCAGCTTAGGTTCCTAGAGGAGACAGAGATTTTGGGACAATGGTGATCAAACACCCAGCACCTCATTGCCCATTGCACCCTGTGCTGTGCTCTGGCTCCGTGCCTGTTCCCAGCACTGTGGGTGCCCTGGGCTGTATCCATGAAAACCAGCCTGATGGTTTGCAAAAAGGCTGCTGAGTGCTGAGAAAAGGGCATGGAAAGGGTGGGTTTAACAGGCAGACCCACCTTTGCCACACTACCTGTCCCAAAGCCCCTGTGGCCCCACAGTGTTAATCTGGGAGAAGCACAGACAGGACCAGCAACAAAGATCTGAATTATTTCTTAAATGTGAGGTTTCAGTGTCCATGACTTCCCTGGCTCCCTGCTCCAGCCCCAGGCTTTGCTGAAATCAGGCGTGACTCTCCTCCCAGCTCCACGGGGGCTTCACACCCGACGCTTGCACATCTTCTCCGGGGGATCCGAGCCTCCAAGGGGGGATCAATGGTGCCTGTGCCACCCTGGGCCAGGGGAGCCAGCACAAAAGGAAGCCTGGAGTGTCTCACATAGAGGTGCCACTGTGAGCTGCAACAGAGGCTTCATTCAGCTGCAAAGGGGCTCTCCCAGAGTGGCACTCGGGTCCCTGCCGACCCCAGGGTGGGGTTTGTGTGGTTAAATAAAAAATAAAAATAAAAATAAAAATAAAAATAAAAATAAAAATAAAAATAAAAATAAAAATAGTTAAATAAAGAAAACCCCAAACCCACAACAACCCCCCCACGATTTATCCAGCCCCAGGGAACTCGGTGCTCTCTGGCTGGGGTCAGAGGAGGCGTGTGGCCACCCAGTGCTCTCTGTAACAGCTCACTTGTGCATTTATGGCAGCAATCTGAAAAATGCAGCATTTTGCAAGTGAGCTGCTGGGTCTGGGATGAACCTGCTGAAAGTCATTAGAGAGGAGCTTGCTGAGAGCAAGCAGGAACCCAGCCCAGGGTCAAAACTTGGCTCTGTGACTCAGGAAAGAAAAAAAAAAGAGGAAAGAGAAGAGAAAAGGCTGTGATGTGTTCACCGCTGAACCATATTCCCAAGTGTCACATGCACAACCTTTTTGAAAACTTCCAGGGATGGCCATTCCACCAGATGTTGAGCCCTGAGTGAGGGAAAATCCCTTGGGCTCCACCCACTCTGTGGAGAAGAGGAGACCCCGGAGGCTCCAGGTCAGAGTGGACAACATTCCAGACATCACCTACCTCCTACAGGACAGCTGCCCTGGATGAGGGAGAGCAGCTCGGAAGCCAAGGAGCCCCAAGAGACCTTTGCAGTGGCAGATGACATAAATCAAGGTCCCAGCTCACTGGTGTGACACCCCAGGGTGTGTCTGTGCTGGGTTGGTCTCCGCTGGTAACGCTGCTTATCCCTGAACTCCCCAAAACGCCGAATTTGCCGTGTAAAAAAGTGTCTCCCAAACGTGTAACTCGAGCTCACCTTTGGGTTCCAGCCCCTTGGGGCTCTTCGTGCCCTGATCTCTGTCCCCCAGTTTGGCCTGTGATGGGTCCAGTCTCCTTTCCTGGGCACAAAGACCCTGCAGTTCCCCTGGGTGCAAAGGGAATGCAACGGAGAAGGCAAAAATAGGGGAAAACAACTTTCCCTTTGCTAGTCCCCCACTCTCAGCTCCACTTCCAGAAGTTTTCCAGGCTTGCCTGAGTCTCTGAAGCTTTTTGACCTCCTTTTTTCTACCCCTGTGGCACCTTATACTTTATTCTCTGCCTTCAGAACCCATCATGGCTGTGCAGGGGACGGTTTCTTAGCAGCAATTTCTTCCCTGGAAGCAGAGAGCTGCTGCCTGGCCATAGCAGACACAGAAAATGTTTACAAACACACGGAAAGAGGCAATTTCAAGCCACAAGTTCAACCCAAGTGTGAGGAAGTGAGGTTTTCATGAAGGAACCGTTGTGCAATTGAAAGTCCCCGAAGTAAACAGCAGCGCTCAGGAAAGGCTACAAAACCCAAGACACAGTGATTGAAGCCTTTGAATGATCCATCAAAGCATGAGATATAAAAATGTTCTTCGGCTCGAAATTGGGTGAGCTGGGAAAGGCTGCACAGCAGAGAAAGTTGGTCATGAGGGGCTTGGAGGAGCTCTGTGAATCGGGAAGGAAGGCAGGGAAATGTGGAGGCTGCTTTGGGACAGCGACGCTGCCGCTTTCCCTGAGCATAATTAACAACATGGATGTGTGGGTTAAAAACTGGTGACATGCAGGGAATAACCTGCTGTGTGGACAGGTGAGAGGGGATAAAGTGTAGGTGTGGATGCAGATTTAGCTGTTTGAGGATGAAAAAAGAGCTGGAAAGCTCCCAGGCATGTTTGGGCATCCTGATCTCTCCTGCTCCTACCTTGGGGTTTGCCCACCATGGAGTCAGCAACCAGTGTGTCTCCTTCTGCTCCTAGGGCCTCTGTTGAGGTCAAGGAAAAATTGTTTCTATTGGATTCACTAAACATGATCCATGGCACGACTCCCAACAGGTATTAATGTCTGCAGTGAACACAAAGTGGGTTGCAGAGTTTAAGGGGTCCACCACCCCAAGGATTTGGGCTGGGCCCCCTGGAGATGCCCACCAGCTCTGGGTCTGCTCCCAGGAGTGTAGGTCACAGACTCAGAGAATCACTAAGTTTGAGAAGGACCTCCAAGGACATCGAGTCCAACCATTGTGATGTGGGGAAAAGGAAGAATTTGAACTGGCTGCTTCAGGAGGAATGTCTACTGCAAATTTGTGATACCACCAATTCCTGTGGTCATCTCTCTCCTCTGAGCTCCACTGTACAATGAGAATTTAATTCCTGTGGTATCCTAAGGACAATGGAAAGCATTGTCAGCTCCATGGACAAACTGATGAACAAGATTGGTTATGTTTGAGCACATTTGGGAATCCTTCTGCCCCACCAGAGATCTCTTCTACTGGAGGTTCAAGGGTGAGCCAAATCATGAGTGTTTTCCCTGGATATCCACCATCTCAGCTTCACAGAGGAGTCTATTCAAATTCATCCCCTTTTAGTTCCCCTGTTCGATGGGTCCAGCCCTATGGAATCAGGAAGGGACCGTGATTAGTGCTCCAAGCTGCTTCTGTGATATTAACACCAAGAGCTGATGATGGCAACAGCAAAAAACCCAGCATCAACAACAGGACACCTCTCCTGGGGGGACCTGGAAAGGCAGCAGATGGTTGGAGGAGATGGGAATATACAAATGCTGTCCTGGGAGGGCCCCCTTTGGAAAGCACCTTTCCTAGCCCTGTTTCCCAGCTGATGAGCACAGGAGGATTTAACAATATTAACTCATTAGGGCTGACAGTGTCCTGGGGGTGTAAAAGCAACGGGGGCATCCTTTCATTTACATCTCCACCGCTGTTGTTCCTGAGCACTGCAGGTGATGGAGGCACGGGAGGTGTTTGGGAGCAGTTGTGGCACCTCCTCCATGGTTTTCCCTTTAGCCAGGCAGTCTGTCTGCCACGGGAGTAGTTTTGTGTTGGTGCTGGGTGTTGTGTGGCTGCAGCTCCCTGCGCAGGGGAGATAAAACACCCACTGGCGACTCCTTAGCTCTCCTTGGTGGGCATAAGTGGTTAACAGCATAATTAGTTTCAGTGGTAAAAGGAGATTTTGCAGACCCCAGGAGAGAGAGGCTGTTAATCTCCTGGCATTTCACACAACATCGAAATGTAGCAAGATCCGCGTTAGGAAAATCCGGCAGAAACATCGTTTGCTGTTAAGCAACTCACAACTAAAACACTGACCAGAGGTGGCTTTGTTTTGTTTGTGAGTTATGCTAAAGAACAGTGATGTTAATGTTGTGAAATGCCTTGTGATGTCAATGAGCAGGCAGCAAAATATCCATCGGGATCCTGGGGTTCCTTCCTGCTTGTGAATATCTGCAGGATTCTGTGTTGAGGCACAGCCCCTGAGTCATCTCCCTGCTGTGGGAAGGAGGCAGAGTTTATAACGAGGATCAAGAGGCAGCTTTTGTTAGGTTAGGAAACTTCTTTGACCAATTTCTGTGCCTTGGGTCTCAAGGGTTGCAGCAAGAACAGGCAGAGGAAGACCTGAAGTGCGTGCCCACATCGCTGGAAGGTGTCCAAAGCACCGTCTGGCATTTTTCTATGACCCAGAGCCCTTCTGGCCCTGCTCAGCAGCTGAAGCCAAGCATCAAATGAATACTCCAAGGAAAGTGGTTTTTTGCTGGTGGTGCTGCAGGCTTTTCCAGATTCATGAAGTGTTGGTAACCTCATGAGGAACACCGGCTGCCTCGCATTTCCAGACTGAAGGAGGTCACACACAGTTCAGACAAGCTTTGGGGAAACAGCTGAACTTCAGGATGTTTGCATGAACCCAACCCCTGACCTCCCCAGCCTCACATTTTACTGATTCATAAGTACAGATGGAGTGTTTACAGGGACATCTGTGTGTGTGTTTGTGTGCGCTGTGGAAAGACACCCAAATTGTCAGAGAACACGAACGGTCAGGGCTGTGAACACACTGCTGTTGTGTCCCAGCACTTGGCAGAAGGAGGAGAAACACCTGGGATCTGGATGATGCCTCCAGAAACACATCCATCCCTGGACAAAGTGGGGTTTGTTACTGGTAGGACTCGAACACCTCAACCCCTTTGAGGAAATGGTCTTTACACCCTGTTTGTCATCCTGTGTCTGAGCACCCCTGTGTTCTGCCGGAGCAATTTAGGCACCATGTGGAACACCGTGCACGTATTCCTGAAAACACATGGAAGACTGGCTCACTGTTTGAAGGAGGAGGGTGGATTTTATTGCTGTAGCAGGGAGCTGTGGATGCAAACACCAGAATGCAAAGGTGGCCTTGGGACTCTGCGTGGGCTCCGAGGGGTGCTTCTGGCTTTTGAGAGGTGGTGAGTCTCCTCTGACCCTTTTCCTTCTCTTCTGAGGGCTGGACTCCCTCAAAAGCAGAAAGCAGAATTACAAGTTATTTAAAGGTTATCCATTGCATGCCATGTTCATCTACATGTGTGTATAAACCCCAAAGGATTGATGGCTCAGGGAAAGGGAGCTAAAATGGAGCGAGCTTTGCATTTCTGCAGGGTCCTTGCAGGGCACGGAGGGATGCTCAGCAGCAGGCAACATCCATGCCCAGGACCTGGAAACCCGAGGGCTGGGGACCAACCCCTCTGGCAGCATCCCCTGCCCAGCCTGGCACGAGGCTTCCCAGTGGATTTTGGGATCCTTGGCCACCATCACTCAGCTCTGCAGGAAAACTGTGCTGCATCTGGCCCTGCAATCTGATCGCTGAGCTCGGTGATGCATCACCAAATGTGCTCTTCCATCCCAGAAAGGGGTATGGAGATGAGAGGAAGAGAGATGCTTAAATGTGGGAAGTTACAACAATCTCCAATGGGCCCCTTTTCCTGCTTTTCCACTCTAGAGCGGCATGTGGAGAAGGGAGCAGCAGCATTTCCTGACAAGTCGCTTCTGGTAGCTATAGAAACTTAAAGCACAGCCACGGTAACAAAAATACACCTCTTTGCTGGAGCTTCCTTCCTCTGTGGGTCGTGACTTTTCCCTGACACGAGCTGCCCCAACCCTGCCGGGCCCCAGGGAGCCTCAGCCCGGGGGCTGAAATGGTTTTATTTCTGCCAGCTGGAATCGAGCAGTGTCATTTTATTGCCTGGGAATGGAGAGATGCAGGGGCAAAGCAGGGAATATCAGGGACCACCAGGGATTAACTCAGGGCAGAGATCCTGAACAGTGCATTTGTGATAGCAACAACGTCAGGGCAGCCACGGGTTTGGAGAGAGGGATATGCTGGAGCAGCAAGGCTGTGGGGAGGGCAGGGATGCTGGGGAGCAGTGGATGACAGGAGCAGCTTGTTGGCAGAGCCCTGCTGGCACCCTCCTGCCCGTGGGTCTGCCAGCCTGGGCTCTGGCTCGGAGCCGGCCGGCTTTGAGCCATTCTGTGGCCATCCAAATGGCTTTGGTGCCCAGCACGAGGCCTGGGGACCTGCTGGGACCAGGAGGGGTCCCCTCCACCAGCCTGATGGGCTGAGACATCTGCTGAGGTGATTAGCAAGGACACAGGTGGAAGGGAAGGGCTTTCTTATTTTTTTGCTGTTCTCTGGCTTTTCAGGAAATGTGTGCCCATGGTGAGTGGCAGAACCCCCTGAGACACCCACCCCAACACACATTTCCATGCTCAGATGTGTTCTACAGCTCAGCATCCCACAGTTTTTATCCCAGATTAGGGGCAGGGAGACACCTGAGAAGTGCCAAGTGAATGACAGATTGCATTGCTTGATTTTTCTGCCTCCCTAACAAATAAAAACACAAGCAAAGCCCACTAGACATGGGATTTATGAGCCAGTAGCTTACTCTGCTCTTGCTGTTGCCTGCTGCCACGTGCCAAGCCATGCTTGGGCTGGCTCTGCTCGATTTTCTCCCCTTGAATATTGTTCAGGGGGAATCATTTGGTTAAAAGGCAGCTTGCAGCTCTTTGGGGTTTTCGGTTGCTTGGCAAGGGCTAGCAGAAGAAAACTGAATTTTTTTTTTGGTGTGTGTGTTTTTGAGGGAATAACAGCTAATGCTTTCCCATTAGCAGGGACCTCCTGCATGCAGAGGATGCTTGGGTGGGCTCCAGAGCAGACCCTGCAGCACATTCCTGCACAGTGCCAGTGGCAGGGGGATGCAGTGGACACAACCAGGCACCTCCCCCTGCCAAATGCTGCTCTTGAGGGGAGATGAAACCCCCGCCCTCACCCCCATCCACCTCAGTGCCTTGTAAAAAACCTCTGCCTTTCTCCCAGCCCTTCAGAAAGTGTGGAATCCCCTCAACCTTTAAAGGGATGCTCAGTGTGAGAGGGTGAGACCCTGGAGCTTGGTGCTGTCAGCAGAGGGGGGGGTGCAGGGACCCCAGAAGAGGGAGGTAATGGGGTAGGGAGAGAGGGGAACCCCGTGGGAGAGGATCAGGTGTGGCCCACGAGGTGACAACGTCCCCTCCCTGCATATGGGAGAGCAGCTCCTGCGAGGCTGCTCCTTAAAACCACGGCTGTTTCCGCCCTTGCCTGTGGTGTTTGTTCCCATGCATTGCTACGCCAGTGCCAGGAAGTTTTCCCCAATAATTTTCCTAATGGATGTCTTTCCTTGCTTCAGATAAAGCCGGTTTCCTCCCCTCACAGCCCCGCGGCGGATGCGGAGAACAATGGGCACCATGTCTGCTCTGCCCACCCCGTGTGATGGGGACTCTTGTCCCACTTCCTTAGGATGCCCAGACCTCTGCTGGGAATGAAAAAAATTCAGGGAACGCACTCGAGGGAAAAAAAAAAAAAAAGAAAAAAAAGCACTACTGCAAAGAAGAGATTTGGGAAACAGCTTTGCAAGAAATGGTGGAAAACAGAAATTTGAAGAACGATGTCTGTGGCTGTTCCAGGACAGCTCCAGTGAAACACACACAGGTGTCCACAGTGCAACTTCTGTAAAATGAATAGAAATAAAAGAATCTCATCACTGTGAGCTTCAGGAGTTAAGAAGCAGCCAAGGGTGACCAGCACGATGGAGGAAAATCATGACCAAGCTTTGTGTGCTGTGTTGCATTGCTGCAAAGGGAAGGTGCTGCCTGGGAAACCTCAGCCCAGGAGCCAGAGACCCACTTTGGGGAGCCAACCACTGCTGTGAAGCTGCTTATTGTGAAATAGGCAGCTGAATGTATCCAATTATCACCCTGTCTCCGGGTAAAGCAGACAAAACCTGAGCTCGTTTTCTCTCTCTCTCTTTTTTTTTTTTTTTTAAATAGCAGATGGTGAAAAAGTCTGCAGCCCCCAATTCTTTAATCCTTTCTGCGTTGGCTGTTGTTCCCAGACCATGTCAGGTTACTCTTTCCTGGACCAGCTCCAGCTCATCTGTATTATCCTTAAGCCTTGTGGAGCACTGCCTTGTGCCCAGGGAGAGCTGTCACCTCTGTCACCTCCCATGGGTGCACCCAAAGGTGGCCCTTGCCCTGCCCTTTCCCTCCTGAGCAGCATCCCAAGCTGGGTCCCACCACAACCTCCTCAGCTATTTTTATGGTGTTTTAGACCTATCCAAATGCTCTTCCCCAGTCTAGATTTGGGTGTTATTTATCCATCCAAAACACAGCCCCTTTACCTCTCTGTTCTAAGAGAATTTTGTGTAGCTCACTCAAAATAAATGCCACGAATTTATTGTTTCTAATTATCTGCCTTCCAAAAAGCTGGCACTCCTCACAGCCCGGGGTTATCCACACACTTTCTAACACACTCTCGAGTCTATCATTGAGTTGCTAATGCAAATTTTGAATCTGTGGGGACTGGGTGCCCCTTGCAGCCCGGCAAGGAATGCCTGGTTACAGCTTGAGGGGTGCAGGTTTGCTCCCCTCCATTGTGCCCCACCTTTATAACCTCACCTGGATCAGGTTTCCTTCGTTTGTTTGCAAAGTCCTCAACCAAGACGGTGCCAGGAGCCTCCCCTGAGCCAGGCTCTGTCACAGCTACGGCTTCCCTGCACCCTCCACCCTCCCTTCCCTCCATCCTCCCCGCTGGTTTTCCTGTCAAAGAGCAGGGAGGATTGACAGGAATTGGCTCTGGAAGAATCCCTGTTGGCAATTTCTCTTCCCTTGCTTTCCCTCTGATCTAATACTTCTAAATTCCTTAACAATTTGCACCGGGAGCTTTCCGGCTGCTGAGATCCAGGTCATGGCTGGGATGCCCTGGGCACTGCCTGGACACTCCACCTCATTTCTGTCCTGTCCTGTCATTGCTGACCCCAAACTGGGACCAGTTTGGCACATCTGATTCACCAGTTTTGGGTGGGTGAAGGCTGGCCGGGACAAGAGCTGCCTGCTCCCAGTGCTGGCTGCTGCAACCCCAATGGATTTGTCCCAGTCCTGGAGGGCAGTTCTCCAGGTAGAACACTCCAGGGATATTTGGGAGACGTTCCCTGTTCTTTGAGGTTGTTGCAGAGCCTTTCAACGCGATGTCAGAGGTTAATTGTGTTTAGGTATTCGGCGCTTGGCAACATTTAGGAAGGACAGAGAAAACATAAGGGACCGGCGTATGTTCCCAAATGCTCCATAATGATATCAGCCGAGGAAGATTTCCATAGGAGCCGGAGCATATGGCATGCTTTAGCACTGCAATCATCTGCCAGGACATGTGCTGTCACCTAATTACACACCCACATTTTGTCTCCTCTGCTTTACATCTTGCCTGATTCCCTGCGGAGGCATCAGCCGCGGGATTTTCAGGCGGAGCATTGGGTGTTGCTCCGTCAGGACACTGGGACATCCCGGACAAGGACAGCGGTGTCCCTGTGGGCATCCCCTGGGCTCAGCCTCCACTTGTGCTGCTTGATGTCTGAGAGCTTGCTGAGGAGCTAATGCACCTCTTGGCTCCCATGTGGCTAAAATCCAGCTGGACAGACTCCTGTGGAGGTGAAATGCAGGGGGTAAGAGCAGTCAGAGCAAAGAGATGTCTGTTTAGCACGTCAGCAGTTCCAAGGTGACACTCTGTTCCACATCATTCCTACATGCTTGTCCAACTTGTTCTTAAAGATTTCCAGTGACGTGGACTCCTGTGCTTCCCCAGCTAATCTATACCCCCGCTTAATTAACCTTGTAATCGGAAAGATTTCCTTAAGCCTCCCTCGAATGTGCTGCACTTTAATTCACTCCTCCTTGTGCCTGCAGTGGCCGTGGAGAGCTGTCTCTGAAGGACTATTGTACCTCTGAGGACTGGTGGAAGCCCTTCCTTCAGTGTTTTTTCCCCATTTCCTTCAGACTTTGTGTTTTCCCGACCTCTGACCACCTTTGTCTCACCCCTTCGGGCTCCAATCAGTTTGTTTGCACCCTTCTCCCACGGTCTCCTTCCAGCAGTGAGCTTTGCCAAAGGAAGACCTCGTGCACCTTAAATCCAACAGTTGTCTCAACTCATCCCTTTTTAAATGGCTTTTTCAGGAAAGAAAATACCAGTGGGGCTCAAGGCCCAGTCGGAGCAGTGAAGAGGGGGACGGACACTGTGATGGAGAAGATGAGGATCTGCCCATCATGGTGGGATTTCACAGAACCCAGAATGGAATCCCAAAATGGTTTGGGTTGGAAGGGACCTTAAAAATCATCCAGTCCAGCCCCCTGCCAATGCCAGGGACACCTTCCACTATCCCAGATGGCTCCAAGCCCTGTCCAGCCTGGCCTTGGACATTTCCAGGGATCCAGGGGCAGCCACAGCTTCTCTGTGCCAGGGCCTCCCCACCCTCACAGGGAAGAATTTCTTCCCAATATCCCATCGAACCCTGCCCTCTTTCTTCATTTCTGACTGCCTCCAACCGTGGCCTTCTAGTTCGGAAAACAGCATTTCCGAAGTGGTGGGGGGGGGCAAAAATCTCTAATGATCCAAATGTTTTGCACTTGGAGCTTGATTTCAGTGATATTTTCAGGGCAGCTTTGTTTTTAGTGCGTCTCGTTTTGAAAGGACGAGAACATTTTGTGCTGATGAAATTGTTCGGCTTAATTGCATGCTAAAAGCATGTTGATGTTTATGTTGTGTGAGTATTAATTTTAATCTCCAATATTAATCAGCAGCAATGTAAACAAAGTATCGAGTATTATCTTTGCCAGGTTGTATTTGGATATAATTTAATATTTACAACAGGCGTTTAATATTTTATATTATGTGATAATGTTTCTCTGTTATTGCTCATCAGGGACATGAAAAGACATAAAGGCTCTAAATAGCAGCCAGGGAGTTTGGATTAAACATCTGGAGCATTTTTTCTTAGGGGAAGGGCAGTGAAGCACTTGAGCACATTTTTGGGCGTGGTGAGGATGTGGTGTGACCTCAGTTGTCACACCAGTTGCTTGTCCCCATCTGACCATCACCCCAAAACCCTTTTAGCCCCGTTTTCCCAACGGGGAAGGGAAACTCTTGAAGTGTCGGCCTGTGGGATGGAGTTAGGATAAAATATTCCTGAAAACGCATAAATGTGATTGTCCTGAGGGAGCCACTTCCTTATTTTGCAGAAAACAAAGAAGATTAAAGGCAAGATCTGGACTGGCCAAATCTTGCTTTGGTTGGGACATTGGGGTCCTTGAAGTAGCTCATAAATGAACTGCTCAGAAAATCATGGTCCAATTTCTCCTGCTCCCAGTCACCTAAAATTTCGCCATCAATCCTTGTCAGGACTGAAGCCTTGCCTCAAGATCAAGGCTGAAAACATCTGCGTAGGAAATTACTTTTTACCTGTAAAACTGGTATTTATCCGTCAGGTCTGCTCTGTGCCTGGAGCACCCAGCACAGCCTGGGAGCTGTGGCCATTTTCACCCCAAATTTGGAGGGCAGAAAGATCTGCTGTGATCCAAAATACAAAATAACCCAGTTCTAGTAAATTTAGTGGAGATGTCTATTCTTCAAGACATTGTTCTTGATTCCCAGCATTAAGGAAGAGCAATCCACACTATTTTCTTCCAAAATTATTTTGAGATCTCATGGAAAGACTTATATAAGAGCTAAACAGCATTTTTATTTTTCATGCATGAACCGCTTTGACATTTTTTGACTTTTAAACTAGAAAAAGGGGTTTTTTTGTTGTTGTTTGTATTATTTTCCAGGAAGCCATTTAGTTAAATTATATTTTAATAGTGTTTCAACAGACTCTAGTACAGGAAATAAAGTAGTCACAAGTTATGCACCTAAGCACTGATTTGCATTATATTTCCCCACCAAAAAAAAAAAAATTCATTGTTGCTATGAAACCAGAAGTTTTTGCTTAGATCAGATCATTTTGTTCTCATGTCATGGATAGAGGGGCTGAATGAACAATGTAATGCTAATGGTGTTCACTTTAAATCTCCTTAAAGGAACCTTTCACCTCCCACACTTTGCAGAAAAACAAGGTGTTTTTAAAATGGTTTGGGGTAAGTTCAGTGCTCCTGAAAGTTCCTCCCGGGAGAGGCAGCAAGAGGGGTGCCGGGGCTGTGTGTTGGTGTGGAAACCTGACTTTTGCAGTGATTTATGTCTTGGTTAAGTTGAGGTGTGGTTTTAGCTGATGCATCAGTTTCCTCCTTTGTCTCTTGAGAATCCTCCTGCTCCTGTCGGGAGCCCAGAGTGGCACCAGGATGTTGATGGTGAGATGTTGATCATGAAATGACGGTAATAAGAATAAAATTTCTGATTAAACAGCTTTTTCTGGTTGCCTTTTGGAAGAAAACTGTGGTTACAGAAGATTCACACGACTCCTGGAGTTGGATCTTTAAGGAAAAAAAAAGTGAAATTCTGGGATAAAACTTCCTTTGGGTGCTGATGTGTCAGGCCTTAGGCAAGGCAAGCAGGTTCTTTGCTTCTTTTGGCTGCTTGTGTGTATGTACAGTGTGCAGATATCCATATAGTCTAAATATCAATGTCTACATCTAAAAAAGGGATTTATGCATGTTACATATGTAAATTGAAATTTTAACAAAAATTCTTGAATATATGAATGCATATATATGTGTGTATATATGTGTGTGCCTGTGTCTATATATATATTTTATATATATAATAGCATATATAAAAACATATATATATATTTTATATATATAAAAGCATATATAAAGATATATATTTATATACACATATAATAGCATATATATTTATATATACGTATAACAACATGCACACATACACATACAGATATATATATATATATATATATATATATATCTGTTTCTGTAAAAGGACTCAAAGAGAGAAAGTTTCTCCTGCCCCTGCCCTCATTTATTTCTAATTGTGGATGATAGATTGCATTTATATGGCTCCCTCTAATCTCTTTCCTTAAATACAAATATATCTCTGTAAGAATTCCTTGGGAAGAGCTGTGGGCAGAAAGCTAATTCAGCCTCCGTGCTGATTCATATTCCTTGCTTGCCGCAGACATAACAGTGATGGGCTTGTGGAAGTTGGTGCTTGCAGAAAACCCCCACCTGTTTGAGGGAGCAGCTCTGGGGTGTCTCGTCCTTCCCCTGTTATCAGCACTGGGTGGCTGCAAGAATAGAGCCTGTGTAACAGCCCGGGAATGGGAAACGAGGCACAGCAGCCAAAACGGGAATGAAAGTCTCTTTTTAGCTGCTGAACAGAAGATAGGAGTTAAAATATGCAAGTCCATGGTGGAGCCAGGAAAATGTGTGCTTTGTTAAAATTAACTGGTGAGGGCTGCTCCCCATCCTTCCTCCCCAGCCACTGCAGGAACACCACGGCTCCTCTCCAAAGAGGGGCTCAGTTTTGGGTTCACCCCGTGCCAGCTTCCACCCTTGGGTTGGAGGCACTGGGTGCTGTAAGCTGCGAAAATCTAAACATTTCCCCAAATATCCATGCTGAAGATACACATCTATATATGTGTGTGTATGAACATATATAAATATACACACACGCATATATATATACACACACACACATAAAAATAAATACATGTATATACATATTTACGAGGCCTTAGCTGCTCTGTTTGCAAAATAAACTTCCAGTCTGACTGAAAAAAAAAAAAAGAGCAGAAAAATCGACGGCAAGTAAACCTGGAGCTGCTCTGAGGGAAGTGATGCTGCCTGGAAAATCAATATGTTTTTAGGGCTGCCTTTGCTGGTGGAGCCATAAGTCATGTCAGGAGTTACCTCCAGCACCTGGGGCAAATTCACTCTCTTGGCTTGGACTGAATTTGCAGGGAGCCCGAGGGAACAGCCCCGAATTTTAACCTGGTTCCTACCCCTGTTGCATTAAAGAGGAGAATTGTTAACTACGACTTAGCTCATTAAAGGAGGGATGAAAGGAGAGGGCAGCTCAGAGGGAGGGGAATTAACTCAGCAGGGAGCAAGGGGTAGAGATGAAGGGGGATGGAAAATCCAACATGTGGGGCTCTGGGAGCTGGTTGGGACGACACATTCACAGGGAGCCCTCAAAATTTTGGGAAATGCTTTTTCTACTCAGGCTGCAAGATTTTCCATAGTGGAGGGATACCTGAGAGTAACTTGGGATAAGCTTCACACCACAAACCCACAAATCCAAATGGGTTTCTTTGAGGCTCTTCAGAAACTCTGGCATTAAATTTCCAGTAGTTTTACTGGTTAAACTGGTCGTCTTGTATAGATACAGAGCAGACAGCTGAGAATAAGGTGTTCCCTTTCCCTTTTACATCCTTAAAGAAAACCCCCTGTAAGAAAATGTCCTCAGCTTTTGGGGCAGGAAAGGAGCAAGATCCACGTTTCTCCTGTGAAACCAGTACTAATTCCTGGCTGCTTTGGATGGGAACAAGAAGGGGGGTAGGGGATGCACAAAATGTAGTTTTGTGGTCAAAGTGAACTTTTGGGTTTGTTGCACTGGGCTGTGACGCACGGGGTGCCTGTTTATACCTCCACCGGGTTAAATCAGCATCATTAGCCCTTTAGGAATGAGTGGATATTACCATGCTGCCTCTTAAAAAAAAAAGCAATTACTGCATCCATTGGGCAGTGCATTAATTGCCACCGTTTAATTACAGCCTAATTTATCTCTGAATGAAATACATTCAACATTTCCAGTGTATTATTCCATTCAATTACTGCAAATCTCTGTCCGTTTGCTGCCACAGACGAGCTGGGCTGGCAAAGCTGGGCACACACACCAGCAAACACTTGGCTTTCCCTTCCCATTCCTGGGGAATCAGCTCCAAACTCAGCCCCAGCAGCCTGATTTCTGTCTCAGGTGGCTTTTCCAAGCTTCAGTGGAGGTGGGATGTTTTCCAGCCATCCCCAGGTGTCCAGGGCTGAGTTCAGCATCGCTGCTGCTGGGAAGGTGCATTTCTGCAGGTGCCAGAGCCCCTTGGGAAGCTCATGCCAAACGGGAAAAGCATCCCAGCATGTTTCCATAGTAGGCACTACAGAAGGTTTGGGGCCATCAAGTGAATCTCAAATCAAGCTGATATAGGATTTGGGAAGAGGCTGAAACATCTTTATGGGATGTGGGATGATATCCCAGTCCTACTGAGGTCAGAGAGGAGTCGATGACCATGGCCCTGGGATTGGGGTTTCTCCTGGAGCCTCTGGTGAGGTCTCCAAGGTAAACCTGGAGTGAAGCCAAGCTGAAATCCAACAGTGGCCCATCCTTTTAGTCCTTCCAGCAGAGTTGCATCATCTAATCCCAGAACTGGAAGGCAATTTAAAGCCACCCTTGCTCCAAACCACCCCTGCCACGGGCAGGGACACCTTCCACTAGGCCAGGCTGCTCAAAGCCCTGCCCAACCAGGCCTTGCCCCAAAAGCTGGCTTTTCGCAAAATTCCTTGTGTTTTCAGCCACAGAAGCTCAACAAATGAAATAATCACAGGGAGATTTGCCAATCTGGCATAAATTTGGGCAGAAAGAGCTTTCTAGCCAAGGACAGACAATTTGCTGTCCATGCTGCGAAGCAGTCACAAGAAATGGGCCTGTTCGACGAGTCTGTGACTAAGGGACCACTAAAACAGGGCTCTAAAGTAAATAAATAAATAAAATAAATGCACCTCTGGCCATATGCTCTTAAAGCCCATCTCATTCCACCCCCTGCCACGGGCAGGGACACCTTCCACTACCCCAGGTTGCTCCAAGCCCTGTCCAACCTGGCCTGGAACAGTTCCAGGGATGGGGCAGCCACAGCTTCTCTGGGCTTGTGGCTCACCCTGGGCTCTCACCCGGGTTTGCTGTAGCACAGAGCTGTGGGAAAGGGGAGAGAGGATTCCATGGCTTTGGGAATACAAAGGACAAACACTGCTGAAAGAATAACACTTTTGTGCGGCAAACCAGAAGACACACAGCTGCCCACTGGAAGACTTTTAAATTTATGATGGCTGTTAAGCACACAATCACAGTCTTGCAAAGTGCAGTGGGAGAGGGAGGTTTTATCTTATTATTATGATTATTTTCTGTGATATTGGCATTTTCTGAGCAGCCTGAAATTGGGCAGGAGGCTCAGGGGAGTCTGGGAAAAGACACGGGCAACATTCCTGCTGCTTTTGCCCTAAGCTACAAACCTCTCTGTGTTAAACATGTTTTCTTTAAACACAGATGCCCTCGCTGCTTCTTCCTGGGGCTATGAAATATTCAGGCACTGTGAAGAGAAGGAAGACAACCCCTTTTCCAGGGACTCTCCAGCTCTGTGGCAGTGCAAGCGCTGGCTCTAGAGCATGGATTGGAGAACATGCTGAAGTCCCAGTGATTTCAGCTTTACTAAACAGGTTTGCCTTAAATGTATGTTTAAGGTTGGGTATTTTCTAGACTGGGGCCTTAAAGTTCATCCAGTTCCAACCCCCTGCCATGAGCAGGGACACCCTTCACTATCCCAGGTTGCTCCAAGCCCCATCCAGCCTGGCCTTGGACACTTCCAGGGATCCAGGGGCAGCCACAGCTTCTCTGGGCAATCTGTGCCAGGGACTCCCCACCCTCACAGGGATGAATTTCTTCCTGTGTTTAATATCTTTGAACTACTCATCAAGTGGGCTTCCTCGCAAAGAAAAATCACTTTTCATTCCAGGTTAAGCAACACTGTTCCTTTTTCTCTCCAGCCTTGCAGTTTCCTTTTTATTATGTCTGGGAGAAGGGAACACAAATAGAGACACAGGAGAAACCTGACAGTATTCAGCCTAATAGGGAATATGGGACAGCAGTTTGCTTTTAGATCTGTAATGCACCTCTCATCTTTATTAGAGAAGTAGACAACTGAGCTTATTTCTCTGTGTGATAAATCCACTGTAGTAAAAGGCTGTTCCCAGATGGCAATAGCTGGCACATGGGAGTAAACACAGATATAAGCAAAACATCAGATACTCCCAACCAAAACTGTTGGCTGGTCAAAAATTCTTCAGTTTTAATGGCGTGCGAAACGCCACGTGAAACACGTTCCCTCAATAAAAATCCTGGGGGATGTTATTTTCAAGTGAGCTCTTTAATTAAGAATTTTTTCTTCGGCCTCAAAGTTTTCACTTGGTCCTGGATCAGCAGAAAAAAGCCAACACGGCTGATCCTAGCAAGATGACACGGGAGTATTGGAAAACTGGGGGTGGGTGGGTGAGGAGAGTTTAGGTTGTAAAGTGCTAATGACCTGCTGGGATCATCAGGGCGTTTGTTTGGGTTCCTTTGGCTACAAATACCTTTGCCGTGAAGACACAGAACTGCTTTCACCCCGGGGAAAGCCAGGCTGGGTGCAGAGGCTGTGCCTGTGGAGGAGCAGCGGTGGCAGCAGGTTAAATCAAACAGGTTAAATCTCCTGCGCTTCATTCCCTCATCATCCACAGCCCCTTTGTTTCCCACTGGGATGGTGTCCCTCACATTCCCAGCCTGGAGGGGAGGTGGGCAGGGTCGGGAATTTGAGCTGTGTCCTCCCCTTCTTCCCTCTCGCCACGACTTTCTCCTGCTTCTGGCTGCAAATCTAATAAAACACAAACCCCGTGCATTATGCAAAGCCTTTAATTTAAAATGCTATCCATAAATCCGGTCCGTTTTACTTTGCCACGGATGGGGTTTTAGCTATATTTGCTGGTTTGCTTTTTTTTTTTCCCCTGGGATTTCTGCTCTGAATCCTCTTGGACCTGTGGTTGGGGTTTGCTCTAGGGAATGTCTGCCCTCACCCTCCTGCCTTCCTTCTCCTTCCCTCTGTAAATCCTTCCACGCAGCCACAGAAATGTGCTATATATTGTTTTTGTGCTATATATTGCCTCTGTGTTATATATGCTCTGTCTGCTGTACATGGTCTGCGTGCTGTGTAGCCGTATATTAACATCCCAAATACCTTTACATTCCATAATTGTTGTACAGAATCCTACAATGGTTTGGGTTGGAAGGGAATTTAAAGCCCATCTCGTTCCAACATCCTTGCCATGGGCAGGGACACTTCCCACCAGACCAGGCTGCTCCAAAACTCATCCAACCTGGCCTTGAGCACTCCCAGGGATGCCAGTTTTTGCTTAGAACACCCCAGGTTTGGTTTATTTTACGGAGGCAGCCCCCTAAGCCTGTCCTCAGGCACACCCCAACCTCCGGCCTGCCGCAGGGCGTTTTTTCCGAGGAAAACGGTCCAATATTGGCTCTGGCTCCCGCTCAGAGTGTATTAGTGTATGGATTACATGTAATGCAACCCATTGTGCAAGGCAGCTGGGATTACAGCCCGATAACCCCCTGGAAACGCAGGTTCAGCAGCCCTGGGTGAGAGCTGGGGCCGTGAGGCCGCTCACACGTGGGGTTTAACGCCTCAAGCCTGCGGGGTTTGGATCCCACTGCAAATAAAGAAGGGAGCTGAGCCACCAGCATTCCCTCTCCGGGGATACCCCTCAGTGCAGGGTGCCTGGAGAAGGCATTTCATGGAATCACAGAGTGTCCTGAGCTGGAAGGGACACACAAGGATCAGAGTCCAGCTCCTGGCCCTGCACAGACACCCCAACAACCCCACCCTGGGCATCCCTGGCAGCGCTGTCCAAACGCTCCTGGAGCTCTGGCAGCCTCGGGGCCGTGCCCATTCCCTGGGGAGCCTGGGCAGTGCCCAGCACCCTCTGGGGGAAGAACCTTTCCCTGATATCCACCCTAAACCTCCCCTGGCGCAGCTCCAAGCCATTCCCTCAGGTTCTGTCTCTCATGAGAGCGAAGAGGTCGGTGCTGTCCCCCTGCTCCCCCTTGGGAGGATGTTGAAGGCCACAATGAGGTCTCTCCTCAGTCAGTGTTTCAACTCCTGGTGCACATCCCAGAGGGAATGACGTGGGATACATCCCTGCCACAGGGTGCAAAGCCTTTTTACAGCATCCTCAGGTCCTTGGTGAATCCTCCCTCCACTCAGTCCAGAATTACACAGTTGGGACAAGGTCTGCTGTAATGTTATGATGTCTGTAGGACTTTTTTCTCCTTTTTTTCCCCTCCAATCCAAATCCACTAACTATTTTTATCCCTGAGCTATCATAGCTTTGTCCTTTGCCTTTTTGGAGTATCATGCTAATTGGGTTGGAACAGAGGCTTTCATTACCAAAAGCAATAGCTCACAAACAGAGTGGCACCAATTATTTCCCAACCAAATGCGGGATTATTTAATCCAAGGCTGGATTTTGAAGCCAGTGGCACAGAGGGATGGGGATGCCCCACTAGCCTGGCTACAGGGGTACAGGGATGGTGATAATTATCTGGGAGAGGGACATAGGCAGGACATTGATTGCTTCTCAGGTAGCATTTTGAGGGGTGAGGAGGTGTCAGATTTGATTAAAGGTGATCCAGCCAACGTCAGGATTTCCTGAGGCTGAGGTATGGCCTGTTCAAACCTGTGTGAGTCTGTAGTGGAATATGAGAGAACCTGGAATTGCAATGGCTATAGGTAATAGCAGAGCTGGTGGGGATATTAATCTCCCTGCTTTCATAGAACCATGGAATCATGGAATGCTTTGGGTTGAAGACCTTAAAGCTCATCTTGTTCCACCTCCATGCCATGGCAGGGACACCTTCCCCTAGGCCAGGTTGCTCCAAGCCCCATCCAACCTGGCCTTGGACACTTCCAGGGATCCAGGGGCAGCCACAGCTGCTCTGGGCAATCTGTGCCAGGGCCTCCCCATCCTCTCAGGGAAGAATTCCTTCCCAATATCCCATCTAACCCTGCCCCCTGACATCGTGAAACCACCACCCCTTGTCCTGTCCCTCCATCCCTTGTCCCCAGTCCCTCTCCAGCTCTCCTGGAGCCCCTTTAGGCCCTGCAAGGGGCTCTGAGCTCTCCCTGGAGCCTTCTCTTCTCCAGGTGAACACCCCCAGCTCTCCCAGCCTGGCTCCAGAGCAGAGGGGCTCCAGCCCTTGGAGCATCTCCGTGACCTCCTCTGAAATTGCTCCAGCAGATCCATGTCCTTCTGATATTTGAGGCCATGGAATTAAGTGTAAGGTTAAGCTTAATTGCTTCTCTGTTAGATGTCAGGATGAAACCTCTCAGGAGGGATGGAGCACCCGAGGGTTGCCACTTTCCAGCCCTGAAAGAAATGGGGATTTTTTCCAACCTGCCCAGTCAGCCCAGCAGCACTCAGTCTCTCTGTCTCCCCTTCCCAAACTGGGACCAGAGGGTGCAAATGGTAAAGTCACTGATGCATAGAGGAGAACCAAAATATCCTACAGAGGAAGGGTTTGGGTTCCCAGCACCTCTCCAGGTTGGCACGGAGGAGTGGAAGCTGCGGAGCAGAGGCTGTAAAATATCCTTGATCCAGGGGAAACACGGATCTGAGCTGCTGTAGGGTATTAGGAGAGCACAAAGCCGGGCTGTGGAGTAGGGATAGAAACCCCCGGGCTGCCTGGCGCCTGCGGAGCCAGACCTGTGCTAATCCCTGACCGCTGTGCAGCTCCTGCAGGGAACCCAGGGGGCGAGGACAGATGCTCTGCTCCCGCAGGAACACCCAGCAACGCTGAGGTTTGTCCTCCCAGAGACCTGCTCTTGGAGATGGGGAGAGAGGGAAAGCAGTGAGGAATCATCTGTGATTAATGAAATCAGAGCACACGCGTCTGCAGGGATCAGATCAGCCCCGGACAGGGATGTTCAGCGCCGCCGTGCAGGGTTAAGCCCCTGTCTGTCTCCTCCAGCACCTTGCACTGATACTGGCCACAGCCACGTGTGTCTGGGGAAGGTGTGAGAAGTCTGGGAGCAGGCAGGCACCCTTCCACCCCTGGTGTTTTCCCTCCTCTACCTCTCTGCCCTGTTTCTCTGCCATGCAAAGGGGACTGTGGTGGGTGCTGTGCTCCAGGCTGCGGGCTGAGCTCTGTGTGCTGCAGGCTTTCATTATTTCTTTTTTGTTCTGAGTTGTTCTGCCAGAAGATGCTGCATTTGGGACTGGTGGCTGAGGTTGCAACGTGACCCATGACACCAGGGACGTGGTGGGGACAGTGGGCTCTGAGACCTGGGCTGTGCTGCTCGCTCCTGGGGACACCACTCTGGCCCAGCCTCTTGTCCAGGAGCATGGACATAGACTTACAAAGTCCAGCCAGCCCAAGGAGGGGAGCAAGGCAGGGCGCAGCAGCACTTCTCTGCATTTATTTTGTATTTGAAATTCTCCCCGGCAGCTCATACTCAGCAGGTTCAATCCCTTTCCCTCTTCCCCTTGGCACTAAGCCCACTGGAGGCAGAGCTGCAGCCCCAGCTCTGTCCCCAGCCGTGGTCTCAGAGGACACGGATATGGATTTTTCCGAGTCGTTCCCTCCAGCAAAGGCAAATGACGGGTGAAGCTCAGGAGTGGCCGGCTGGGGACAGGCACTGGGTCTGCACTGTGTGCTGCTGCCTCCATGGATAACCTGAGCACCTTCCCAGCCCCAGGGCAGGATCTCGTGCCCATCTGCCCCTGCTCCCACCTTATTGCCCTCCTTGGCACCTGCATCCTGCCGCTCTCTGGAGGGCGAAGGGCTGGTGCCCATCATGCTGCTGTTGCTGCTGTTGAGCCTCCTCGAGTGCAGCTGTACTCACAAATAGATTCATGTTTTCTTAGATCTGCAAGGCTAATTGAGCAGAGGAATTGATTACCACGGCCATGAAAAATGTCTTGTCTCTTTAAGTCTATAAAGGACTCACGCTGATGTTGTTACAAAATCCCTGTGAAGTCCCTGAGGTGTGCTCTGCCAGAGACCAGAGCTGCTGGTGGGGTCCCTTCCCTTGAGAAACACAAAATCCAGGGAGCTATGCCCATTGCCTGATGCCTCTCCAGCAGGGAGCTGTGATTTCTGTCTCAAGTGGCTCCATGTTGCTCCAATCAGCAGGATTTTTCCTTGTCCAGAGTGGTGGAGAACATACAAGCAGCTTTTAAATTGCTGGGATGAGGCTGTTGCTGGTGCATCTCAGCTCACCAGTGCTGTTCATCCTCGGTTCTCCTCTACCCCTTGGCCTGAAAATGTGGGACTTGCCAATCCTAAACCTGCTGGAAGCACTGAGATACTGAGACACTTAGATTCACAGAATCACAGGATGGTTTGTGTTGGAAGGGATCTCTTAAAGCTCATCTAGTTCCACCCCCTGCCATGAGCAGACACCTGCCACTACCCCAGGTTGCTCCAAGCCCCGTCCAACCTGGCCTTGGACACCTCCAGAGATGGGGCAGCCACAGCTTCTCTGGGCACCCTGTGCCAGGGCCTCACCACCCTCATAGGGAAGAATTTTTTCTTAATGTCTCATCTAGACCTGCCCTCCTTGAGCTTAAAGCCATTCCCCCTTGTCCTGTCACTCCATCCCTTGTCCAAAGTCCCTCTCCAGCTCTCCTGGAGCCCCTTTTGTCACTGGAAGGGGCTCTAAAGCCACTCTGGAGCCTTCTCCAGGCTGAACAGCCCCAGCTCCCAGCCAGGCTCCAGAGCAGAGGAGCTCCAGCCCTGTGATCACCTTCACAGCCTCCTCGTGGTTTCTGAGCTCCAGGAGGAAATACAATGAGAGGCACCATCCCCTGGTGTATTCAGGCAGCTCTGTTGTTTAAACTCTCCCTCTTGCTCTGAACCTCAGCATCCCTTTCTGACACTCACGTGTGTGCAGAGCCACATGGAGAATTACAGGCACCAAGTATTCCAAAGCCAGACTTTGGGGCATTCTGTGTGTTTAGAATGAGCCCTGGGCCATTAGCAATCGTTCCCTTGGTTGTTTTTAATCCCACCAGGATAATATCAGCAGCCTAAGTGGATGCTTTCTATTTATTTTTTTCCCCCCTGCGCATTCTTTGTGGCGAGAACCACGTAGTGAGCAATCCGTGTGCTCCAAACAAGATAATGCAGAGATACAGCAGACCCCCTGCTTGGCTGGAGATTGCTGGATAATATATGGCATTCTGGTGAGATAATAACCCGAAACACAGCGAGTTTTTCTCCCTGCAGCATTTACATCAAGTACTTAAGGTAGCCCTTTGTGGACAGAGAAGTCAGAGGTGGCATCATCTGACTGGAGAACAGAAAGGAGTTGAAATAGGGGGATAAAAAGAGCTAGTCATCGAGATGATTTCATTTTCTTGAGCTTGCAAGGCTTGGGAGGCCGTGGGATGAAAGGGGATGGAGGGAATAATTGGAGTTATGAAGTGTGGGCAGCGAGCTTGCTGCTGGGGAGTTAATGAGCTATATGAAAATTAAATCCCCGGCACGAGAGCTCGCTCTGAGGATGCTCCCCCTTGGTTTCTTTCCCTGCTGGCTGCCAGCAGGTACTAGAAAATGGGATTTTGCTGTGGATGATGCCAGGCCAACCTGCTGTCACCAGGTTTCTTTCTTCGAAAGGGAGCAGAGCTTCTAGGCAAGGCAAATGCAGTGTCTGGAGTCTGCCTGCCTTCCCTAAAGCATTGACCGGGTGCTGGCAGGGGATTGCACAGGGAGTCTGAGGGTCAGTGTGGCTACTGTGGCCCGGGGAAGGGCTGTGAAAGCAAGGGGGTGGGTTAGGGGTGATGTAAAACAGGGCAAATGCCACATGGCAAATGGTGAGCCCAAGAATCTGGGAGATGAAGCAGATTTTCCACTGAACCGAGGGCTCGTGAGGGGAAATTAAAAGGAGAACAAAGACCTTGGTGCATTCCCTATGTGCCATCAATATGGGATGCTGCTGGGGAAGAGGAAAATGGGATCCTAAAGCAAAATAAATAATAAGCAAAATAAAGGTGAGGAAATATATAAGGACTCTGCTAAATTCTGGGGAAGCCTCTTTGGGAATGTGCCACAGAGTTCTGGTGATGCCCCCAAAAAGGGTGAGTTTAAATCGCAGCAGGTGCAGCGCAGGGGTGTTGGGAAGGGCAGGGGAAAAGTGCCTATTTTAGGCAGGGAGCTGAAAAATATCATCTGTGCTTGGCCAAGGATGTTGGGAGAGGACGTGATGCCTGTCTATAAATACAGCGGGAATGTAAACACCAGGGAGGGAAGCAAACTGATTTAACTGGAAGGGCTGTGTCAGCAGAAACACAAATCCAAACCGGGCAGGAATAAATCTGAGAGGGGATCAGCACATGGCTGTGGGGTCCTGGGATGGCTGGGGCTAATAGGATTGCTGGGGGTGAAAGACCTCAAGATTAATTTTGAGGCAGAGCTTGTTAAACTGATGAAAGATCTGGCAGGGCCCTTTTCTGCCAGCAGCAAAGTGGGGGCTGAGCTGGGAAATCCCTTTGGGGGTGCATCCCTGTGAGCTCCCTGGCTTGCATCTGCAGCATCCTGGTGGCCTTGAGCCTGTGGTAATAGGAGTAGGGACTATTCATAGCACCACAGGATTTTTTATTTGTGTTTTCCATGCCTATCCCATGCTATTTGTAAAAAAAAACAAAAAACAGAAAACCAAAAAAACCACCCCTGGAATAATTGAAATTAATACTGGGATATGTGAAAATGCCTCCTTGCTCCAGGCTGGATGGATATCAGGATTAGCACAGGGGCTCCCAGCAGGGTCCCTGCTGTAGGTACACAGGAGCTTGTGAGGGTCCTGTGCTGATGAGCAGAAGATGCTCGTGGTGGGGGATGCTCAGCCCTGCCTGAGACAAGGATGTGTGGGCACAAACCCACTCTGAGCTGCTGCATATTGCTCCTAGCATGGGAACCACAATATTGCTTTAGCACCTTATGGTAGCAGACCAGAAATGGGCAAAAAATTTATCTTTTTCTCAGTTAATCTGGGCATTTCCTGCAACCTGAGGGCCTCCAGACAGATGGATCATAAAGCTCTTGGTGTTTTTGGGGAAAGGCTTTCACAGGGAGGTTTGTGGGCTGCCAGCCACGCTTGAGATTTTGGAAAGGGTCATGCGAGGGAGGTGGGAGAGGCTCCCCTGGGGCAGAAGGGTGTTTGTTCTGCAGCAGGAACAGACCCAGGAATGATTTCCCTGTTTTTTTTCCCTAGGCATTTCAGTTTTGTTAATCAGACGAAGCTCACAGAACTGTTAATTCGTTGGGCTGGAATTAACCTCGTGATGAGGGTGTTTGGATAAAGCCTTTGGGAGGCTGTGCTCTTTGGACACAAAAGGGGGTTTGCTGAAGCTTATGTGGGGTCACAGTGGCCTAATTAGGATTTAGGGGAAATGGTGTTTTTTGTAAATGGGTTTTTAGGTAAAGGAAGGAGGTGGCTGGAATGTGCTGTTAGATGTGGAGTGTAGCGCTAAATGAGCATGTAAATGAGATGGCTCTCATTAGAAAAGGGCAAGTTTGATGAACAGTTCCTGAGAGCTTTCCCTGGAATGATGCCTTTGACTTCTGCCTCCTGCCTTATTATGGCAGGACAAGGAGGCTGGGAGGGTGGGAGGGATAATGAACTGCTGGGAACACTGGGAGAGCACGGCTTCGATGCTGGCATTAAGGAGCAATCATTTCACCTCTGAGCCCAGCACTGGTAAATCTGAGCATCAACCCAAAATTTATTTGCTTGGGAATATGGCAAAACCACCCTCAGGCTCAGAGGGCTGAGGTTTGGCTGAAAGTTGTGGTCAGTGGTGGTGGAGGTTTTTGGCAGGGCTCATGTCTAGGGCCCTGCTGGGGCTGGCACGGGCAGGTGAGTCTCTCCTGGGTGTGCTTATGGTCAAGCCCGGGGTCGCACGGGAAATTCTTCCCAGCATCTCCCAAAATTCTCCCCAGGAGCATTGCAGCACCCAGGCCTGCCACAAGCCATGGTGGAGAACAAGTCCAGAGTTACCTCCCCGCCTTGGGATGAAGCGCTGCTGCTTTTTTCCTGCCTAAAATAATCTTGACTATTAAGCCTCAAGCCCTAGACCTTCTCAGCCTGACAACAGCACTTCAAGATGATTCCCCTTGAGCTCTCTCCTTGCTGAAACAACCTGTGTGTGCTGGCTGTGTGCTCCAGCCCAGCTGAGCACAAAGGCTCCAGGGATGAAAGCAAAATCCCATTTGTCTTTCCTGACTGCAAACAGGTGGAGGATCAGAGATGTCCATCCCATTTAGAAGCAGGTTAGAGCAATTTTCAGGTGCAGGGGATGCATTTTGCTGAATAAGGTGGTTTTTGTTACCACTCCTGCAATTGAAGATGAAATTCCTGCTTCTCATCAGCTGAGTTCCTGAATTTGGTGATCACCTCCTTTGGTTTATTGGAAATAGGCTGACATACATGGGGAGAGCCTTGGGGATTAATGGAGTGGAGCTGTTCTTATGGGATCTCTGTTGGATCCTCCAAGTGAGGCTGAAAAGGATTTTCTGAGCTCCTCAGCTCTCTTGGAGGAGGTTTTTAGCTCTGAGACACATCTCCAGTCAGATATCCCCAGGGGATGCCGGCGTTCATGGTTCTCCTGGATAACTTTTCTTTGAGACAAGGAGATTGATGCCCTGAGCATCTGTGAGACCATCAGACCCAAAGTTTTTTCCTGCTGGGCTCATATTCTTCTGGGCCAGAAATGAAAGCTATCTCATGCTCCCTCCATGCTGCTTTTCCTCATCCCTCTTTGACCTTTAACTGTGGGTTTGTCAGGGCCAGGATTACCCCCACAGTCAGTGCAGGTTTAGGCAATGAGGTCCCGGTGTTGGTTACACCCCCCAGTAGGAACTGACATTCCCTAGTGCTGGAAACTACGTGAACCAACCCTCAAATTGCAGCAGCTCCCACGCTGCTCCCCTGACTCTGACTGCAGCCATTGGCAGCCCTGTAATTGTCACTGTAATTGAAGGGGACTTGGAAACCCTGAGCCCTGCCAGAAACATAAATTAATCTTTCCTGAGCTGTTGCTTTTGAGGGCTGAGCGTGGGGATTTGCTCTTCTCGTGGTGGCGGGGGATCAGTCCTGAGCCCAGCGCTGGCAGGGAGGGTCTGGGTGCTGCTGCTCCCTCCCAGTGCATGACAGAGAGCCCAGGTAAGCTCGTTACAGGGGCTTATTCAGCAGATGGAAGAGCTGTTGCCAGGTAGATCTGATTGCTCATTAATATGCCATTGGCCTCATTTGTGTGCCCAGCTCACCTCTGGCTCTATCTTTGTCTGGCGCAGGGATTGTGTTTCCAGCCCAGCCTGTCCCTGGCATCCTGTTTCCATTGTTCCTCACCTTCCCAGATGGAAAGAACTGGTGAGGGAGCTGGATATGGCCATGTCCACGCCTGGGGCTTGAGAGATGTCCCAAATGTGGCACTGGATCACAGTCCCTAGGCTATGGAGAAATGATGCCCCATCCCTGAAGGTGTTTCAGGCCAGGTTGGATGGGGCTTGGAGCAACCTGGGATAGTGGAAGGTGTCCCTGCCCATGGCAGGGGGCTGGAATTGGATGGTCTTTAAGGTCCCTTCCAGCCCAAACCGTTCTATGAACCTATGGTTTGGCTGCAAGAGATACCAAAGGTTTCTGTATCTTCTCCAGCTGTGCTCTCCCACTGTTACAAAAATCCCTGGGGAGGGTGTTTGTGACCATGTTGACATGGGGACAGGTGGGTGACACAAAACACCTCGTCCTGCAGCACAGCAGGGAGCGATTTGGGGCTGGGAACCTGCTGTGTTCACCTGTAGCATCTATCAAAACTCCCCCGAAAAACCAAAGCCTGGCAAAATCCCTCCTCCCATGTCATTCTTTCTTCAATGTTTGCTGTCAGTACATTTGGTTCTCCATTTTCCCTGGTTCTGAAGTGAGAGATTTCATAATGATTCACACTGTGTTCTGCTGAGCAGCTTCAAGCAGCAACTGGGGAGTCTGTTAAACAGGCATCCAGCCCGGAATATTTTGTACACTATCTAAATGCAGCGCTGTAATTAAAAGACATGCTCGAAATAAATGACAGAGGGCTTGGGGTTTGTGGTTTTTTTCCCTCCTTTTTTTTTTAACTTCCCCAAGGGAGAGAGGAAGGCGGCTGGAAGTTGCACTGAAGTACCAAAAGGCACAACAAGCACATTTGAACTAATAAGATCCAACAATGCGGGTCGACGGAGTTGCTTTCGAACGCTGCATGTTCGGTTATCACCCAGGGATTCTGTCTGATTAAAAATAATTATTGCTGGCATTAAATCTGTTCAGAATTACTCGGCGCAATTCGTCTCCTACCGCACGCCGCTACCATATGCCTGGTCTGTTGAGTGAAAAATGTCTCTTTTATTCGGATAAATAATGCTTTGTAAATATTTAGAGATGAATGTTCTGGATCAGTGAGCGGCTATTTTTTCCCTGGTGATAAATATGTGCAAATGAGCTTGTTTTTGGCGGCGGCTCCGTTTGAGGCAGGCACTATATGGGGCCAGATTAATCCCTGTGTAAGCGTGCAGGGGCTGTGCCAGGGTGATTTCCCATGGGGAGAGCAGCAGAAGGGTCACAGAATCGTGGAGGAGTTTGGGTTAAAGGCTATCTCATTCCAAAACAGCTGCAATGAGCAGAGATACCTTCCCCTAGGCCAGGTTGCTCCAAGCCCCATCCAACCTGGCCTTGGACACTTCCAGGGATCCAGGGGCAGCCACAGCTTCTCTGGGCACCCTGTGCCGGGCCTCCCCATCCTCTCAGGGAAGAATTCCTTCCCAATATCCCATCTAACCCTGCCCCCTGACATCGTGAAACCACCCCCCCTTGTCCTGTCCCTCCATCCCTTGTCCCCAGTCCCTCTCCAGCTCTCCTGGAGCCCCGTTAGGCCCTGCAAGGGGCTCTGAGCTCTCCCTGGAGCCTTCTCTTCTCCAGGTGAACACCCCCAGCTCTCCCAGCCTGGCTCCAGAGCAGAGGGGCTCCAGCCCTTGGAGTATCTTCATGGCCTCCTCTGGACTTACTCCAATACGTCCACATCCTTCTGGTGTTGGGGGTCCCAGAGCTGAGGGCAGCACTGCAGGTGGGGTCTCACGAGAATGAAGCAGAGGGGAAGAATCCCCTCCCTCACCTGCTGCCTGAGCTGCTTTGGAAGCAGCCCAGGACACGTTTGGCTTTGTGAGTGCACAGTACTGGGTCACGTGGAGCCTCTCACCTGCCAGTATCTCCAAATCCTTCTTGGCAGAGCTGCTTTCAATCCCTTCAACCCCCAGCTCGTATCACACTAAGGGTTGCCCCAATCCAGGTGCAGAACCTTGCACTTGGTCACTTCTGCTGCTGAACAAGTGGGGAGAAAACTTTAAAAGATTTAAAAATCCATTAAGATACCTGCAATGCCTTCCATTCAAACGTGGTTGCAGGTACCTGGATGGAAATGCCATGGATTTCTCTCCTTCCTGCTGCTGAAGTCCCAGGAGGATCCATGGGACATGGGCAAGGGTACAAGAGCTGGATCCCACATTGTGTCTGGATCTGACCCTGCTCCCCCAGGCCTGGAAGGAGGGTTTGGTTAAGAAATGGGACACATGAACCTCTTGGCATGCCCAGACTCCTGCCTGGTGCTGCCAGAGGCTCGTGGGACTGGGTGAGATCATGGGTTATAGCTCCTGGAGCCGTGTGACGGCAGCGGAGCTGGCGCTTTGCATCTTTCCCCTTTTACACTTCCAAAGTGCTTCAGGGAAAATGCTCATCTCGGCGCCGAAAAACGTATTTGCTGAGCACATATAACCTCCAGGACAGCTGCTCTGGCTGGGTCCTGGTGATTCATGGAAAGGGAACACGGCTGTTGGGGGGGTGCATGGAATATTTAAAGCAATGCAGTTTTTTCACGTGTTTTGTCCAGAGGCGTTGAACGAGATGAAATCTCTCCCACTGGTGAGATAACGGGCTCTGTGAGAGGTGAGGGTTCAGCCAGACACATCCCTCCACTCCCAAAATGCCTCCCAGGGAGCAGAGGTGTTGGAGATCACGTCCAAAAGATGAATTTCTTTCCCTCAGGACAAGCACACGAAGAGGGATGCAAATCCCAGGCCTCCAGCCGTCTTCACCGAGGTCCTGACACCTCTTCACCTCCATCACCTCTTTCTCCCAGGCAAATTCCAAGTGGCCGGAGATCCTGGCTCGTGCTGCCGGCCTCAGCGAACACCCTCTGGATGTATTTGCTCTGCATTCCATTAAAACACGGAGGCAAACAAGGGGCATTAATGAATTCCTTCGTTTATGATGACAATACGTTTTTGAGTCCTTCTATTGATTTGCCGAGCAAGCTGATAAAAAGAGCAAACCTTGCAGTATTTACCGCCCCGAGCCTAAGTGTGATGTCTGAATCAACAGAGCCTGTTTGCTTTTCAAAATTCAAATGAGGACAAAAATAATCTCCTTTTTCAGGAGGCCAGCAGGCCCCTGCAGGAAGGGTTTTGCCAAACTCACTCAGAAAGGTGTCACAGCTTGAGGCCAACCTGAAGGGCCTGGCTGGTGGAACTGGGATTTCCCCGAGCTTTCGGGTCTGTACTGATGCACACAGGGGCAGACGCTGGGTCAAGCTGTGAAAACTGGAAACCAGAGCAAAAAAGCTTTTGACAGTCAGCTGAGTCATCAACTCCACGTGGTTAATTAGGCATAGTTCCTAATCAAAGTCATTATTTACCTTGGAAAGCAGGAGACTGGGCTGCTCCAGCCTTTGCTGAGTGCAGGGCTGGGCTTTGATGTGTTTTCTAGGGAGGACAGTGGGAAACAGAGGCACACAATTCCTTTGGGTGTATGAAGACAGGAAAAAAACCAAGAAATGAAGAAATTGGAGCCACTGGGAGGGTCAGTGTCACCTCTGGTGCTCTGGGTTTCTTCCACACTGTCCCATGTTCGGGGGAGCTGCAGGAGGGAGAGGGATGAGTGGTGGGAGCCCAGCTGACCGTAGGCTGGATCAAAACCACCCTGTTCAGATTAACTACAAAAAAAACCCCAAACAAACCAAAAAATCAAACAGGATTAAAGAATTTCCTTGCTCTCTCTGGAATATTGGAGACCACAGGCCATGCTTCTGCCTCCCTGCTCACCCTGAGAGCAGATGGAGCAAACCCGTCCTCTGCTTCCCACTCCAAAATGCAGCAGCATGCTCAAGCCTTGACCAAAGAGGCCATTACAAAGGCAAGTCAAAGCCTTGATTTAAACCAGCTTGTTCAAATATTTTCATGCTCCTTGTGGTTGGATTCCAGACTTTTACTCCCTGATTACTTTAGCCTGGAAAAAAAAAGGCAGAAAAGAAAGGCCTGATTCAGTGATGAGGGCACGGCAGTGCTGAGCACAGGGTGCTACAGTTTCCCCAGGAATTCTTTGGGGTCTCAGAATGCCCTGCAGTAAATAAAAACAACCAAAGGTTGCTAAAGATTGAGGGAGATCATTTTGCCCATCTTAATAAGTTAGAGGATGCTTTATGAGAGAGTGAAGTTTGGGGGATGCTATTGGACACTATTAACAGTTATGAGTATTAATGAATATCTTGGGCTTTTGGCACCATCAAATTGTTTTTGTTCAGGATCCTGAATGGACTTTGGGTTTCCTGGACACCCCATGGAGAGGGGCTGTGAGGACTCTTCCCATGTTTTTTGTTCCTCCGAAGTGGCAGCTGTGGGAGGGCAGGGGAGGCTCTGGGGCTGTGCTGGCTCCATCACTGAACTCCAGGTTCACTCACAAATTATTTGTGGTCATTACTGGCTTCTCATTCTTGGTGTCTTGGAGATGCTCCACAAGCAAAAACCTCCCAGTGAGCTGACCTTGATGTCCAGCCCCATGTATTTTTATCTTTTTTCCTGCAGCTAGGAACGTCCTTGCAGGATCCCCTTCAGAAGCCACGAGCTTTGACACTGGAAGGTCTCCCCCATACCCTACATGTGACAGGCACTTGTGTCCTTGTCCCCTTTGTTGGAGACACTAGGCCTGGAAAGCCCCTCGTGGCCACAATCATCTCTCCAAGGCCACAGAGCAGGCACAGGAACACTGCTTTTTTTTTTTTTTTCAGAAGATGATTTTTAGGAGGAAGGAAGCAGTTGATGGTGGCGTGTGCTCTTCCCAAACAAAGATAAAGGAGGGTGCTCCAAATAACTCCGTTCTTGCTGGCAAGGGGTATTTTTAACCAGCAACATGACACAAAAATAACACAGACGGCTGGAAAAAAAAGGAACAGGAGAGGAGTTTGCTCTGTTTCATGGGCAAGGCAAGAAACATTTATTTTGCAGCCCTCTCCCGGCTCCCCATTAGCCTTGCCATTCCCAGGAGGTGCTACCCATGGTGTTTGCATGGACATGGGGGATGATTTTAAATGGCTGCTATAAAGTAATTAAGGTTGAAAGGTCAGGCTTGGGTATAAACAGCCCCCAGGAGCCTGTTTTTACACCCTGGCCATGCCCTGAACCGAGAAAGAATTGGTCAACTTTAGGGGCTCCTTCCTCCAGAGATACTTTGGACATCTGGGTGTTCTGGTTAACGCTGTCAAAAGGCAGAAAATACAGCTCTGACTCAGTGCCAAACCAAGAAATGACCTTTTTCCAACACTCCTGCTTGCAGCCTTCCTTCCCCACTGTGCTGCAGAGCCAAGGCTCCCCTGGACCGTGCTGGGAGCGGGGCTGAGCCTGCCCGTGGCAGGGGGAGAGCTCTGGCAGGTCCTTTAGGGTGTCTGGGGTTTTCTAGCTGTGATGAGAGCCTTCATGGCTTTGGGGCAATTTTTGAACATGCTTGACAGCTGTTTTTTTCCCTTAGTAAAGAGCTGGGCTAAGGGTGGGATGCGCAGCGCGTGGGGGAAGTTTTGGAAAGAGGCTCAGACCCCAGGGCTACGCGAGGCATGCGGAGACTGCCGGGGATGATGATATTCAGGTGGAAAAGCAGGAGTATCCCCTTGCAGGTACACGCCCACACACGCAGAGGGGAAATTAAGGTTCTCTCGTGCCTGTCAGAGCATCATTTGGGGAGGGCAGTCAGGAAAAGGAGCAGTTGTGGAGGAGGAAAATCACGGAGCAGCCCCAAGGCTCCGGTGTCTCCAGCCGCTCTCTCCGTGCTGCCGTGATGGGAGTCAGCTGCTTCCCTCTGCCTTCCCCTCCGGGATGAGTAACGGAGCCGGGATAACCTTTAACGTGTCCTGGGGACTCTCCCAGCTTCTTATTTTAAGTGTTTTATTAGCAAGGATCAGAATGGAGTAAAAGCGCGGGGGTGTGAAACGTGGAGGTGTCTGCTGGGGGTTCCAAGGAGAGCCCCCCAAGGAACGCACTCAGTTCCTACAGCAGCATCTGCATTCCATGGGGAGGGAGCCCTGTAACCCAGCTCTCCCGAAACTGCAGCAACCCCCAGTAAATCTTATTTGTGTTTTAAGGCTTAAAAGCTCCAGCGGCTCCGGGAGCCTTTGCCGCAGCGTTGCAGCACCTGGAGGGAGCCTCTGCCCAGCTGATCCCTGAGGTGCCGGGGCTGTGCCTGGAATGGGGTGTCCGGCTGCAGCCTGGCCCTGGAGCAACCCAAAGGCAGCAGAAATTCAGTCAGAGTGGGGACCAAAAGGAACCTTTCTGGCTCAAAACTGGCCCCTCACCTTTCTCAGTGCTTCGCAGGAGAGGTTGCTTGCGTAGAACCATAGAGTCATTTAGGTTGGAAAAAACCCTTGAGGTCATCCAGCCAATTGTTCACCCAGCACTGCAAACCCCACCACTCACCCATGGCCCCAAGTGCCACATTTCTGGCTCCATTTATTGGTACAGTGGTTTGGAGATGTGAGTCCTGGCCCGTGAGTGGGGCAGTTTTACCTTTTGGGGTGCAAATAATGACCTCAGGCACGATGGGCTGAGTCTGGTGGGTGCTGAACTTTCCATAAATAAGTCCTTTACTGTGGAAGAGGGGAGGGTCACTCTCCTTTTCAGGCTTACAAATAAATTGCATGGTGTGATTTTTAGGGTTGTCCTGTGCAGAACCAGGAGCTGGACTTGATCCTTGTGGGTCCCTTCCAACTGAGGATATTCTGGGATTCTGTGATAAAGAATCTCTTCCCCATAACCAGTGTGCCAGAACAGCACTCGGGTCGGTGAATCAGAGGCAAGCAATTTATGTCAAGATTTCCCTTCTCTTGCAAATTATAATGTACTATATTGTCATTATAGGATTATGATTAAGTCTAATAAGCAGGAATTTTGGGTGCTGGCAGCTCTTTAAACTGCACTGTAGTGATTTCTTTGCCTGTCCCGAGGCAAAGGCAGGCGGCAAAGTCACGCGGACGGAGGGGGCTGTGTGGTGGCCCAAAATGAGGTGGGGTTTGGAGGTCAGGATGAAAGGGAGCATTGTGTGGGCTTGTCTGCTGCCCAGCACGTGAAGGGCCTGGTGTTCAGCTGGGCTCATCATGTGTCAGCTCTGATCTGGTTTTGGGACCGAGAGGTTGGTTTGATCCCCTGGGGTAATGCTCAGCCCATCAAACAGCCCAGGGATGCTTCAGGCTTTGAAGTCGTGGGGTTTGGCAGAAGTGTGTGATCGTTCAAGGCAGCACAAGGCCTGGGTCAGGAGAGGTTTGGGTTGGAAATTAGGAAAAGGTTCTTCATCCAGAGCATGGCTGAGAACTGGAACAGGCTCCCCCAGGGAAGTGGACGTGGCATGAAGCCTGACAGAGTTCTAGAAGTGTTTGGACAGTGCTCTCAGGCACATGGTGTGATTTTTTGGGGTTATCCTGTGCAGGGCCAGGAGTTGGACTTGGTGAACCTTGTGGGTCCTTTCAAACTCAGGATATTCCATGATTCTATGATTCTGTATGTTAGAGAAGCCTTTTGGGCACCTGGGCTAATTCAATTCCTCCACTACCTGCAATATAATCCTGCATGGGGTATTTAATTGTATCATTAATTTCTCATAGGTACTGAGCCGTTTCAAAAGATGAAATCTCAAAACACCAATGTCAAATTAAAGAAAAAGAAAAAAGGTGAATGCTTTCTGTGATTTGCTGATTTTTCCAGTGTCAGTCTTAAGATTTTGGGGGCCTTGGTGTAGACTTTAATAATTGCAGTTGGTAAGAGTGGACTTAAAGGGCTATTATTGGTAAATTTAATTTCTGGTATTTAGTTATGTGTCATTTGTATGAAAATTGAAGCCACCTTCTCCCTCAGATCTCCTGCTATTAGTGTTTTTTTAATTTAGGCTTGTTAATGGGCCGTGTAATTTAAGGACAAACCCCGGTGTTTGAAGCATTCCCAATCACTTCAAGTCCCTCATCAGCACTCAGGACTTTCCTGCCTTTGCAGAAGGAGGCAGATGGAAAACACAGGGGCCTCCAGAGGCAAACTACAGGTGGGTATCTCCAGCTCCGAGAAAGGGTTCTGTACGTGTACTTGTGCGTGCCCAGGGTATCGGGGATCTGTTCTTGCCCCATCCCTGGAAGTGTCCAAGGCCAGGCTGGATGGGGCTTGGAGCTACCTGGGATAGTGGAAGGTGTCCCTGCCCATGGCAGGGGGTTGGAATGAGGTGGGCTTTAAATTCCCTTCCAATCCAAACCATTCTGGGATTCTACAAAGACATGGAATGTCTTCCTGTTGGAAGAGCCCTCAAACCCCATGGCACTGGGGTGAATTGTTGGGACAGGGGATCCAGGTAGTCATGCCCAGCTCAGCAGCTGCTGCTCCAGCTAGGAATTCTTCTCCAAGATCTCGTCTCCTGGGCTTTGCCTTCCACTGCCTCCCTGATGGTCTGCTGGGCTCCTTCAGCACCAGAAGGAGGAGATGGAGGAAGGCTGTCACACAGGGCTTGCCTTTCTGAGGATTTTACAGCACCCATGTCTGCTCCTGAGCTTCCTACCATGTCCTTCTCCTCTGCAGAAGGATCTCATGCTCTGTGCTGCTGCCTGGTCCCATTTCCCTGCCACGGCTCTTACCTCACTCTTGGAAAAGAGTATCTGCATCTCCCGTGGCTTTAATTCATCCACCTCTCACCTTGCGAGACACAAGAGCACCGTTAAGCATGTGAATGCATCTCCGATAATTTATGGTCCAGCTTGGGAGCTCTGTGGCTTCTGGATTCTGCTAAGTGGTTCTGCAAGTGAAATAAATATCATCCCTTCAGGATTTGAGCTGATAGCTTTATTTTAGACGTTTTTCCCAGGGGGAAAATGTCGAATCTCCACTTTAATTCTTTGCTGGTACCTGTTCCTCCTGAAAAATGTCGCTGAACTGAGTCACGGGGAGAAGGAATACGTCTAGGTGCAGAGTCAGTTGCCACCACCTGGGATTTATGCCATGGAAAACATCATTCCATCAGGACGTAGCTGCCGTGGGCACCTCATCAGCACGATGGGAAGTTGCATTTATCCTGCTGCGTGGATGCAGAATGGGCATCTCCATGATAAATCCAGTGCCAGTGCCTCACTGGAGAATTTCGTGCCTGTGGTAGGAGGAATCTCATTAACACGAACTTCAGAGGGATCCAGCCCTGCCAGCCAGAAGACAAATGCAGCAGCGCTATCATCATCTATCAAATGGAGAATGACCTTTGCTATCCATTAGGATGAAATGAAAAGCTTTGGGCTTTAACTTTGTTAAAATGCACATGGCTGTCTTTTCAGATCCCGGAGCCGGCACATTGCTGAGATTAATCAAATTGTGCATTTTGCAAGTGCTTAAGTAGTATTGTTATGTAACTCCATCTCTGCGTGGCTTCAAGACAGAAAACAGAATAATTACACCGAGCTCGGCTCCGGAATCATCCTGCTGTGGTCAACAGCTGAGGAGGCAGGAGGGGCTTGGAGCCAAGTGCCAACCTCATGTTCTTAAATCTTGAATTCAGCTTTCTTCTGGTGAGAATTAAATATGTGAGTCTCTAAGGCTGTGTGTGTGCCCAGCAGGGCTCAGCTGAAGGACATGGGTGCATCTCACTGTGCTCTGCTCGAAATCTCCCCACAGAAAGGGGGTGTAGGGGTGGGTTTTTCTGGTATTTCACTATGAAAAATGCTGATGTGCCAAGGAAGTGTAGCTGTGCTGAAAAGAGGGAGAAGAGGGCATTGCTCTGCTGGCATTGGCCATCAGAGAGGGGGCCCACAGAGGGAAGCAGGGCCTGGTGGGTGTCTGTGCCTCTGGGGTGGCTGGGGAATGGGCTGGATGCCCATGGGTCCCTTCTCTTTGCTCACACACTGTCTCTAAGAAAAGCACAAATTCGGCCGCTCCCTAAGAGAAGGAATCACCTGGATCATGGTGCCCAAAGTGTTGTAGTCAATGCCTCAGTGTCCCAATGGAGATCACTGGGTGGTGTCCCTCAGGGGATGGTGTTGGGACTGGTTGGAACTGGACGATCTTTAAAGGTCCCTCCCAGCCCAGACCACACCATGGCTGCAAATCCTCACAAACCCTCCTGAGCTCCTCGGCCACCATTGTGCTTATCCTGCACCCAACGGCTCCTTGTGTGTGTCTCACCCTCCCTTTCTCCCCTCAAGCTCTTCCCTGCTTTTCTCCTGGTCACAGTGGAGCCCACCTCCATCCTGCTGCTGCGTGGGCTGATAATTTGGGACCATCTGGGCAACTCTTGATGTTCCCACACCAAAGATGAATCTATTTTTCTTCATAACCTCCCCAGTATTTCTATTTTCTTGGCAATTCTTGGCATAAGGTGCAGACAATTCTGCCAAGCAATGCAGGCAAGGCAGTCAGATGGTGACTGATACCTTCTTGTCTTCACCCAAGAGCTGTACCCAACTCTGCATCCCTGGGTTTTCAACCATTGCTGCTCCATGGGAAGTCAGATCCTGCTGTACAGCCAAGCCCCATTCCCAGCTGACTTGAGCAAAAGCAGGAAATGCTTGGAGCAAACAAAACAAACCCCCAAAGTCCGTGCAGCTGTGTGAATTAGGTTGGATGGAATCCATCTGAGGTCTCACCTTACAGTCCCTGGTTAGACAATCTACTGTGTTTATAGGTTGTAACCCCACCTGTATTTATTTCAGTATCAGTTTAAGCAGATGCTTTATTTAAGCCTATAAATACATTTTTTTCCCCCATGCCTGAAGTATCTGCTTATTTACAAACAGAAATTAAATCCAGTTTAGAGGATGTGATGTAACAGGGTCTTATATTGAAATAACAGCAAGCTTTGGGTTCCAGCTGGTGTAGCTCAGCTGGCAGATAAGACCATAATACTTTTGCATATACATAGGCCTAGAAGCAAACATATATTCTTGTAGCTTCAGTGCAAAAGGCAAGAAAAAGTGATGATGAGGAGAGCTGGAGCCCTGTAAATCAACAGAGCACCATCGGCTGCTCTGACAGGGGTTGAACAAAGAGGGGCCGATACCTCAGTGGAAATCAATCCCTTAATGGACAGTTTCCCTTGTCTGTTCCTGGAGTTAATACAAGTCTCTGGGAGGATCTAAAATGATTAACTGTAAATACATCCTTGTTTGAGCGGGGTCTTTGGGAAGTGTCTCTTTAACTGAAGCTGTGTGAACTTTCAGTCTGATGCTGACATTGGATAAGCCACCACTAAAGTGGGCTCGATCCTGGATTTCTGATGTACCAAATCTGGAGGGATTTCCTCATAGAAAGGGTTGTTAAGCATTGGAATGGACTGCCTGGGGAGGTGGTAGAGTCCCCATCCCCGGAGATGTCCCAGGAACTACTGGGCATGGCACTCAGTTCTCTGCTCTGGGTGACAAGGTGGTGACAGTCACAGGCTGGACTTGATGACTTCAGAGGTCTTTTCCAACCTACATGATTCTGTGATTCTGTGATATAGGATGTGCTATTTATTTCTGTGTGCTGGTAAGAAACAAGTTCCCATCACTGAGTTACAAATCCATATGTAAAAGCCATTTCCAGTGTGGTCCCTGAATACCTGGAGGAGCTGCGTGGCACCGGATCCACGTCCTGCTCAGACCCTGCTCTCCCCTGGGAATGCCTCTGCTCTGAGAAACTGAGCTAGGAGCCTTGAACGGGAACCAGTGACTAAATATTAACTCAGAAAAAACAAAGACCTCATTTAGATGTAAATGGAATGGGGCGGGGGGAGAGGGGGAAGCAGGGGGGGAGAAGAAGGAAGGAAACAGAAATACATAAAATAGGAGTCTACAAGCAGAATTATTTCGCTGCAGATTCCGTTTTCCAGACTTCCCTCAGCGAGTTATCGGCAACACTCCGCATATTTGTGCAGCCCGATAGCTGCAGGGCACAAGTACATTCTCCAGGAGCAAATAATTCCCTTTCCTGATAACATCTTCAGCAGGGCTTGGCTGCCACGGCAAGGATTTGGCTGTGGAGGTGGGGGGTACCCAGCGTGCTGTTTGTCAGGAGGCTCAAATTCAAAGCTAGAGCAATAGAAGCACCCAGGAGGGGAAGCTGTCAAAGGCACTGAGGTGTTCCCATGGCAGACAGGGACGGGTTCAAGGCCAGGCTGGACAGGTCTTGGAGCAACTTGGGATAGTGGAAGGTGTCCCTGCCACGGCAGGGGGGTGGAATTGGATGATCTTTAAGGCCTCTTCCAACCCAGACCATTCCATAATCCTGTAATTGCAGATCGTAGGAGCATGGACATCAGCACTGGGCTGCTCCTGGGTTAGAGCAACGGGAAGGTGTAGCAGAAAACCCCTGCAAATTTAACAGAGTAGTTTCCTCTTTGCCGATAACACGAGATGCACCTCGCTGGGAAAGTGTCAACACCTCAGCATTTGCGAAACAGGGTCTGTCAGACCTCTCTGCACCAACGCTAATTGCTTACAGCGCTGAGGCTGCTCAGCTCAGCAGACAGACCGAGCTGCCTCTGGCCCTGTCTCACCTCCTGTGTGACCAGCCTGTCCTTGAAATGCAAGTTATCCATCGGTGCCACCCATCTGCCTTACTTTGGGTGGGGAGCTGTCACCCCTGGCTCTGAGATTTTGCAGCTCCAGGAAAGGCTGCAGCAAGCTGGAGATCAGACCGGGAAAGGCACGAGTTCATTTGTTTCCCTGATCAGCAGAACGAGTGCTCAGGATGTGCAAAATGAGGTTAAAACAATGCAATATACATTGTTTCAGCTTTTTCCCCCCCTGTTCTGTCGGTGTTACTGGCATCAACTGACCAAGACAGAGCGAAGAACTCGGAGACAAGGGAAACGGCGTGCTCAAGGTCAATGTTTTTTCTGAGGCCCAGTGGGAAAATAAAAAGCAAAAAGTCAAAATTCTGCCACAAAACCCCAAGCCCACGTGGAAAATTTGCACCTCTAAAAGGGGTTCCTCCACTGCTGCTCACATCGGTCCAAGTGTTGGCATCAAACCCGTGCTTGCCCAGCTGGCTTGGCTGCAGGTGTGAGGAGTTACCTGTGTCCTACCCTTGACAAGCAGAAACACCCTCTTTTTCTATCTTATTTTTTCCACTTGCTGGCAAAATGGGGGCAAATCCAAGAGTCTGTCATCCAGGTGCATGGGATTCAGCAGCTGCTCCACACTGGGGGCACCAACACAAGAAAAATGTGTTCAAGAGCTCTGCCAGGCGACCCTGCTCTGTCAGGGCTCCCAGCAAACCTTGTTTATTCCCACCTTGAGTTTTCCTGCGGATGAAGAGCACGTTATCCTCGGAGACACAACCCAGAGCTGTGCTTGCAAATTGAAATCCTGGGCCCTGCACGCTTCCTGGGAAGCATCAGATCAGCGGTGAACACTCACAGCATGCTGCCCTTCGCAGGGGCACGTCTGCAGGGGGCTTTGCTGCTTGCAAGGGTCTCCTGCTCCACAGTGGGGGAAAGCGTGGTTTTCCTCTGTTGCTTTGTTATTAATTTATTTATTTATTTCCTGTGAAAGGCTTTACAGGCTGGGATTTGGAAGCATTCCCAGCTTTTGCAAATAAAACGGTGAGTCTGTCTGAGGAGCGTTGGAAGAGGAATCTCAGGAACGTGGGAGCGTTCTCCCTGGAGCCGCTCTGGAGTTTCTCCTCTTGTTGCTTCAAAATATTCCTAAGGCAGTGGTTGTTCTGCACATCTCCAGGTGCTGGAAACAAAGGAGAAGTGAGACCTTACAGCAAGTTTGTTTGGCAAGAAATATAGGCCAAAATTAAAAGCAAGATTAGACCCTGCATTTACAGAACCAAAAGAAGGAAGTATCAAACTCAGATTCTGCACAATGAGTGAGGACAATGATGGAAAGAAGTTCCCCAAAGAAAATGTGAATGCCCCAACCCTGGAAGTGTTCGAGGCCAGGTTGGATGGGGCTTGGAGCAACCTGGGATAGTGGAAGGTGTCCGTGCACATGGCAGGGGTTGGAATGAGATGATCTTTAAGGTCCTTTCCAGCCCAAACCATTCTGTGGCTCTGTGACAAAATACCAGCAGTGGTCACTGTGTCGGTGACTGCAGTTTGTGAAAGACCATTGGTACATCCTTTTACCCCACTTTTCATGTCCCCACACAATGTTGGGACAGCTAAACAGCTTCTAGACTCAGATGGGACTTGAGGAAGCCAAGAGACATCCAAGGAGCTGAGAGAAAAGGCTGCGGTTGTCTCCCAGGCTGTCTGTATCCAAAACCGAGAAACGTTCCTTGCTTGTTGTTCCCCATCCACATGAAGGATATGATGATTAATCATAAAATTTTATGGAACAAAAGCTCACAGGCATTTTATTCACTCTTTTGTGAGTTAGGAGTCACAGACAATTCAGGAATGGGATGAACCCTGAGAAGGAAAAGTTTTATTTTCTTAACCAAGGACCGGAGCCGTGCAGTACCACTGGTGGGATAATCTATTTCCTCCAGGCTGCTGCCTTAAAAATGTCAAAAACTTAAAGGGATTTGAGTAAAAATAGAAAACGACGTCCTGGATGATGGGGGAAGGCTTTGTGTCTGGTGGGAAGCCAGGGAAGGCAGGAAGTCACCAGGCAAAGCCCAGCACTGTCAGGGAGCCTGGCTCACATGGGGACCTGTGGGCTGGGATGGGAGGAGGGAGAACAAACCTTGTGGAAAGTCAAAAATCCAACCTGGCCATTACTCTTGGGGGGAAATGGGGTGGTTTCTGCCTGTTCTTGCTACTCTGCCATGTACATGGGGCCAAAACGAGATGGGTGCCAGGGCTGGGTTGGCTCTTGGGGGGACAAAACCCCTTCTGCTTCCCACGGCAGCACCGGTGTGAATGGAAAACCCTGGGATTTGTTGCTCAAAGGCCATCCCAGCAAATGATGGAATCCCCGTGAGAGCAGCAATGGATGGGCAATGCCAGTGATCCCGGGATGGAGATGTGCAGTCACAGAGAGCTGAGGGGTGGCCTGTTTCCAGGGCTGGGTGCTGAAATGTCATCTCTGTATAATTGAGTGAAGAAGACTCAGCCTGTCCTCTAGCAGCAAATTAAACACAACTTTGTGGGTTTGGTGGTTTGCTGCCAAGTGCCAATACAGCTCCATATTAATGGCTTATGACAGGATTATTCTCCCTGTTTTTGGCAGGAAGAAGCTCTTTGGCCTTAATCCTGCTTGTGGCTAAGGGAAGAAACCCAGCGCATCCCATGTATTTACCAATGGTGTAACTCCCAAATGCTGCTTAAATCCCAAATTTTCAGAGAGGAGCAGAGCAGATGGACCCTGCATCAACCCAAAAATACAGCCAGGAGGCAGGGAGAGGTGAGGACCCTTCATGCACATCCCAGGGTGAAGTTCAGTCTACCCCATGAACTGGAATTCCCGTTTCTGTAACCTGTGTAACTGTGGGTATCCATCCTCCCAATATAAATACAATGTATAAACATCACAATAAAAATAAAAATAAAAATAAAAATAAAAATAAAAATAAAAATAAAAATAAAAATAAATATGTGTGCGTAAATAAAAAAAATACGTGTGAGGTTGTTAAATCAACAACCTTTAAAAAAATTTAGTACCAGTAATGAGTTCAATATTTAAATGCCTGAAAGAGGGTAAAACCCCCAAACAACAGGGCTGGAAATAGGAAAGCAAAGGGATTTGAAGCGGTAGGTTTAGGAGGGCAAAGTACTCAGCACACAACCAGGTCAAAACCTCTTTGGGGGGCATCTGGATGAAGGGTCCCCCAGCATTAATCCTTTTTAAAATTCACAGACTCCAGCCAGGAACCTCAGTGGTCACAGAGAATCTATTTAAGTGAAAATCTCCAAATTACACACCCAGCATCCCACCCTTCCCCGTGCTTGCAGTGGTGAGAGACCGGCCCAGAGAGGCTTCAAGGGCTTGATTTTGGAAAAAGCTGAGTTTTCAGCACTGCCAACTGAGCTTCACTGAACTAAACTGGCAGCATCACTGGAAATAAAAGCAGGGTTTTTTTCCTCCAAGACAGAACTTTCAAAATTTCTCCCTGATTGTCGAAGTTTTGACTGGGTCTGCCAGGATTTGCTGGTGTGGGCAGCAGGGCTGGGCTGCACTGGAGGCTGTTGGACTGGTCAGTGCTGGGGGTGGGGGGAGGACAAAGATACGTGTGTGCAAACCACCGAAACCTCCAGGAAAAATGAGGACAGGCTTGAATTTTTATAAGGAGGTCAGCACAGCCATGGCTTTGTGCTTCCCACGGACCTGCGGACAATGTCCCTTCTCACTGTTACACATTTGCAAAGAGGAGGAGGGGAAAGAATGAAAGTCAAACCTTGTCTCCTTGGCCTTGACCGTGCCAGCCGTGCCCTGTGGGCCCAGAGGAGGTGACAGGGTGGCTGGGGTGGAGGTGACACCCCGCAGCACCAAGCTGCCATCGCTGCACCCGTCAGCGAGGCACAGAGACCGGGCGAGTTTTGGGAGGTAGGAATGTTTATCTTGACTTCGCTCTGGAAACTGTGTGGAGCAACCAGGAGTCAAAGCATGAATAAATAACTACAGGGAGAGGGGGGAAAAAAAAAAAGAACCCCAAAGCCCTCAGGACGCTTGAGTCTGCTTTAAAGTTCTCATGTGGCACGAAACAGAGACGTCTGCACTTTTTCTGTGCTTCCTTATCTTCCCCAAAACAGAGGAGCATTTCCCACAGAAACACAACATTTCTGAGAGGATCCAGGCAAAGACACGCTGAAATATTTAAATGTAGCACCATGCTCAGTCAATGACCTTTGCATAATTAGCAGCTCTTTCTCTTTCTGATCGTGGAAATGGCCTGTGGCTTTTGCCTTTGTGTTGCCTGCTGTAGTCTCCATATGCTCCATTTGCATCCTGGAATTGTCGATCACCCTGCGTCTCCAATGTAAAGATTTATAAGCAGCCGTGGCAGGGTTGGGGATCCCAGGTGGGGGGGTTGAGGTCACCGAGGCTTTGGCTGCTGCAGATGGGACAAGCAGAGGGTTTGGCTGTGTAGGGCCTCGCTAATGAGTTGCAGGTTGGGTCAGTTCTTGGATGAGGAGGCTTCCTATGGCTCTGTTCCCATCTCTCCCCAAAAATCAGGTGAACAAAGCACAAAGGAAATAAAATAATGCATAAAATGAATTTTGCGAAATGTAAACTTTTGGGGCAAGGCCAGGTTGGATGGGGCTTGGAGCAACCTGGTCTGGTGGAAAGTGTCCCTGTCCATAGCAGGGAGTGGAACAAGATGGGCTTTAATGTCCCTTCCAACCCAAACCATTCCATGATCCTGTGATTTTGCCACCAGCTCTACGCTTCCAGATGTGGATTCAAAAGGTTGCTTTTGCTTTCCTGGATGCTTGGATTTGACTAAAACATCTGATCCAAGGACTCCTTCACTCCAGAAGGCAGATGGCGATTTTTATTAGCAAGTGGTTTCCTGTTCTTTTGATTCCTTCAATTATGTATTTGCTGTTGCTGGGGTTGGATGCACTCTGTGTGTATGATTGCTAACCCTCAGCAATGAATTCATGTTGATTTTCTTTCAGCTCAAAGGCTTCCCTCATTCATCTTCCGTCTCTTAATGGCAACAGCAGGTATGTGCGTGCTCTTTTTGTACCAAAAAATGTATCATGCTCTCTCCACACATTCTTCTGGTGTTTCCATACAAAATCTTCCCCTCTTTAACAGAACTGGTAAATCTCAGCCACGCGAGTGCCTTTTCCCTGCCCAAAAGGCGAGGATCTCTCAGCCTCTTCCACGATAACTCGGCTCCTTTGTTAAGGAGAGACATTATCTGATGAGGTGCAAGGCATCTCCATCGCCTAACGATTCCAGGAGCAATCAGAGGCCCACCAGGATTGTGTTTCTCAGCCATTACCTGATTGCTGTGGAGCACCGTTCCAGCCCGTCCATCTGCTAAAGAGCCCATAATGAAGACAACTCGACCGGAATCCCGGCCGCTCCCGACAATAGCGAGCCTTTCAGCTTGTAAAGCTAATGACTTACTAATTACCCAGACGGAGCGGGCGGAGGAGAAGTGACCATCTATAACCATCTCCGCAGCACAAGCTCCCACGGCCGGCAGGAAGGCAGCGCTCCGGATTTTGGGAGCAGCCGCTTGCACGTTGATTTTACAGGATGCTGCAGGATGTCGCTCCTTTTGCTACATCCTCCTGACATCTGCGCGCCGATGGTGGTCGCTGCTTTTTGGTGGTGTGTTTGTTGTGGTTTTTTCTTCCTTTTTTCCCCTCTCTTGCTCAGATTTCAAGGATTTTTGAGGCTGCAAAAGCGTTTTTTTTTTTTTTTTTCCCCCTGAGTTTATGCACTGGCTGGCTGAAGGCAGCCTGGAAGCCTGCCAGGGGCACCTGGCAATGCACTCAGTAAATTACAGCAGTGAAAAGAATGTCGGATGCTCGGAGAGAGTCACAAGGCTTTACTGGTGTATACACTTCGGAGGCCAAATGCTGCTTTTAACATATTCAGGTATGACCTGGCACCTCTTTACCCTAACAAGGTGTAGAGGAGGAAATGATGAATTGTCAGGTCTTGCTGCCCACGAAGACAGAACTCCCAAGTTGTTATTAACCACAGAAGGGACTCATAGAGTAGTCTGGGCTGGAAGGGACCCTCAAAGGTTGTCTTGTCCAAGCCCCCTGCAATGAGGAGGGACATCTTCAGCTAGACCAGGCTGCTCGGAGCCCTGTCCAGCCTCTGCCTTGGATGTTTTCAGTGGTGGTCATCTACCACCTCTCTGGTCAGCCTGTTCAGTTCTCCCATCATAAAACCTTCCTCAAAGAACACGAGGTCCCACCAAAATCCCACCAAGTCCTTTCTGTCCCACCAAGTCCCAGACTGTTTTCCTGCTCTTCCAAAACCCTGTGAATCAGTGCTGCAAAGACTGAAAAAGGCAGTGATGAGGAATTTGGGGACACAAGGGGATGGCCCCCCATGGGCTCAGTGCTGTTGGCTGTGGAGTTGAATCCTGCTTGGGAACAGCCCGGGCTGGATCACGCTGGAGATGTGGAGGAGGTTTCTGTAACCTGCTGATTATCTGCTGGCTGAATGGGAGCCAGGGGAATGTCTCTTGTTTCTAATTTGCAATAATTTCTAAAAAGCATTTCATTCTCCATAGCAGAAATATCTACAAGTGATGTTTGATTTGAAGTGTCTTTGTGGGTGTTCACATGTTGCTGGTGGGTGAGATATTTTGGCACCTGCAAATTGGGGAAGTTTTGGGTCTGAGGTTCACGGCGCTGACACTGATGGCTCCCATCATCCTGAAACTCCTCAAGCATCCCCTGAAAAGTGGATTCCTTGGCTAATAAAAATTGGTTGTGTGATACCAGCACCTAGAGCAGGCTTTCAGGGATCAGTGCAACTGGATGACAAACCCTCACCACGGGAGTCTTTCACACCAGAGCCAGGCTGAGACCACAGACCTGTGCTTTGCCAGAGATCCAGTGCTTGGAAAGCAGAGCTCCTCTCCTACCTCATATCCTGCAATGATTTGGGTGTTCTCATTATGTCTGATTGGGGGAAGTCTGCTTGATTTATGGGATGGCTGAATATCTCTTTGTGGATGGGGACCCAGCCATCTGCTCTGGAAGCTGGTCCCCTGGGGGACGGGGGCCATCACTGCCAGGGATGGCTCCTGCAGTAGGATGATGTGATCCAAGCCCAGGGAACCAGACTCACCACCTTTGTCTGCTGGGATAAAGGTCAGAGTAGCAGAATTTCCCCTAAATTAGGTACAAGTAAATTATAGGGAAACTGCCCATCCTCTGCATCCCACCACTGTGTTCGTGTTAACTTTCAAAGGGAGGCAAAATTTAAAAGGAAAAAGGGGTCACATCTTGGGCAGCAAAAGTCCATTGCCAGGTGAGAAACTGGGACAGGATAGAGGGATGTGGTGATTTGAGAGGGGACTTGGCTCTGGGCTGCCTCAGCAGGAGTTGGAGCTGTGGCTGGACCTGAATCCTCCTGGGAAAAGTGCAATAAAGGCAACCCCGAGGTTTAGGATGCCAGTGTTCTGATTTTGGCAGGCACACACAAAAGGTGTTTATTTTTATTCCCCCTTAGCTAACAGAAGTCCTTCAGGAATGGAGCTGCAAAGTGAGTGCACAGTGCTGGTGTTCCAGGGAAGGGGGTGGGCTGTGGGGCACAGGAAAAGGGACTCAGACCATCCCTCTGTTATTATTTAACAGTTACATTAAATCAATTATTGTTTAACTTGCTGTAAAAGATGTACAGGAGCATCTGGGTACATTTTGTGTTTTAGATTTAGATTGTTCCCTGAGCTGATCTTTCAAGAGAAGGACCTGTAGTGCCTGGAACACCTCGGGATGCCTTTCTGGAATGACAATAGCTCAATTAGAGCCAGCCATTAGACAGATACGGCTAAGGTCATCTTCCATGTACTTTACTTGGACATTTTCTTGCTGGGTCCTTCTAGAACTCCTTGCAGTCAGCTTAAAATTTTTGGCTTGTCAGCAAACTTTCCCATTAGAAGTCAGCAGCCTGCCCAGGGCCCCAGGATACCACAAAATCCCAGCAATAACCTCTCCCCACTGTGAAAATGAAAACTGATTTCCAGGCTTCGGTTTCTCTTGTCTCAGCTGCTAATCCATGAAGCCCTTTCTTTATCTCATGCAACTTTTATCTCTTTGACAGCTCTTGTGGTGCCGAAGCTTTGCTGAACCCCTGGTATGTGATACACATGCAATCGCCTCCTCCAGCCTTTTCATTGACTGCTTTAAGGGGTGTGAATGCCTTACAAACTTTGACTTCTTTCTGCAAAAACTTCCTATTGCCCTTTCCCTGGTGCATCAGATCTTCCCAGTGCATCCCAGGTATCCATATTTACCTGAACTTGATTGTATTTTCACTTGTGTAGTGCAACGCTTAAAGTTTAAGTTCTTAAACTTGCTCCTTCAGTGGCAAGTTTGTTGTGTCTCATCCTGTAGACAAATGCAACCCTTCATATAATTGTACAAATGCAAATATATAATAATTATTTATACAATATTTTGTACAATATAGTTATACAAATAAAATTACTCATATATTTCTATTTGAATCTCTTTCCAAGTCTTGAGCCAGTGATGTCTTACTCTAGAAATTTGCTCCTCTGTCGATTTACCTTTTTATCCCAAAATCTCTCTTGGTGACACTTGTATTTAAGAAGCTCACCAGACCCACTGCAGATAAGGAGGGTTTTTCAGTGGGAGTCTCAAGCCCAGACACATGGGGAGCTCATTCACTCCACCCACCAGTGTTTTATATCACCCCAAACTTCTCACTTTCACTGCTTGCTGGTCCCAGTGAGTCCCTGGTTGACTTTCTGTCTCTGCTATGCTTTTAGGAGCATTTTTATGCCTCTGGTAAACTGCTTTGAAATATCTTCTCTACTTGCCTTACAGTGGTTTTATATTTGCCAATGTCTGTGCTATATTCTATTTCCCTCATTTCTGACAGCTATCTTTTTTTGTTCCTAATAGCCTTCCCCACTCTGCTACTTAACTTCTTTGCTTTTAAAAAATCCTTTAGGGTCTTTATTAAGGAGTGTTACATATTAAGCTGGAGCCTGTGCCGTATCTTTAAGCTGCTACCAGGGTATTTGAAAGTATTTTATCCTTTTAGCTCTTCCACTTATTTTTAAATGCAATTCTCCTCTCTAAATTTGAGGTGCTACTATGAATCAAGACCATTACATGCCGTGGTGGAAAATTAAGACAAGAGGAGAGATTCCCAAATGGTGTAAGGAAAAGGAAATCTATTGTAGCCTAAGTTAGGCACTAAACCCCTGAAACACAGGGCTGAGAGGCTCCCCCAAACATGCTAATCTTGGTATTGCAGCATTATGTGCAGTCACGTCTTATTTTTCCTGTCGCTTATTTATCAAATCTACTTTTAAAACACCTGCTGCTCTTTCTTCCACTATTTCTACTTGGTGGCTGCTTCAGAGCCTCACTCACCTGCCAGCTGGAGACTTTCCAGCCTGAAAGGTTTGCCTGAAAGGTATCACCCACTCAGGTGATTCCTGCTTGATCCTGACCTTAGAGCTGAGAGAGTTTTTCTCCTTTCCTGGCATTTATTCCCCTCCCTGGAGCACCAAATCCAGGCTGTTGAGACCCCAGAGTTTAATTTTCTCAGCCCCAACCATCCACACTGATGGCTGAACATAAACCTGATCCCAGTCCTGGAAACCTTCCTAGGAACAGCGATAATGCAGGACTGGGAATGGAAACCTTTATCCCTCTTTATGCTCCATGTGCCACGGGTTTCATGTGCACTGTAAGCTGCAGGTGTGATTCAGGGGCTGTTTAGACTCAGAGAATCACAGGATGGTTTGGGTTGGAAGGGACCTTAAAGCTCATCCCATTCCAACCCCCTGCCATGGGCAGGGACACCTTCCACTATCCCAGGGTGCTCCAAGCCCCATCCAACCTGGCCTTGGACACTTCCAGGGATCCAGGGGCAGCCACAGCTTCTCTGGGCACCCTGTGCCAGGGCCTCCCCACCCTCACAGCCAGGAATTTCTTCCCAATATCCCATCTAAATCCCTCTTTTGCTTTAAAAACCTCTTTCAATACTTTTGAAGCCCATTCCCTAAGCCCCGATTCATAAAAGCACTGAAGTACACTCAGAGTCCAGCACATCTGGAAGTACTTTGCTGAATTAGAGCCTTATTAATCTTCCTGCATTTAAAATAACTTTTTATTACATTTTAAAAATAAATGGGCATGTACTATTTCTTCATGTTTGAGATTTTTTTTTTTCAAACATTGATTTTAATGCTCGACTGGCTTGGCTGGATATTCCTCCATCCAGCCAAGCAGCTGCTCGTGCTAAACCTGGGAGCAAAAATCCCTCTCTCGGTGTTGATGCAGCCTAGAGGGAGCTCCAAGTTATCTGTGACTCCCACTTTCAGTGGAAAACAACCAAACTTCCCTTCACCGCCCTGGAAAGCCACCCTGAGAGATCCCAAATCCAAAAAGGAAAGATATTTGGAGCTGAAAAAGAGCAGAATGCAGCTGCGGGTATATTTCTCAATTATTTCAATGGGTTTGGGGAAAAATGCCAGCCAAGTGTTGCTCATACCAGTTGCAAAAGGAATTTTTGGAGCTGGGGGAAATAGAGGGGCTGGGATCTGTGTGGCACAGGGAGCTGTGTAATGTGTGGCAGAGCTGCTGCCTCCTCCTGGCTCTGCTTCATTAGCCAAAATGTAAAAAATTTAAATATTAAACAGTTCTAAGCAGGTTTCCAGTGCTGGTAGCTATGGGTCCTTGGGAATTGAAATGAGAAAACCAAAAATTTGGGAAGAAAAGACTCAGCAGCTCTCAGAACACCTTGTGGGGCTGGGGCTGATCTTCCCTCAGTCTAAAACATCCTGTGGGCAGAATGAAGAGATTGGACATGGACAAAGGAAGCGCATTTCCAAGGAAAAAAATACTGGATCAGCCCAAGCTCAGGGTTTATGTCACAGTCTCCTGATGCCATGATGATTTTTTGCCTTTTCTTTTAAACCCCTTTTATACCTTTTTTACAACTTCTGTATTCTTAGTGCTTTTTGCCTACATTCTTGGATTTGTTTGTTAAGCTAAGAGACCAAACATCTTAGAAGCTTCGTAGTTAGGGATCAGTGTGCCCCAGACCCCAAGGTCCTCCCCAGCACACATTTTGTAAACTAAGATAGAACCATCCGGGGAAGGTTCCCTGGGGAAGGGGGGCTCATTTGAGCCTCTCATTGGGGAATCTTTGATAGAAACGCTAATTAGTAACACCTGTAATGTTATACCAGATCTATCGTGGGTGTGCACTGTGGTGTGCATGGAGGTGCATTCGACCTGGACGTAGTGCACCTAAGGATCCCTAAAATAAATACAGAGGTAAAATCCCTTTTTCCCTTCTAATTGTGTTTGACTCTTGATTTTAAGACCAGGAAAGGGCATCACTCCCACCACGGGTACATGGCAGGTGAGTGCCTCCTCATCCCAGCACAGCTCATCCACCTCCTACGAACACCACAGGTGTAAATATTCCCCTGTGAATCCCACTGGGATCTTTTTCCTGCACGTTCATTTTCCAGCAATGCCGAGAAGAGCATTTTCTGTATTCAATACTTTTTTTTCAGCAGTGCAAACCGGTGCATTTTCTGTAGTCATGGAGTGGGAGTCACTTCTGTGTTCAACGACAGCAAAAGCACTGGTCTGTGTGCTAGGAGAAAAATGTGCAGGTTTGGGCAAAGGATGCAGAACTGCCCAGCTTCCCCCTGTTTTCCAAAAAGAGCAGTGTTAGAGAGTGAGGAAGTGGGAAAAAAAGGGGCAAAATCAGATTCAAGGTCCTTGCTCATGCCTCCATCCCTGAGTGGGAGCAGCAGAAGGTGCTCAAAGTCCAGACGTGTCACTGCCTTGTGGGAGCCCGTCTGAGCGCAGCTTCTCGGGAGCATTTTTTGGAAGAGTATTGAAGTTTGTTTAATGTCATGTGAAAGCCAGGCTGCTGCGAAGGTCTTGCTTTCAGGGGAGAAATGCAGAAGTTGAAGGGGATGCAGCCAGGAGCTTTGTTTTCCACACTGTTTTTGGGGATGTATTTGTTTTCTTTGACAGTGACTTACGGCCTGGCTTTCTTTTCTATTTTGTTAGAGCAATAAAGAAGATAAATCTGTAATAATTCAGCTCCCTGTCTTTAATAAAATCTTGTCTTCTTCACACAGCCCCTGGGAAGATCTTCATTTTGCAGCCCTTCGAGATTGGTTGTGTTTTTCCATTTCACCTCTTCACCAGAACGACAGAAAAATAACATTACCAGGAAAATTAATAGCTAAATACAATTTCTGGCAGAGGGAAAGCTTTCGGCAGGAGGAGCTGGATCCTGAGTCTGACTGTGCCAGCCTCAGGGATGCTCTTCGGCAAAGGTGGATGCTCCCATTGCTTTTGTCTTTGAAAACGGGTCGCAGACCTCAAATAACAGCTAATGAGAATTTCTATCCTCAACACGGATTAACATCAAGCCAATCTCTCTTGGTTTTGGACTTTAGTCAGGTGCAGAGGACAAAGGAGGAGAGAAGGGGATGGTGGTGGGCGAGACACCGAGGCAGCAGCGGGCTGGGGGAAAAAAATCCTTGGAAGTCACGGAATGGGTTGGGTTGGGAAGGACATGAAGGACCACTAAAGAACAAAGGGAGAGGGGCCATTTCTGTCCCCTCAGAAGAAGACAGTGGACGGAAGAGGCTGAAGTGTGGGTTCCACAGCTCCTGCCACCTCCAGGGACGGGAGACGGGAGATGGGACAGGAGAGCAGCCAGAGGTGCAGAGCCCGATGAGGGCACCACTGCTGAGACCCTACGGAAGGCGTAGGGGGTGGGGGTGGCTGAGCCCCCTCCCTCTGGGCCAGGAGGTGACCCAGGAGCTCGCCACAGATCTCCAAAGCCACGGGCAGGTGGTTCAGAACCGCCGTCCCACACAGGAGGCGACGCAGCCCCGCAGGGACCCAAACGCGGGGCACGTGGGGTCTAGAGAGTCCCCATGGATCGGGACACGCCCCGCGGGCAGGAGGGGATCTAGAACCCCAGCGGTGATGTGGAAACCAGGGTGAGGTGACCTAGAGCCCCCACGGCAGGACCCCGCGGTGATCCCGACCCCCCAGCCGCGGCCGCCGGTGCGCGGCCCCTTTAAGAGCGGCCCGGTCCGCTTTACTCTATGTTTACATAACACGGCCGGGCCGTACCACTGCTGCCTGTGCCGGGGGGGAGCGAGAGCGCGGAAAGGGGCGGAGCGTACTCGCGCCAAGCCCCGCCCCGTTCACCGGCAGTTAATGGGCGCGGGGAGGGCGGGGCCACTCGCAGCCCCGCGGGGGGGGACGGCGCGGTTTC
>VXAD01008425.1:1159639-1177742 GCA_013399195.1 Dicrurus megarhynchus | reverse complement strand
CGGTGTCTGAGCGGAGCGGGGAGGGATAGAGGAGTGAAGGGGGGGAGGTCCCGGTGCGTGACGGGGCGCGCGGTGCGGCCGTTGCGGGGTCCCGGTGCCGGAGGGAAGCGGGGAGGGATGGAGCGGGGTCCCGCTGCCGGAGGGGGGCGGGAAGGGAGGGATGGATGGATGGGTGGAGGTGGTCCCGGTGCCTGAGGGGCCCGCGCGGTGCGGCCCTTGCGGGGTCCCGCTGCCGGAGTGACGGGCGGGCGGGCGGACGGAGGAGGGTCCGGCCGCTCTCGGGCATCGAGGTCGCGATGGGGCTGGGGAAGAAACTTCGTGCGGGGCCGCGGGGTGATGGCCCACAAACCCCCCCGCTCCCCGCTGCAGGCCCCGTCCCTCCGCCGGTGCCGCCGTCCCTCCGCCGCTGGCTCCGGGAGACGGCGTCCTCCTTGCAGATGGCAGGGAGATGACTTTGGAAGGAGGAGCAGAGGAGCAGGAGGGGGAGAGGAGGGTGAAGCACTTATATTCAGATTCGTCGTGGAAATGTTTATTTTCTCGGCTTGATATGGATCTTAAAGTAATCCGCTTGGCATTACGCTGTTGCCCTGCTGTTAAAGCTCGCAGCCGCTCTGCTGAGCGCTGCGGAAGCAGATGAGGGAGAAGCGTCTAAGCCCTGCGTGCTGAGAGCCCTCGCGAACCTTAGAAGAGATGCTTAATTTTGATAGTTTAATACGTGGTAATGTGTGGTTAATGGAGTAATTTTTTAGTCCTAAACACAACAGAAAGGTTTCAAGGCAGCCGCGAAGCAGAACAGTCACAGCCTCGCTGCGTTACTCAGCCTCCCCCAGAATCTGGTACATATTTGCTGCAAGGTCGTAGAAAACCCTATTCTGGTTTCTTAGGAATTTTTGTTCTGTTTCGGTCCTTTCATAAAGAGCCGTGTTCACCTTTGCAGAATAACTGTTTGAAAAAGAGCAGTCCAGGCTGGGTACTTGTATCCAGTAGTGTACCTTTTTTCCTTAAGGGATGCTAAATGTTTCCTGTCACGAGACTGGGTCAAGATGCAGTTACCGTGGAATAAAACACAGCTGCTACCATGAATGTGGCGTAGCTGGTACTTGAAATCCTCGAATTCAAGTCCCTTGATTTGTGAGAAATACCCATATCACACTAAATTTAATAAGGAAACGTTCTTACTGTTTCAGTTGTGGAAATGGAGGGTGAGCTCAGCTGTGCAACACTGTCTCTGACAATAAAGTCTTAGTATAATGCAGAATCTTTAATTAAATTAGAGTGCATAAATTGATGTTGTGGTGCAGAGGCTCTTTGTGCACAGCTGGAAGCATTTTCCTTTCTGTTGCTTTGCTATATTTAGCAGTAGTTGAAAGTACAGAAGTATGAAATGTTTGGCTCTGATCTTAACCTGGCAAAGTCTGGTGTGCTTTGCCTTTAATATGGGGACGCATTGATCTCGGCTTATCGGTTCTGCTGGGCTCTTGATCTTCACTGTGTGTGTTGAAACATGCCAATAAAGTCTAAATAAAATGTATATGGCTGAGTTTAGGTCCTATTTGAGTTTCAGCTGTTCTCTAAAACTACTGAGGTTGCATCTTGATAGGTGTAAGATGTACCGAGAAGGCAAACAGATCCTGTTGTCCTTGCAGTGCAGCCAGGAACAAGAAGTCTGTGCACGGGAGCCGAGTCCCTCTGGTCACGGTGTCTCTGTGGCTGTGCTGAAACAATGGGGCATTGGCTGTCACTGCTTACACAATGTGCCTGGCAGTGTGATGTAGGAGCAGGTAGATGTGGTGGAAGCAGTCCAGGAGATCTCATTACTTCGGTAACTGTATTTTTAATTTTTAGACCGAAGATCGGTGTTTTAAGATCCATTTGCCACTTCAGGAGTTGATTACTGCGTTGTCCTATCAGAGATGTCTTAAATGTTGTTTGTAGTGCCATAAATAATGCAAACATCTCTCTCTTTTTTGGTGACTCAACGTTTGTGACTAGGAACTCTTGGAACAGCTTAAACTGTTCAGTATGCTAAAAAAGCCTCCTAATACCTATTTTGTATTAAAATCTTGTAATCTGCAGTTTCATTTAAATAAGACAATGTAAATCTGCTCTCCTCCCTGTAGTGAAACTGAGACCTGGGGACCAGGAGAAGCGTAGTGTTGCAGCTCCTGTTACAACTGCCTGATTAAAATTGATAGTGCAGCCTCGAAGCTAGATTTAAAAAAAAAAAAAAAAAGAAAAAGAAAAAGCTTGTTTGAGACACTGTGTGGGTTGGTTTTTTTAAAAAAAAGCCTTGATTGTGATGTTGATGAATAACTTGTGTCTTGAACTGTAAGACTTTTAAATTAGGTGGTGAAAAGGATGATGAACAAAGGAATTGGCATACCCGGCAAACTGCTGAGCTCCTGTTTTTAAGATGACAAAACTTTCCCTTTATCTTTTGCTCTCACTCTGCCTTAGCAGTATTAAAGTGGGGTTGCTGTACCTTGACCTTTAAGTCGAGGGGAAGGCGTTTTTTTTGGCAGGAGGTGGCACTCCCAGCAGGACACGTTCCTTATTGTCTCGCAGTAGTTGTGATTGCTCAGTCTGCGCCTTAATGTGAGCCCCAGTAAAGCCCAAGGCGTTTGGTGTCGGTCGGCGCAGCAAACACATTTCTAATAACCTTCTCGCAGCACTGTGCTACGTCCGTGCTGCCAGTGATGTGGCAACGTGTGTTTGGTTAAGATTTTGTCGAGGTTTACATAATCAATGTTGTAGTGAATAGAAACAGTTTATGTAAATCGAGCCAGACAGGTCAAGATGGCTGGTAAAGAAGAGATCATCTGCTTGATTGTGAATCTGCTTGTGTACATCTGCTCATAGCATCATCTGTTCACAAAAGGCTCTGGATTTCTTGGTGAAGCAGAAACATTCATATTCTAATTCTTTTTGAAGAAAAAAAAGCAAGCAGCTTTGTTTGAAGTCCTGTCAAAGCATTGGCTCATTATATATTTCTTGGAACGTGGGGCTGGAGGGAGTTAAGGAGGAGATGCTGAATGCAGTACCAAGTACCTGAGTAGTGTCAGGGTGTTTGTTAGTGTTTGTCGGTAGCTTTTGTTTGACTTATCTGGTGTCTTGCTAACATTTTGAGGTGCATGTTGCATGTCCTGGCCCCTTCCTCCTGATGCCCCTTTGTCCCCTAACTTTGAATCATTCTCTGTGGACTTTATTCCAGCAGTGTCATTCCAGCCAGCACGGCTCTGCTTAATGCGTGCAGGAGCTGGTCCCTGGCTGCAGGGGGTGGCTGTCACTGAAGGCAGGTGTCAGTGGCCTGGTGCCCTTAAATCTCCCCTCCTTTGGGACTGCATGCTGGGGATGGGCAGCTGTGACCTCTCAGAAAAGTCACTCGATTAAAATGATGTAAACTGAAGGAGGAACAGCAAAGAGACACGAGCTGTAGTCAGTGGCTGAGTTCAGTAGCAGTGAAAGATTTGTACCTGACGTTGAATGCTTTGTTGTACGGTAGTTTTGGATGAGGTTTCTGGTAGCTGCGTGCATGTAAATGGACTATTTCATACTAACCAAACACTTCTTTGGTATTTGCTACTCATTAGCAAGGAGGTACAGCCTGGTGCATCCCCAGCTGAGGAAGACTTTGTCTTACAGACTTAAAGGGTTTTGCAATATCTAATGCATTTTTTTAAATTTAACCAGACAAAACTCTGAGGGCTGGCCCTCATTGTTGTTACAGTAGTCACTTTGAAATTGCTGTCAACATTTTACATGTACATTTTCCATTGTCTACCATTAAAATAAATAAATTTGGTAACTTGGAGGCTTCAATGCTGAAAGAAGCCACAGTGAATTTTTATGTGAATGTTGTTTAATGTGGACTGTTGGACATCCTTGAATAAACAGTCTGTAGTTGTGCTTAAATTTAACCTTTTGAGAAAGTAGAATAAAAGGATAGGTCTTGGAGCAACCTGGTCTAGTGGAAGGTGTCTCTGCCTGTAGCAGAGGACTGGACCTGGATGGTCTTCAAGGTCTCTTCCAACCCAAACCATTCTGGGATTCTACAAAAATTCTCACCTGTGTTTACAGTGATACATTTTGTGGTAATTTTTGGGAAGCTCTTCGCATTGATTGATCATTTTATACTTGAAGCAACTTTAGATCTGAAACAGTCTAAACAGTCTTTTTTTTTTTTTTTTGTTAGTCTGAAGGGACATGCATTTTTACATTCCTGTTTTTCATATTGGCTTTTTCTGACAGATCAAAGTTCTCACTACCACTACCTCCTTGCAGCATAAATAAAAGTTTTTGGGGTGTCTTCTGCTTAAAAACACATTTCCATTTTTTAACTTACTTGTCTGGGTTTCCACATAACTCTTGTTCATCTCCTGCTGTGCAGTTCAGGAGGAAGCTGATGCAGGTTGACAAATGCAGATGCAGTGTGGTATCTCTGCTTGCCCTTGACTGCTGTTTGCTTCTGAGTATGGACTGAAGGAGGAGGGAGAGTCATCCTGGCTGTGGAATTAGGCTGGGGACTTAGTTTGCACATAGATGGATTTGCTGTCTGATACCAGACTGAGGCTTTGTTTAATGACCTGGTGATTTTCTGCACTAACTGGTGTAGGTATATCGGTGAAACTGCTTAGGTTTAGCAGAACTGGAGTTCTGCTTTTAAACCTTATTTAAAAATGTGCTTTAGGTTTCATTTAAAGGAGTGACTGTAGCACATAATGGGAGCCACCAGGTAAATGTGTTCAAGGTTGTGATTTTTCTGAGAATCATTGGCTCCAGCAGTCATAGCTGGAAGGCTGCTGTTCTGGAGAAACAAATTTTGGGTTTTTTTCTTTGTTATTGACAGTGGCTTCTTGGAGACCTTTATGTCTTGTGCTGGGTTTATGGCAGATCTTATATGTGCATATTGAGAATGTGTGATCAGGGTCAGTTCAGAACTTGCAAGGAGATTAATCAAACACCAGAAGAATTGTGTCTGAATAGAACATTAACTGCAGTGTAGGAAAACAGTGGAAAGGATTATATCTGAGGAAAGGTCTGTGGATTTCTTTTGAAAGCTTGTGTATGGTTGGATAGAGCAAAGGTTTTGCTTCATTTAAGCTAAGAAAGAAAACATACTTGAGTTGGTTTTCTGCAGCTATCCTATTCCTTGGAGTACTTTCGACTTTCTCAGAGTGCAGATTTGTAACCAGCTGTAGGCTTTATTCACAACATCTTAGTATCGATGTAAAATCAGAGAGCAGAAACGTCAGACTCTAAAATCTATGTTTATTGAAGCAAATCACAGCATCAAACATCTGCATGTTTAATGTTTGTTACAAAAAGGAAACTGAGAGCATTCTGGAAGTTAAACTAATCCCCTTGGTGTGTACGGGCAGGAGGTCACACATGTGGAATTGGAAGACTCTGGGGTTTTTTTCTTAAAATATGGAAAACAGACAGTTTACTCTGAAGAAGCAAGTCTGGGAATGTAGGACTTTGCCTTTGATGCACTTCTTGTGTAGAACCAAGTAGCTGCTCCTCTTCGATCCTGGCAGAATCAGGGATGAATAGTTTTCCATTTTCAGCTGAAATTCATAAATGGGTAAACACTGTAACAGTCCACATAGTTCTACTTTAAAATATGCATATAAACCAAGAAATTACTTTCTAGGCTATTAAGGTTTGTTTTTTGTTACTGAAAGCAGTAGCTTACTTAAGGTATTTCATGCTCCTTAACATCAGGCTGTTCTTCAACTTTGCTTACCAGGTTGCTTGAGAATAGATTTTTCCTAAGAAGTCAGGAACTTTTTATTATCCAGTTCAAACTGAAATTATGGCTGATTTATACTTACAGAACTAATGCTGCTCTCTGACTCGCTCAGTAGTGATAGAAGGTAGAAAGCTGATATTTTGAGAAGATAACAACCTCCTTCTTCTGTACCCTAATGAGAAGGTATCTGAGCATGGTACAGCACTGAGCCTGTGCCTTGCTCTAGGCAGGGTTTGTTAGTTCAGGGTGCCAGCAGAGAAGTTTTACAACTGTTTGCAAAGTCCTACTGAAGTGTCGTGTTTCCTGTTGGTATCATCTGCACAGCCTTTGGTTCTCAGTTTGTCCTGAGCAGTTGTGACTGGTGTGGCTATGAAACCTTCCAAAGATGACTCCTCTGGTGTGTTAGTTGCAGTCTCTGTTTAGTGCTTCTTGTGATGTCATCTCAGTTGTGTCTGGTTATTCTGCACTGTCATACTTGTGGCTTATTTGTCCTGTGGTCAGCCAGGCAAGTGAAGTAGAGGAGGATTTGGTCTAAGCTCCCAGCTTGAAGCAGGATCTCTAGCTGGTTTCCAGTGTACTTTGTGCTGTCAAATCCTTTTTTGCCTTTTTTGTGTGATACCCTAAATCTTGTTTGTGTTGAGGATGCTTTTTCTTTTATCAACAGAAATCCTTATGTTTATTCCTGCTCTGTCCCAAGGTCACCACTGAAAAGCTTGCATGTGACTTGTGACGAGTTTAAACCTTGAGAGACAGGAATGGGGATGCTGGCATAGGGGGTGTGCCTGCTTCCAGAGACTTCTGAGGCAAAGCCACTCATTTTGTTTGTTTTATGAAGACATCACTAAATGGTGCCCTTGCATTTTTCACTTCTGTCACCTGCATAGGCTAATACATTGAAGGGCTCCTGCTTTTCCTTTAGAAGGCTTTTTTCCCTCTTGATAAGATACAGTTCAGAATTTTATGCCTCCCTTATCTTTGCATCATATTTGTTTGTAGGCATCTCCTGATGTAGCTTTATGCGGGTTACTCCTGGGTCTTGAGTTCATAGTGACATTCCCGTACTTTGGGGGACCAATTCGTGACTTGTCTGACAAACTGTAAGTAACATCTGGGATTAGACTGCTTTAATCCTATTACTCTCTAGCCTGCAATAGTCTTGGTGCTCATGTTAAGCAAAGAGTACAGTCGAGAGCAGTGGGAGTTCCAAAGCAGAGATTAGTGAGCTCTGAGGGCAGGGCAGGGGCAGGAGCAGTGCAGTCCCAGCTCCTCGGCTGTGCTGCAGCATCGAGCACCCTCTGCACCACCAGCTGTGCCCCTTCTGTGCTGACTCCTCTGTTTGACCTTGCAATGTGACCTCCTGTGCAAATACTCTCTCGCTGGGTCTCTGCAGTGTTGATGACTGGATAATGGTTTGAAATCAAACAAAGAGCAGGGAAGGATCGTGGGCAGCAAACTATTTGTAGGGTTTCCTTAAAGTCTGAGTAGGCCTCGTGGTGCTGGGAATTCAGCACTAAGAGTAACCTGGTTTTGGGTTTGCCTAGGAATAAACATCTCTCCTTCCCTTTCCACAAACAGCACTTATTGGCTTGAGTTACAAGATCTTAGGATCCAGGAAGACAGTCCTTGTAGGAAATCCCTGTACAGTGAAGCTTCAGCAGTTTAAAATATTTGGTCTTGGAAGACTTGTCACTGAGGGGCTGTGTGGCAGGAGGACGCAGCATTTTAGTGTGATGGGATTGAGTGGTGTGTGAACAAGGTGACACTGGACTTGCTTGGCTTCATCTAGACAATGCTTCTACCATTACTTGTTCTGATTAGTATCACCTCTGTTCCTAAAAATAGCAACTATCAGCTGTTTTGCAATGAAGTTTCACTCAGTTCTTCATATTCCAGCCTTGGAAGTCCTCGTGTGAGGTCACTGGGAAGCACGCACGCAGCTGGGTAGTACAGCGGTTATTGGCTCGTGGAGGAGAAAGAGTAATTCAGCTAAAAGCTTTCCTCTGTTTCACAACAGAAATGTCATCTGGAGGGATCACATTATAAACAGCAGTTGTGAAAACGGATACAGGCAACGTCTACAAAGCTGAAGAGTTTGTTGTATTAAAAGCAAAGTGGTTCGGGGATGAGCTCTGATGAGGAATGATATGAAGGTGCTGATAGCTGAAGGACCTATTAGGCATCCTGCTTTCAATAGCAGTTTGTTTCTCCTGGAGGGAGGGAAAGCAAGCAAGCTCTGTTTCGTGCTTCTGGAAGTGATTTACTTCAGGTCATTTAACAGTATAATTTTTAATATTGCACACTGACCTCGCTGTAGATAGAACTCACGTGTTTCAAGGAGGATGGAGTAGATATGGGCTGCACCTAATCTGGGTAGCAGAAGGCTTCCTGTTCTAGGGAATTGGTACAAAGACCACACGTGCCCTCATCAAGTGTCTGTCAATAAAGACCTCATGTTCTTCTGTCATATTTATTGCTTATATTAACTGTGATATGGCTTCATTGCTGTGTAGCAACTAATTGTATTTACCAGAGGTGCAGGCAGGCAGCTGCACAGTGAGACAAATACTGTGTAAAATGTCTGTTTGCTGTGCTGCCCCCCACAAAGGAGTGGGGATAAGCAAGAAAAGTTATGAGACAGCTGGCACATAGTAGCTTAAAAGCAGAAGGCCAAGAAGTATTATGGTCATCTCCTTGAGTACTGTAATGTTAACTGACCCCTGTTGTTGCAAAATTATTTTTTCTCTTTACATTCAAGGAATTGAGGAGAAATAATTGTTGTCAGTCTTTCTCTCTGAGGAACATTTTTTAACTTTTTGAAACACGTATTTAACTGTGATGATGGGTTTAGTGAGCTTTCAGATTACTCTTCACCCAGAAATATGTGTGCTGTCTTTAATTTGGAATCCAGTAAGTTCATAAGCTGTCATGAAACAATTTTATTCTTCAAACTGTCTAGCTTTAGTAATGCCTCAACAAACAGGTAGGCTTCAAACTTCTGAGGTGTATCCTCTTAAGGCATGGAAATGTCATGGGTAAGGATGGAGTGGGACTGACTGAAGACAATTAGTCACTGTCTGAAAGTAAACAAATTGAAGTGAATAAAAGCTTAAACCTCTGCTTGCCTATTACAAATAAACTGGAGCCCAAATGTGCAAACCCTCGAGTACGTGCCCTTAGGAAGAGTGAAAGAACTGTTTAGTCTGGACACAGAAGTTAATGGGCTGAAACTTTGATATAAGCACAGCTGTATTTCTTCATGTGCAACAGCATGAATTCAGTTTGATTGTTGGTGTCTGATTTAGTGCTGGTGAAGCCATGGCCTTTGAAACAGGGGTAGTGTGTGTGTGTCCTCCTTTCACAGGAGACGCCGAGCTGGTGAAAGATAGCGAGGGCTGCGTGGTTCCTGCCTCCCAGCACATCCTGTGGCAGGGTTCAGCACCTCACAGATTGACTGTGTTTTTTATGGAACATTGAGTAATATACCAAAATGTTGCTATACTTTCAACTTGCCTTCCTCCTAGTGCATGTTTGACCTCTGAGAGCAAATAGCTGTGCAGCTCAATACTTGGATTCCAAATCATTTTGGTGTTGAAGAAGAATCTTTCAGACTTGATAGGATTTATTACCTTGTGCTTGCCCTAACCTTTGTGCTAACATACGTGCAATACTTAGTTTGAATTGCATTTTGCATCTTAAAATTTGCTGGAATAGTTTCTCAGTGTATCAGGGAGTGAATTTTGATTCATGAGTTTAGTGTGTGGCCTTCTGTGCTGGGCTGTGGGCAGAAATCTCATTCTGGAAGTCCCAGAGCCATGTGTGTGATGGGAGAGGTGGCAGTGCCCTGCTGCAGGTCTGCACCTCCTCTGACAGGACTGCAGTGCAGGCAGAGGAGTTCTTCATAAGTGTTCCCTCATCTGACTCTGCCAGAAGATTTAATTAAATGGGCTGTCACCACCTTGGTGGCTTTTACCAAAAAACTACCAGCAAATTAAGCAAATGGAAGGATTTGGAGTTGGGGCAGATCTGTGAGGAGGCAGGTATTGGTCCATATGAGCAGCTGAGTAACTTCTGTCAGCGAAAACTGGAGAAGGAGGTTTGGCAACAGCCAAATGGACAAGCCTTGCATGGTTTTTTACTCCACTTTTGATTTTAGCTGGGCTTCACTGGAAGAGTGAGAAGTCTGAAAGATGAGAGATGCCTCAAAACACCACTGGTGATGCAGCTGCCCTTGGGATGGCTCTGGCATTCCGGGAGGTTGCAGGAATGTGGCTCTGTGGGCAGTGGCCGTGGAAACTGCAGTGCTTTAGCCTTACTGACTGTGCTGAGATTTGTTCTCTAGGTGAGATGCCTTGCTGGAGGTGCTGGGATAGAGACTGCAAGCTGCTTGTTTGGTTTTAGGGATGTGCGCTGCAATTTTTTTTCCATAATTTTCACAAATAATTTCTTAAAACTCACATGTTCTATTCTACCCTTTTTGGTAATGAGTCCCTGCCCCCATTTGAAGACTTTGATGGAGCTTTCCCAAAAGCTCTAGATATGTTCCTTCTTTTGCCTATGAAAGATAAATCAGCTGGTTTTTTTTCCAGTATTTTCAGAGTCTGCTTGCTGTCAGAGCAAAAGAGCTTTAACTTTTGACTTGGGTTTGGTGCCTTCCTTTCCATGTTTGAGCACAAAATGCTGCAGTTCCATGGCTCGCTCAGCTGTGCCTTATCTCTGGTTGTGCAATCCCACTTCCAGCTGCAAAACTGGAGTGCCATATATCCAGTTTTATTGCAAGTTTGGAGTTTCCAGCATGCAGAGATTGGTGTAATCCAGCAAACAGCTGTCCATTTAAGGATGCAGGAAGACTACAGAAAGTACAGTTCCCTCTGTAAGCAAAGCCAGGGTTTAAGTGATTAGCAGGGTCTAAGTCAAGCTCTGTGTACCCTCGTAGTTTATTATGTGCAATGTGACTTAAAATTCAACTGAGGAATTGGCCTCTGATCATGTATTGCTGGTTTGCACCTTCAACTCTTTGGAGGAGACTGGTTTATATTATGGCTTTACCTACTGGAAATCTCTTGGTGGAGAGAGAACAATGGTAAAATGATACTTTGTTAAAGGGTAAGCAGATTTTTGTGGCAAAAGTGATTTGCTCTTTCACCTCTGGGCATTCTGTAGCCAGTCCAGGCGGGAAGGAAGGAACTGGATTTGGGGTTGGCTGGGGTCCAGTTGCAGACTCTATTCAGACCCAAGCCAGAAGAGCATGGGCTGATTTGTAAGTTTTGGGCAGAAATGACAGTTGAGAAAAAGCAGCTGTCTCACTTTTGTGAACTGATGAAATTAGTTACGAATATGTCACATGGTAAAAGTGGGATGCTTTGTGTTGTGCAGAGATTGAGAAATGCATTAAAGATCAGTTTGTCATGCCTAAGTCAAGAGACCAAAACACTTAGCTAAGCTAAAAGAGATAAGATTGTATGATGCTCTTTAATATCCAGAAAATAAGTGTATTCATTTGTAAAAACAACTCATTCATTGTAACCACGAGTGCAAAGGGATGTTCTCCCACCTCCTGCCACCATTCTTACTTGTGCATGAACTAAGTGGTTCTTGTGTAAGTGATTGTGAGCAGTCTTTGGTTTACTTAGTCATTATTAAATCTAAAGGCTTGTCTGGTTAGGAATAACACATATTCCATTTTCTTCCTGCTTCTGTTCCTAGACTACTCTATATTTGGAGAAGGATGGAGTTTATTTGATGTACAGACATATGCAGTGTGACAGCTATTGTCAGAATTTTAAAAATGTGGTATAGCAAGCAGAATTTGACAGGACCTTTTAGTTTCTTGTTATTTGTTGTTTTGGAAGAACAAAAGTCCAGATAATGACTGTTCAGATGGGCAGTTTGTCTTGGCATAAATGAATCCTGGTTAACTGGAGAAGTTCTGAACAGGTGCCTGTTTCACACTGATGGTTGTAACTGCTTGTAGCCTCTAGAACTGCTGGTATTTGTGGTGTGGGATAAGCTGTTTGACAAGGTGGTCAGTTTTGGGATGGTGATGCCACAGGTGGAGTGAAGCAGTCACTGCTCCTGGCTGTCCAGGCAGTTGTCTTGCAGGAGGACACTGAATGCTCAGCTCTGCTGGCACCACTGGCTCCCTATCCCAGCCATTTTCCATCTGCCTCTGGTGAATACGCCGTGATTTACTGAGAGATGTAGTGACAGGTAAGGTTGTAGTCTGTAACTGGAAATGAAGGATGTCACTGAAGTGATTTTATTCCACAGCCTCCCGATGCTATTTGAGCTCTGGTGAGGAGAGGCTGTAAGATGAATGAGATTCCCAGCCCCCTCCTTGTTAGACATCAGGGAACCCATGTGACTGATTCTCACCTCCGAGAAAAAGCTTCAATTGGAGCTGTCACCTCAGTAGACAAAGAAGGAATCCAACTGCAAGACATGTACCCAGAGGAAATCATGCTTTGCTGGTTCCCTGGCTTATGAAACTCCTTGTTTTTTCATTGTTCTCCTTGTCACTACTATTGCTTCCCCTCTGCTGCCTGCAGTAGTAATAAGTGTTGGGATGTTGAGTTTGAGTGGGAATGGACATGAATGTTCTGCTACCCCAGGTAACCGAGGGGTGGATGTAGATGAGAATAACTCTGAATGTCATCTTTTCTTGGAAAACCAGCTTTTTGGAGTCATTTTGAACACAACCTGAAACCGCTTTGAGAATTGTAAACAATGTCCCGTGTAGTTTAGCAGCCTCATATTTTGCCTTGTGTATGAGCTCAGTTCAGAGCTAAGAATAGTATTCTGTGTTACTCAGACATTTAAATTTTCTGGGTGTGGAAAGTCTCCTTTTCCTAGTGGCTGTAAAATAGCCTAGTGGAGGATTTTTGTCCTTGGCCAAAACTGAAAGGAAAAATTTGGGATTTGTTCAGACATGAATGCCTCTCCAGTAGATTTCAGGCTTCTTCCTTTATAATGTGCAGTTTCAGGAGATTTGCTTCTGAGTTTTACAAAGATACTGAAACAGACTGATGGGGTGTGAGTATTTCTGGATGTTATTCTTACCTTCTGCTCCCCCTCAGGTGGTACAGCCTGAGAGATTTTTACAAATGCTCTTTTCTCTGCTTTTGATAGAGCTGTAGGAGGAAAGGAAGACAGTTGTGGGAGACCCATAGAGATGTTCCTCTGGGTATAATGCCAAAGTATTGCCAGAGTAGCAAGGAAATATGTGGTTTATATTCTGAAATGCACGTGCAGCACCTTTAGCTGGGCAGGGGAGGACAGGAAGGAATCTGGGTATCTGCAAAACCCACATAAAAATGAGACAGTACAGATAAAATCTGAGTGTCATATATATCCTTATATCTATATCCTCATGCACTGCAGTGGATGCAAAACTCTTTAGCATTGTACCACTCCCCTCTTCAGCTGAAAACAGTGCGGCATGGCCAAGGTACCCTTATGGAGAGTGATGTCAGGTATAAAAACTTGAGGGCAACAGGGAATCTCTCAAGCCAGGCAGCTGTAATCAATTACTTGATTTCTGTGTCTCTGAACTAGCTCCTGCAGTCATGCTTTGCTGGGCAGTGCACTTCCAATTTCAGTCTTGGGCTCATGAGCTTTATTTCCACAGCTGAATTTCCATTTGGCTTGCAAAAGCTACTTCTAAGTCCCGTAATGCTGTTTGAAATTATGGCCTGTACTTGGGGAAACATTGCTTTAAACAGATCCTCTGTTTTCTTGGTCTGGTTTGCCCCATAGGGCATCCTTGCCTTTAAAATCAAAGGAATCTAGAGAAATAGAGGGAAACATATGCGGTGGCTTGTTTTCTTGAAAGTTGGTGAACAAAAATAGTAATAGTATGCTGTCTGTCTTTGTGGGTGTTGGCAAAGAAAAAGAGCTGGATTTCTAGAGGAAAAAATTCGAGGGAGAACTATCTGTGGTTTTAAACTTGTTTTCTGTTCTACAAGCCATTGTGCCACTTGTGCGCATTACTTAATATCTGTTGGAATGAAACTTCAGCTTGCAGAGTGTAACCAGAAGTAGGCGGGCTGCAATAGCCCTGCAGATGAGCCAAGTGAAAATTTTGCTCTAGGAAACTTCGCTGCTGTAGAGCCTGCAGTGTGGCTTCAGAGTTTCGGAGCTTGCATCCGTGTACAATAAACACAGCCTTGTGTGGTTGTCTTGCATAAAACTCTTGCTGCTTCAGCAAGGAGATGCCTTCCCATCTGCAGACCACAGCAGTGCAAGGTCTCTTGTTCAGGCACTGCTACACAAAGCTCTGTAGTGAGATTCTTCTGGAGATCAGAATCTCTGAGCATTTGGAAGTGAAAAAACATTAGGAATTCATCACTTTTGTTGCTTTGATTCATTCTTAGTAAGCGGTGTTTTCTGAGGCCTGTGAAAGGTCAATGATTATTTTATGTAGCATTTTGGGAAGCGCTCTTAAGGGAAGCAAAATCTCAACATTCTGTAGGTGAAAGTGTGAAACCGAAAGGCTTTACTGTCATGAAGGTACATAGATCAGAATTCATTTTACTGATCAGCAGTAAACACTTAATGGCTTTGCAGAAGTCTTTTCCTGGCTGGAGATGTCTGATTAACTTTGTTATAGATTATGATAAAAGCAAACACCCAAGGTTGCTGTGAATTAGTAAGCTGTCAGCGTGTTTTAAGTCTGAAGAAGATATATTGAAGTCTAGTTCTCTGCATTGCTGCACTGTTAATTTCTGGTTGATTAAGACTTTAAAAAAAACCCCCCACAGCCTCAGCAGTGCTGTGATGCCTCTGTACTTACTGTCCACACACAGATCTAGTAGGTTTCAGGTATTTCTTTCAAACTGGGTATGAGGAACAATTTATTCTGTGTGGATTTTAGGGCACATAACACACTTGCTAACCAAGAACAGGCAGAAAGGTAATTCTTTGCTTCTTGTCTTTACTTACCCACTCTAAATGTGCTGGGAGCAGGCAGTGCAGTAGATTATCTTCCTTTTGACAGCTTATGCCATGGAGCAGTTGATATAATGCGGAATCAGTGATATTAAGGAAGCTGCTGTGTTCAGAGAAGCAGCAATGCTTGCAAGTGCTACAAAGAAGGAAACCCAATTCTTTGTTTTCTGTTTCTGAGGCAAATATTTGGGATTCTGTTCAGCAGTTGGGGTTGAACTGGGAGCTGTGCATTCCTAAGGGTGTCTTTCTCCCTGGGAAACTAAAAGGAATGTTAAAATTGATAGAATTTGACTCGGATGTTGCAGCTCAGGATGCAGAAGTTGAGTGCCTCACTTTCTATTCAGTGCACTGCTGGTGAGATCACCTATATTCACAAAATGGATGCAAATTTTATCTCTTCCTCTGTGCTAGATGGTACTGAAACGAACCAAAGAAGATTCTTGTCATGCGTGAGCGTTTGAAAAAGCTGTAACAGACATCCTGGAACTTCTTCCACTGTCTGTGGAATCACAAAAATGACATTGCAACTGCTTGTATTTGGAAGTGAACTGAAGTTATAAGAAAGCAATCATCTTTTCTTATGAAAATGTGAACTATCAAATAGTCTGTGATAGGGTTTTAGGGAAAGCACTTGATTTCTTAGGAAATGACTTGTTGGGACTGTGCTTTTATTTTCAATGGCCCAAATGGTCCTTTGAATGAAATGTATTTTCCCCACAATGTTTAATGTAGCAAAGTTTCAGCTGTAACATGGTGTTACTACTGTTCATTCCTCAGGCTAAAATTTGAACAGTTCGGTTTTGTCCCTTTGTGTGTGTGAAGCACAAATAGGTTGGGAGAGTGTTCAGAATGTCAGGGCAGGTGGGTTTTGAGGTCTCTCGTCCCCTTGCATGCTGTGAAGTCTAATTTGTCTCAGTTTTGAAACTTGCAGCCTTGATCTGATGTTTAAGAGCAGATTGTAAATAGTTTCCAAACAAAGCTGTGTGGTTCCTAAGCCTCTGGTGGTGTGGATCAACAGCCTTCCTCCTTCCCTTCTTTCCTCCTGTGCACAGAAACCCAGCTGTGTGTAGTACTTTGCTTTGAAAGGGATTTTGTGTTTTTCTGACTTGTTTTGAATGCAGTGAAAGCCAGATCTCGCTTTCTGCTGTATTTGTGTATATTTAACCAAACGCCATATCAAACAATTCCAGTGGTATTTGGCTAGATTATAGATCCTTCTCAGAAGAGTAGCATTTCCTCCGTGCTATGAGAGGTTTAGGGTTGGAAAGAGGATTCTCTGAACATGGTGCTTTGCCCACCTCTTGTGCTCTTTTAGCTGGAATAAAAAGCATCCTTTGAAATGAACCTGATTAGTTTATACCCTGTGTTTTGCTGTGCACTAACATTGCTGGTTTTATGCAGCGGTGAATGGTTTTAGCTGACAGCTTTGGAGATGGCCTTAAAGCACTGAATAAAATTGTCTCCTTGTTAAGTGAATGCTGGGGGGAGTAGTAAAATGTTGGAAATAAGGATTGTTAAGGAAATTCATTATGTGAAAGAAGAGGTTTCCTTACCCCATACCCTTTGCTTTCTAAAAGGAAAACCTCTTGCATTCTAATGTTCTGCTGGCATATTACTTCTATTGGAATTGATATAATATCTTAAATGTGGTCGGGTTTTTTCTGTTAAAGTTGCTACCTTTCTTTTTCCTTGCTAATACCATGGTTATGGATGACTTCTGTGTTTTATGTTGTCAGACTCAGGTCATCCCTGCCTAGAGAGTTAGTTTTTAGCTATTAAGTTGTTTGGAACTGTCAGGTTATCTGACTGCTTTAATTGAAGCTTATCCTGATGCTCTAGTAGGCTGCATCAGCATGTTCCTTGGGTTCTTCCAGAGTATCAGCTTTTACTCAAACTCTTGTGCTACTTAATACAGCTGTCTTTGATTTCACAAAAACAGAAGTAACAAATTATTTTCCAGAAAAATTATTTGGGACAAGTAACAAGCCACTTGCTAAGAAAAATCAAGGAGGGTAATCAGAAGTTTCTCCCAGCCCAGAAGAAACACCAGCTCTTTTGTATTCCTGACTGGATCTCCCTGGTCTTCTGTGACAAGTAGCTGCAGTAATAAATCCCTGACTCCTGTGCCCCTCACTTGGGGACTGGTTGCTTCTGCTGCTTCTGTATTTTCTTACTCCAGAGTTTCTTCCTCTGCCCCTCAGTGAGGAGAGGAGCATCAAAATAGCAAAGAGTTTTGGGAATCATGGAGGAAGCTGGATGTGTGCTGTAAATAAAGCTGATTAAAAGCAGTTCTTACACAATCCATTTGGTATTTGCAAGCCAAGAGCATCCTTTAACTTTTGTATAGGGTGCAGTGAATACAGATCAGGTCTGTGTTTCTTGAAGTGCCTGTGTTACGTAAGCTAAACATGCATGAGGATTAGTCAGCTGTATTTTCTATAAATATTCTCCCTGAAACAAACTTGATTTTTTTATTACTCTTCTGTTACAGCTGTTGTAATAGCAGGGTAATCCTGCTGGTGGTGGAGGAAAATGTGTGGAGTGGAGTAATTAAAAAAATGACTTAACCTTATCTGTAGGGTACCAGAGTCTTTCATTGCTCGGTGGGTGGAGGTGAGGGGAACAGGAGGAGGCCACAGCATCCAGGAATAGCCTTTTCTCCCAAACCAGAAGAGTGACCAGTTCTGTTTCAGAACACCAGGGAATAATTAAGGTCACCCTGGAGAACCTCAGCTACTGCACATGTGACTTCTGGTGGTGTTTCCAGTAGATAAGGTTCTATTTAATTTGTATACCCTGTGAAGGAGGAAAGTAGGTTCTAGCTTATCTGATCTGCTGTAGGTGCCTCTGAAAGCTCTGTTTGTTGTTTTTTTCATGGTGTGCATAACCTTTTACTGTGTGCTCAGCTAATCCATACTTGTGATTCTGATCTGAGAGAGGCTGGCTGGAACAGAAAAGCTCTGTGCATATAGCACGAGGCTTTTGGGCCAGCTCACTGCTGGGTTCCTGATGGTAGGAGCAACTTTTGAAAGGTAGCTAAAAAAAAGTAATTAAAAATAACTCCTAATCACGAGCCAGTGATGCAAGTCAGCCTTTTCTCTGAAAAATCTGGGGTCATGGCACAGATCAGGTCAGGCTGCATTTCACTGAATCACTGCAGCCTCTGAGAAGGCTCGAGGACAGTACAGGGAGCAGTAGACAAAGGAGGAGTACTAAAATTTGGTGCTGGGGAAGAGAGGGCTTGTGGTGAACACACACAGGGCTAATCACTCTGCCAGTGAATGTTCCAAAAGTGCTGGAGAAGGGAATGCTTCCTCAAGTGTTTTATGATAGTAAAATGACTTCACAAATGCAAGTTGTAAGAACAAACACTTGCCTCAGAAGCAAAAAAAAAAAAAAAAAAAAAAC
>VXAD01008425.1:1102023-1159621 GCA_013399195.1 Dicrurus megarhynchus | reverse complement strand
AAAAAAACCCAACCCCAAACTGATTACAGCCACAATTAGTAGCTCCAACATATCTTTCTCAGGGATAATCAAGTTCACAGATGCAAAAACATTGCTTTTAATTGGGTAAAGAGATGAGATTATTTGGGACTTTGGAACTTGTTGGTTTGGATTTTCTTGCTCTGCAGGAAAACTGGCTTTATTAAGCTGTACGACTGGTAGCGATTAGGAAGCATTTATGCCTATGGAGATGTCTTAGCCAGCAGAGTCTGAGGTGGGACTGTGTCTTTCATTCAGGACTTCCTCCCAGGTTGCATAAACCAAAGGTCTTGGGTCAGGGGCTTTTGTTAATCAAAGGGTGGAAGTCCTTTGGTTATCCATGAGTTGCTTATTGCCATAGTCTTTCTACTTAATACTGCTTTAGTTTTGCTGTTGTAACTACTTAAAACATTTTCCTTCAGAAAGAAAGAAAAATCTGATGGGAATTAATCTTCTAGCACGTTTAAGCTCTTTGGTGGATTTGGCAGGAAGTGCAGGAGACTTGCTTGACCTGGATCTCCCTTGCTGTGTGCATGGGGAAAGTTTTAACTCTAAAGATGTTGAAACACAGTGGGGAGGCCTGGATCTTCCAGACTAACTGAAACAGAGATGTCATGGATCGACTGGATCAAGCCTTTGAGTTGGGGATGGAGCAGGTGACTCTGCCAGCTCTGTTTTCTGCCATTCTGTGGCCAGGAAGCAGCTGTACATTTTTCCAGAGGTGCATGCGATGCGGTGGGGAAAGGGCACCCTGGGAAGACAGAAGGGAACCTTCTGGCCAGTCAAGGCTTGTTGAGTGCCCGGGGATGAGGGCAACAAGGATAAAACTGTATCCTTCTTCCAGCCCCCAAGAAACTCCAGCATTAAAGGTGTTTGTTGCAATCTGTTGTAGTGATCTGTGCAGCACTGCACCGTTCAAGGAGCAGTCGTGTGTTCACTGCCAAAACTCCCGACAGCAACGGGACTAGCAGTAGTAGCTCTGGTGGTGGAGGCTGCTTCTGAGACAGACATTGATGCATACAGTCAGAGAGACAAGCTGAGACCTAAATTAATATTGAGTTAATATCTGTGACACTGATATAGCACCAGAGAACACAGTTCAAAGGAGGAAATGAACCAGGAGTATCCTGTTGGTACAGAAGTTCTCCTAAGCTTCGCTTTTGCTATTTGGCAACTCTTCCCCATGAGATTAAGTTTGAGAATAACTTCACTGTTCTGTTTCACTGAAATTCTCAGATAACTGGCAGACAGCAACTGCTTGTTTTCTGAAGCTCTGATGCAGAAAAATGTAATTGAAAGAATTTTTGCCATTTTTTAGAAAGGAAATCCTTAGCCATTCTTTTGCTGAAATATTGCTAGATACAAAATGAATTGTTGAGGTTGATACAAGGGGAGAGGGTGTAAAGCCTATGAAGTACTGGCAGTGATATTATATAAAAGGAGACACAAATACGCTTATTTTGTTGTCAACTTTGCATATGGTGAAGCTTTGTGTTTTGCTATAAACTATAAACAGGTGACTTCTTCCCTTTTAATGTGTGTTCAAGGGAGGGAGTGTTGGATGCTTCAGCAGCAGAGGGTTTTCCAGTTAGTCAGGACTTGAGTGTGGAGCCGTGAAAAGCTCTGGGACTGGGTATTGCAAAGGTGAATAATGTGTCTTTAGCCTTCATATGTTGTGGATGTCATGATAGCTGTAGACTCGCAGTACTTCCAAGGGAATCTCTCCTGCTCTCTCTGCTGTTTTCCATGTTGCTGATACAAGTGCTTCTGTGGCTTTGCAGTGGGCTGGAGAGTGAGGAATGTGGTCTTTAAACTGAATTTAAAGCATAAATCTAGTTTTGTTTCCCCTTCATGTGAACCAAGGAGAGAAGTAGTGGGAATGAATTAAGAAGTGAAAGGTGAGACTGCTGCTTTTGGCAGCAGTATGGGACCACACTGGTTCAGGGATGGTAAAAATACAGTGTAAGCACAAACTGAATTTTGGTATGTGTGGAGAATGTATTACAGGATTCTGCCAAATATGGGATCAGAATGTACTTACAAGGGAAGATTTACTCAAGTCTGACTTCACTGCTGCAGCTTTATTGTTTAGTGAGCAAAGATGTGCTGTTTGACTCACGAGAGCTATGGAAACAACTGAACTGCAGCATCTCATCTGTTTATAGCCAAGTCTGTCATTTGGGATGATTTTCATCCAAAAATGACAAGGTGTGCTGTAGATCTGTTAGTAATAGACAAGGAAAGCAAAGTAAAATTACTCCTTTTTGTCCGGGGGAAATATTACTGGTGAAAAACGGGAGTTGTTCAGTTTTAGACTTTTGGGAGGTAGTTTGCATAGGTATGGAGAAGTATTTAAGTTTTATGATGGCTTGTATTTTGATAGCATTGTAAAAAAAAAAAAAATCAGCTACGTGCAGCACTTTCAATGTCAGCTAGCAGACACCTTAATTTTAAGGATGATTTCCTTGAGTTGAAGTCAAACTTTCCAAGGTGCAGGTCAAGGTTTAGAGCTCTTGTTCCAAGTAAGAGAGCTGTCATTTACTCTTTGCCACTGTCTAGGCTGGATTTTTTTAAAAAACAAAACCAAAGTAAACATAAACCAAAAAAGCTTGTGTAACAAGCTATCTGACACACAGTTCAAAGCTTGTTGCTGATCTCTGAAGTAGACAAGTACTTGTAGTAGTACAAGTAGTACAAGACTTGTAGAAAGTAGGAACTTGCCACAGTGGACTGTGGGAGAGAGCATGTGTGGTCTTGCTCTCCAGACAGCCCTGAATCCAGGCGGAGGAGAGGCTTTCATTACATATCCCAGCCATGGGAAAAGCTTAATTGGAGTTTGCAGTTCATTGTATACCAAACTCTTCAAGTGTTTGATGTAAATCTGTAGGAAACTGGCTTTGATAATTATGGTGCCCATAGCCCATGCCAGCACCACTCCCTTATTTGCAAGGAATAGTGCTATCAACCGAGATAATTATCCCAGGAGGTTTCATAATGCAGCTTGTCCCAGTACTGCTGTCACTGAGAAGCATTTGGAAACAGTACAGGACTGCTCCTTCCACGTGTGTTGGTCCGATGAACGTCCAGAGAACTTCGGAGGTGCCCCATAGATCTGCATGTGGGCAGGATGCGCTCAGAAATGATTGTTCTGTCGCTGTGAAATTTGATTTTTTTCCTAGTTTGTTTTATTAGTTGAAAGCAACATTTGTTCCAGGCTTTTTGGTGGGATGAAGGAGAGTTTCAGCTGCAGGTTCTTTTGGTAGTACTGGCCTTCTTGCGAAGCAAAAAGTTGTGTGCTAATGTGCTGGTCCCTAAGCTGGTCCTGAAGCCATTGGAAGAGTGCAGGGAGAAGGGAAATGGCTCCTGCTTGTGGAGGAGCTTTGTGAGAGGAAGCTTCTGTTGGTTGTGGGGAAGCTTGGAGTCTCCCAGTGTTCAGTGATGGGGAATTTGTAGCCTCAATCCTTGTCCCTTCTCCATCTGTGATTCCAACCTGCTGCTGCTCAGAGGGAGGCACTTGTTGCTCAGCCAGGCACTGCTCAGTGGAAGAGCTGAGAGCCCTGGAGAGGAGAGGGCAGGTTTTGGTGCAGTTCCTTGAGCCAGTGCTTAGAGAAGCTGGGTCAGCAAGGTGTGGGCAGCTATTCCTCCTCCTGGGTGCTGAATCCTGCTGTGTCCTGTGGGACAGCTCCTGTCAGAAAGGCAGGGATGGGCCGAGGCTGTGGGGCTGCTGCCTCAGGAGCAGGGCAGAGAGGGTGGGAGGGAGCAATCCTGCCAGGGCTGGCAGCATCCCAGGGCATTACTGCCTGGTCACTGGGTATGGAGCTGCTTCAGGGGGTGGGAAGGAAAGGTGTGGCCGCAGTGCCATGGGGAGGGTTGGTTTGTGGGGAGCAAGTTGAGAGGCCTGGCCTAGGAAAAACGAAGGTGTCTGCTGGCTGTGGAGAGAGGCAACTTCTCACACCCTTTTTTTTTTCCCTTCTAAAACATGTGCATATCCCTAGGAATTGTCCCAGCTCTTTCTACTACTGTTGGATCAAAATCAAACTTGCAGGTCTATAATTAAAGCATAACAAATAATAAAACTACCACTCAATTCCTCTTGCCCTTTGTGGAAAGGAAATGTAGAAATGGGCACAAGGAAAACCTTCATGAAAATTTGTCAGTGTTAATCAGGATGAATGAGTTCAGCTTTCACTTTGCTTGTATTTCCTTCCTATTTGAAGTTTCCAAGAGGTCTTTTAACCTTGAGCTTCTTTCTCTCTTGTAAAAGTAATTAAATCCTGCAGAAACCTGAAATGAATTAGAGTGGCTTTCCCCAGTTAAAATTGTTTTCCGAAAATGAGGAAAAAACCCCAAAACAATAAAACCCCACTTGCCTGGTTTTAACTTCCAGTGGAACTACTTTAATTCAGTACTGTTTAGCAGTTACACAAGTATAAGAAAAATTAATAATTGCAGGATACAAAGCTAGCAATGGTAATATATAGTAGTTATATATTGTTTCTGAGGGAATTGTTACTTTTTTAGGTTTCCAGATAAAAATACTTGTAGAAAGAATGTTGTCTTCAACAAGTTAAAACTTGCTGGCATGTTCTTGATAATAGTGTCTTTGAAAGAAAGCGTGTGCATATATCCGGGGAGATTCAAGTGGAGAATCAAATAACTCCTATTTTAAGTGCTGGTATTTAAGCTGCTTGTGGAACATATTGATGTATCTTTCTAAGGATTGGTCTCTTGTGATGAGGATCCACTGTGCTGCACTTCTCTGGAACAGGGTTAATAACAAATTTCCAAGGTGCAAGTAGGCCTGGCATGAAATAGTAGTGATTTACTCCTGTTGGTTTTGTGCTGAGTTAGGGAATCTCTTTTAATATTCCAGAAAGACACAGTAGTCTTCCCTATGAAAATGGGAGTGAGAGGACAAGTTCAGCTAAAGTCTCTCAACTTTCTGTGAGGCTTTAGCATCATGTACTGAATGTGCATTTTTAAAATGTCTGGGGTTTATGTTCTACAGTACTGAGATTTGAGATTATTTTGATCTTAAATCTGTTCTTGCTTGTGCTCAGTCATTCAGCAGTCCTGCATTTGGGATTCCTGCTGTTTAGATGTGGCTGTGCAGTTGTGAGCTGTTTCCCCATGGGACAGCAGGTGATCCTTGCCTGGAGTGAGCAGTGAGCCCCAGCAATGAGCTCTCTTGCTTTCATGCACTGCCCTTTTCCTGCTGGTTTGCAGAAGGGTAGGAGGCTCTCAAAGTGCATTCTCTTGTTATTCAAAGAGTTACATATACAGGATGTAATGATGAGAAAAAAAATTATTCTGGGTTGCTGCATTGCTGCTTCTTTTCTTTTTCATATTCTTTTTGTGCCTGCGATGTTAGCCTTTAATCATAAAGACTGTAGGAGAGGGATATATGAGATCAGTATAGAACAGACCTCACCAGTAAGACAGAAGCGATTTATCAGTGGAATAACATCTGCAGTTTCTTGGGCAAAAGTCTGAAATCTCAGGATCAGGAATGGAAGAGGCAGTAAAGCCCTGAAAGCTCCTCCTAGACCAGCTGAGAGTTGGCAGGAGTGGTGGTGAAAAGCCTCTGCCTGACCTAAATCTTGGGGGTGAGGTGGCAGTGAATTCCGTGCTTGTGCAGTGCAAAGAAATTTTTCCAGTTGATCCCTTCCCTGGGGAAGGAGCTCTGTCCCCTTGAGGCTTCAGACTTCTCTGAATAATTAATCCATAGGGTCTGTGTCCTCAGGGAGAGATGAAAGAACTGTCAAGGGCTCCTGTGTTACACCTGATAAAGAAAGTCATTAGTGAGGCTTCAGATAGTCACATAAATTAAAAACACTTGCATCCTCTTTCTTTAATAATAGATAAAGCCTTTAGGAGTAAAATTTTTTTAAAAAAAAGGGGGGGGACACAACTAGAAAAGCATTCTATGTGAGTAATATTCCTTTTCACATAGTTTTACTTGCCCCTAAGTTACTTTGGTTTTCCAAGTTGCCCCTGTTCTTCCTCCACTCCTGCTCGAGATGTGGGGAGAGGGGTGGTAGGGTAAAAACATTTTAAATCTCCTCATGTTCTGAAATTAAAGTGAAGATACAGAGTTTGTTCTTCCAAATTCCTTTGATTCTAGAGGTGAAGAAGTGTTTCTGTGGCTGAAAAACGGAGTATTTAATTTGTAGTTAATTATCTTTTTAATGAGAATAAAATTTCAACCATTGGTAGATAAAGAATGTTTGAGTGCTCATAATTCAGGAAGCAAATTTAGCCTGGTTGTTACTTTTTTTTGTTTTGCCCCATGCATTTGATAATACCAGAATATTGCGGCTAAATTACCGCTCTCTCCTTTCCTGCATTCCAAACTGGTGGTGCTTTATGCTGAACTTTTTTCCCTTTATTTCCAGATATAATGGATCCCTCCCTAATGGTGACAGGGGGCGCAGGAAAAGCAGATTTGCCCTTTATAAGCGACCTAAGGCAAATGGAGTTAAGCCCAGCACTGTTCACGTCATCTCTACTCCTCAAGCATCGAAGGTATGTGACACTGGGCAAATCCTGGTTTTTGGTGATCCTGAGTGGAGAACAACTCGGGTATTACTGCTGCTTTACCTTGCTGCCAGTTTATTCTGTGCTAGTAGGATACATTTGTGTAATGAAGAGGCTGCAGTGGATTTTCTTTCTGGGGTATATAGCTTTAATCCAGTTACCTGTTTAAAATGGCCTGTAAGATCGGGTATGAGATAATCTGACCTTCCTGCCCCTGTTCAGGAAGCTGACTGTTTTATCTGAGCCATGGAGTACTCAGGGGATAAAAACCCAAAAAGTATTTTTGTTCTTTCTCACTGGAGTGATATTTCTTTCCTCTTGAGAAGATAACTGACATGCTATAAAAAATGTTCTGATCTCTTTCACTTTTGTTGCTAATAATGATGCTACACAAATTTTTACGTGAAGTTTAGTGTGGGTGAAGGAGGAAAAGCAGCAAAGTAAATATATTAACCTAGCGACATATTAGTGTATAGAACTGTCCAGGTCAGAATTCTGGTGGTGGAATATATTTCAGCCTGCAAAAGGTCTTGCTATCTCTCATCTCAAAGCCTTTTTCTTGAAAGCAAGAAGTGGGTAGAGTCTGGGCCAAAGTGGAGGTGAAGTTCTGTGGTGGCACTCACACAGGAGGATGGTTTGTGTGAGATGGACCTCGCTGAAATACCTCTTGGGAGAGAGAGGGAGAGAACCTACACCATTGTCAGAAATGTGTTGTCTGTCTTGGACCAAGAGAAGAATGTTGTTTAATACATAGTATGTGATGATGTTTTCTCTTCTAATACATGCCATACACAGGATATGCCTGAACTCACCGAAATACACAATATCAGCTTGTTCTCTTTGAACATTGTACAGGGCTTGCCTACTGCAGATAAGTGTGGAGTCTCTTGGATTAAAAGTTACAGTAAATATTTTTCAGTGTTTCTATTATCAAAATGAAAGCTTTTGTGAGTTAAATCTGATTCCTAATGGAATCAACCTTTAGAATAAACCTGTAGTATATGTTGGTAATTCTAGTCTGTTGCTTAAAATGTAACAAATGGGGAGAAAATGTGTTTTACATAGTGGATGGAAATATACACATGTTCTCACTGGATAATCTTAAACATTTAAACTGCAGATCGTATTTCAGCATTTGAGTTGCAAAATATTTAAACACCTGGCAGACACCACAAGGAATCTGGTTAATGTTCATCTGTGGTGTTATTGTAGTGCAGATAAAATATGTGTGCTGTACAAATTGGTGTCCTTATAAAGATAGCAGAGGGTCTGGGACATTCAAGCCTGTCCTCTGAGCATTTGGATTCAGGGAGATGTGTCAAGTTGAATGTATTTTGCACTTTCTCTGAACCCGTAGAAAAGAGCTTTTGTGTATTTGTGCTGCTGTCTGGGGCAGGGCTGGTGGATGTGTGCCAGAACAGTGGTGCAGTGGCTCTCAGTGAGTGCTCTTTCCATGCACAGAAAGGACACTTCCATTTTTAAGATGCTGTCATCAGCTTTTCTCACATCTTAGGCACCAGAGCCTGAATTGTTTTACTGAGAAGCGTTTCTGCATGTAACTTGCATAAATGAAGAAGCATAGGCTACTAAAAAGTGAACTGCTTAGTTCTTAGAAAATAATGTGCAACCTGACCTCAGAAGTTTAGTTGTGCTCTCAGTCTTTCAGTCTAATTTGTATTTAAGGAAGATGAAACAGCAGAAACTTGTGCTGCACAGAATATTAACAAGTTTCCTCCCTTTACATCCTTCATTTTAACTTTTCAGATACCAATTTTCTGTTTTGTTCTGCTTGTCTATCACTGTAAACTGAACATGTGAGTAAAAAGATGTATGTAATGTTTAGAGTGCTGATGCTTTTTGGGTGATGGATCTAGCAGAGGTGGGAGAAGCCCTGATTGCCTCCACTGGCTTTGTCCCTGACAAATGAAGGCTTGAATAAGGTGCATGGCTGGTTTTGTGCTGATTGCATTAATGCAGCAGCTCAAGAACTGTAGCTGTCACCAATTTCAAGTTTGTGTGTCAGCCTGAACACTGCAGTAGATGGTAAGAGGATGCTTGTCATGTTCCATTGTCCCTGCTGTGCAGGTGTCAAGGACAGCTGGAGTAGCAATGGCTTCAGTAGTAAATTTAGCTGAGCTAATTGCGTATGAATCACTGCCTTTTGTTTTTTCCACTAAGCACTTGTTTTTTGCCACTCTGCCTTCTGAGGTGCTGAAGAAAATTCAGAAATGTGTGGCCTTCTGAGGGTATATGGGTGTATTTGGGGGGGAAGCAGTGCATAGAGCAGTAAGTCTCAAGTTTTTTTGTTAAAAGAGAGATGCATCTCTTCAATACTATGCACTTGACTTCTAAGACTTATTTTATTAACTCTGTGCTTAGGCACCATTCAGGAAATTTTGTGGTGTCCCCTATTTGACAAAAATCAGCCTGTCTGAGACAGACTTTTTCCAGAATTGTCAGAATTGGTTTTACTGTAAGAAAGAGCTTAAAACTCTTCTGCTGTCCTGAGCTTGTCTGTGTGAGCATGTCTGGGGTAGGGGTTTGGTGAATGGGGGACTGTGAGTCTTCATTAACTGAGTATGGATCTTTCTCAGGATTTTAATAATCCCCTTTGCTGAATTTGAGAGTTTCTTTCAAAATCATCACATCACAGGAGAGGCCATTCCTTGCCTCTTGACATGGGTCTCATGATGAAGAGGAAGGTTTATCAGTTGTGATCACAGAATTTGTGAAAACCTTCCTCTGACTACCAAACTCATAGGTGTAAGTTTGCTGTTGGCTCATCATAACATAGTTAGGATTGGTGATTTTTATTTTCAGGCTGTTGGAGCTGTTTAACAAAGTCAGAAGTTAGTTGTAATGTTTATTTCATTTAGTTGTGTTGTGTTAACTGTTGCTTTCATGCACAATATTTAATGCTGTGAAACTCCAGTCAGTGTGTGCTGGTATCTGAAATGATTCCAGGGTTTACTTGGGCAGAAATTTTCCAATAAGTGCTGAACTTCAGGTGAGAGTGGGATAAAAGGTGTTTTTTTCAGAATAACCACCTGGGAATGATGGGATGCTGAACTGGACTTTACTGGGTTTTGGGAGGAATAGGGGAGCCTTTCATAAGGGTTTTTTATATTTTGGGGGGGTTTGTGACTTTATTTGTTTGGGGGTATTTGAGTCTAGAAAGGAAAGAGGAGTCTGTGACTGAAAGCTAAACTAGCTTAATATCACTGTGGAGTAATATTTAAGGCCAGTATGTTTTTCTTACAGCTCTTAAGCAGGTCAGTAATATGCTGTCTAAATAAAATTGTATCATTCCAATTTCTGCAAAGCGTGGGTGTTCCTGTTCCAGTACACAGCCAATCTTTTGATTCAGTGGACTGTTAGGTTAACACTTTGCCCTGTGCAAACACAAGTGAATCTTCACTCCTCGTTCCTCTTTTTCATGACCCCTGGCTTCTTGCTGGACATCGTTGGTTGGAGTTCTTTTTGTGGAACAGTGCAGGAGAACTCCCCCAGTTCCACATGAGAGGGGTGCTGGCAGCTGGCATTAACACTGAGCTCACTGGTGTTTCTGGATGCTCTGATCACGGAATCCCCCATCACTTTGGCTCTGCAAGCATTTAGGTTTCTCTCTTGGCTTCGCATGCTTTGGAATTACTTCCATGGGTGTGACTTTTAGAGAAATGAAGAAGGGTCTTCATGTACATTTGAATTACTTGAAACACCGCATTAGGAAGCAGGAATTGTTGATGGCAGCCCTCCAGGATTCCCTAGGATTACTCTGGAGGCATGACTGAATTCCCTCGTTGCAGCAGGGATGGTAATTGAGACTTTCCAAAGTATTGAGTCAGTGGGCAAGAGAATAGAACTGCTGAGCACTGGAAGTACTCCTCTCTAACAAGGGAATGTTGTGCTTTCCTAAGTGATTGCATGTCTAATAGTGACTCCAGAGAAGATTCCAAATGCCTTTTGAATTGCTGCAGACTTGAAAAACCCCACCTTTAATACCTTTATGTGGTAGTGTGTCTTGGTATTTATTATGTCTGTCTTTCTTAGGATGAAAGTTTTGCTTTGGTAACCTGTGGTAGATAAAGGCAACCTATTTTCTCCTCTATGAAATTACTATTTCAAGCTGACTGAGGAAGATCTCTCTGACTTCCAAGTCCAATTACCTGCCGAGTTGGCTTCTGCTTTGTGCTATCACAACAGCAGCTTGGATAGTCACTGGCTGGGTTCCTGCAGCTCCAATCAAGTTTCCTGCTGCTGCTGGAGAAGAACAAAACGCAGCCATACAAATAATTATTAGGTCGGGGAGAGAGCTGCAATTTGTGCTTTGAGTGATGAGAGAAAATGAAAGTATAGGATTCTTGTGATTAGTTATCTACTGTAGATATTGCATCTGCTTTGACGTACTTTGAATTGGGAGTAAAAAGGCCACAAATCCTTTTGGCACTGACAGCTTTTTGGTGTTCATTCTGAATGAGAGCTGTAGAGCTCAGCTGCTGTCGGGAGGATGCTGTGTCTGTCAGTGGCTTCTCTCTTTCCTGTTGGGCTTATTTATGGTCTAATCAGTTCATGGAGCACTAATTTGTTCTGAAGTAACTTAATCGCATAGGTGTCTCGAGAGCCCTGGCTTGTGCAGAGGCAGCTCTTTCTTGGCTCATCAGACTGAGTCTGCTTGAATAATAGTTTCCTTGGTGTAATGTCCTTTTTTTTCTATTAAATGAGCATTGTCTTAACATGCTATCTCCCTACCTCTGTGCCCTTGCAAATAGCAGGGAATGGTTAGGCAGGAGAAAATGGTTACACCAATTTTACTTGGAGGGCTTAATAAATAACAACCCTTACTAGGTTTGAAACCCTCCCTCCTGAGCTTTCGCATCCTATTGACTGCTCAATGCACGTCAAAGGTTTTGGAAAATCATTTTATAGTGTTTTCTAACAAAACCCAGATGTTTAGTGAGGGAAGGGGAATTAAAAGTTGCTGAGGTCTACAACAATTATTTTTTTATGACTTAATGTTGCTTTTTGTTTTCATGCTTTCCCTTCAGAGCATAAAAAAAGATCAAAAAATGCTTTCCTTGTAAACTCTCTTTAAACTACATCTGCTCTAAATCAATATTTTAGAGCAAATTCTACTTGAATGGGGTGCCCTTTGAAAGCAAGAGGAGGATGCAGTGATCACCAGGGCTGGTGTCAAGAAACTTGGGAACATTTCATTTCCCCATACGCTTCCCCTTGGCTTCCTGCAGGGAGCCAGGCTGTGGAGCCACTGCTGTGCAGGATCTGTCACTTTGCAGCTTCCTTGACCATGTCAGAAATAACCTGGGGGGTTTGGGCTTGTGATAATGCAGAACCAGGGAAAGGAGAGGCTGCATCGAAGCTGAGGTTTAAATGCTGTAGTTTAAGGTCAGACACTGCAAATCTTGCTGCCCATCACGGAATGCCCTCGATTCTTTGTGCCATGGGAGAAGCGACGAGTAGGATTTGTACTGGAGATGGCAGAGCCACTTGTTTCACTGGAAGATGAAAATTTCACAGCTTGAGCCTAATGTAGCATGACTTGTTTAAAACTGTCTTGTTCCAGTTTGACTAGTTCCTGCATGCTTCCCCACTGTTCCCCAGAATTTAGAGTGGAAATTTTGGACCACCTGCTGTAGTGGTGAAGCTCTGTCCTGTTTCATATTTATGCTGTTTGGACTCTCAGTTGAGACTCTCACTGGAATGGATCTGGTTGTAGAAGTGCATGTCTCCTGAGAGCTGGGCTGCTCTTAGCTTCCTAAAAGTCAGGAAAACTCCGCAGGCTGGTTCTGGGTCAAATGAAGCCACACGGCCTGAGCATGCTGTTTCTGCCTGCGTGGTGGTACTGCTTTTGGAACTTGTCGGGGATAACTCACCCTGCAAGTTGGCATTACTGAGGGAGATTCTCTCTAGAGTGTTAGAGTGATGGGGATCTGCTGTGGGGTTCCAGGTGTTTGGGTGGGCTGTGCTGTAGCACAGCTGGGAGCAGCTTGATGACTGCAGGGGCTTGTATACAACTATTAGAGCCTGGGACTGTCAGCATCTGTAATACAGGAATTCCTCTTCTCTGTATAGGTTGTTTCATACTCAAAAGAAAATGCCATGACAAGGGGAACATGCAGCTGCTGATGGATATACTTTTCCTGTTATCTCAAACTAATGTCCAAATGAAATGGTCTTACATGGATGGAGCACTGAATTTTGGAAAAGTCACGTAGCGTGTACTCAGTCAGAGCAGTACAGAATTGCTCTCCTGGAACAGGGGAGTTGGAACTGCATCAAAGAGGAGATGAGACTTCTCTGCTCCAAGGCTCTGTTGAGAGGGGCAATTATTTTGAAAACACAGAAAGCAATTGAAGCATCATGGGCCAACAGTAACTTTTCAAAGAAACAAACAGCTGCTACTCCTGTTTTACAAATTAGAAAATATTTGTTTTCCAGAGTGCTTAGAGATTTTGTTGATGGAAAGAATAAAATCTAAATATTTCTCTTTTTGGGAGTCTCTTATGACTGCATCTGTAAAATGAGTAATGTTATCTGTTTGCCAAGAGAAGAGCTAGGAGGGGTGACACTCTTGTGACATTTGAAGATTCCTCCTTCCACTCTGTAGGTCTCTTGTCTGAGACATGTTTATGCTTTCTTTTAGATGTAGATTTACTTTGTTTTGAGATCTTGCTGGTTTGCTCCTATTCAACACTAGAGACCTCACAAATATTTTAGGAGAAAACAGGGAGTACTTTATCCTGATAATCTCTTTTGAAGGGATGTATCCCCAGCAAAGTGCTTATGGTGATGCTTCATTTGCTGGATGCTCCAAGCTCTTCAGCTCTGTGTGCTGGAATTCTCTGGCAGTCATAAAGCAATTCAGAATTCTTTAGCACTGTGGCTTTGCTTCTACAAGATCATTATCTTTTTTTTTTTTTTTTTTTATCATCCATGAGGTGTCCTTCCATGAAAACAAACGAGTCCAGCCACTGGACCTACATCAGAGCTTGTACTTGGGTGACCTTTATGTCAGACTGAGTGTGTTATGTACAGACGTGCCTTGAAATTCTGCGTGCCTCCTGTCCATAGCGATTCTGCCAGTACTTCAGGAAGTTCTGGACTCTGCAGATGCCTGCTGTGAGATAATGTTTGTGGTAATCTATACTTTGGCCTTCTAATTTCAGTAGCAGCAGATGCCTATCACTTTGACTTGAGGAAGCTCGTTAAAGGCCCAGCACTGCCAGCTTGCTCGGTTGTTCAGTACTCTGTATTCCTCCAGCTCTGAGGGATCTCTTACACTGAGTTCACCATGGCCAGGGAATGATGGATGCTTTCTTTTCTGCTTTTTGATACCAGCAGGGAGGGGGTATCACTCCGTGTCTACCAGAAGAACTCTGGCCTTGTGCACTGAGCGCAGGATTGCACATTCCCCAGGAACTCTCGCTCTGGGGACTGTGGCCTGGCATTTCACTGAGAACAAGGCCAGTGTCTGAACAGTGATCTGTCTCAGACTGGGGTCATCCTGAAGTGTTGCACTCGCAGCCTTAGATGTTGACAACAATTGCCACTTTTGTGATCCCAGAGATTTTCCTGGGAACCTCTCCTGTTTTGTAAGTTTAAGATACTGAGAGACACTTTTCTTTCTCTTTTGCCCTCACCCAGGATAAGAAAAGGGGAAGCAAGTACAGGTTTGATTTCTATGTATTTGGTTTTCTTTCATGAATCTCATGTGGCCAAAGAAGCTCTGGTTCCAGGGCCTGTAGCTGCACAAGTCTGTTTCTCTTCCCAGACTTCAGAACTGATCGAAGGCTTAGATGACAAAGCACTCCCAGTTTGCAGCTTGGATAACTCTTGTGTCTAAAACAGTTCTGATCAGCATTGGTTAGGGGTGTTCTTGAGCAGGGAGATCTGAAAATAATATGGAACTTCCGTGGTGAGATAAACCACATTTTATACTTGCACTACAGCAATGCAAATTTCTGGGTTTTATTGCTAACCTCAAATCCCAGAGAAGTTTAACTGAAGAGATGCTTTGTTTTGTAGCATCAGACGACCTCTGAAAACCAGGACTTCATGGGACCAGAGCATATGCATTTAGACCCTGGATGATCAGGGAATTTCTGAACCTGTAGCAGCTTGCTTGTTCGCCAGCTCTTTGGGAATTTCTATGGAAGCTGTTCTTTGGGTAGTGGGTTACAGCCTCTGAGGATTTGAGCTTCTGTTCCCTTCCCCAGACAGTGCTCTTCCTAACAGTGCTGTTGCTGAAGCTTTATTTCAGCTGAATGAGGTTATTCCATCTTCTCTCTCCCCTGTTTTTATAAGGTTTGTGCATTCTCGAATGAATTATCTTCTCATATTGATACAACTAAATTTGTAGGACCAGCAACTCCCCATTTCTGCCAAAGGTTTGGTGAACTTCTCCCAGCTGTGTAGCTCAGCCACCTGAAAATGTGCCTGACTGCTTGGGTGGACCTAAGCTGATCACACAGAAACCAACCAACCTCTCTCTCTTTGAAGCTCTTGCCTTCATGGTATTTTGGCTGTGCATCTGGTTAACATACAGCCTGCTCCTAAGTCTGGAATTCCAGAAGAGGTAATTAAAGAGATCATATGGTTGAGAGAAGGTGAGGGAGAGGTGCTTTTTTGTGCTTGAGGTTTTTAGAGAGCTTGTGAGTGTTACTAAAGCAAAACTTCTGTACTGCATAAATGCAGAAAAAATTGTGTGAATGATCAAAAACCCCTTCAGCAGTTATGGGCTGATGTCTGTAGTTTGCACCTTTGAGGCACTGTGCTTTATATATACAGGCATTACTAATTCTGAATTTCCTACAAAGGTTTGGAGGGAATGTTGACTAGGACAGTGAGAGCAAATGCACAAAAGCTGGAAGGGGGCCTGAAAGAAACTTTGGGGAGGTTTTGTGGATTACTTTTGACTTGTAGCCTTCCTGTAATGACATTTACCATTATAAACTTCGGACAATAGGCTACTGTGTAAAACATGCAGAAATTTTTCCTCCTCCCTGTTACCTCTACATTAGCATTTAGTTTTCCACACCTCTCCCTTCTTCAGCCCACCAAAGAATCTTCCATGCTGAAGGTCAGCAATGAGGCAGTGCCTTGGTGGTCCAGGTGGGAGGCAGGGAGGGACAAAGCTGGCCTTGCTTCAGCATGGGCAGCTGCTCCCAGTTTGTTCCCAAAGAAAAGCTGGCCTTGGAAAGCTGGATTGCAAAACTTGTAAAAGCACATGAAGTGTTCTCCCTAACTCATCCCTCCCTGTCAAAGCTTTCTCAAATCTTTGTTTGGTGTTTTGTCACAAAAATTGACTCTGTCGCTACTTGAATGTAATAAATAAACTGCGTAAGTCAAAACAAAATGTTTGCAGTTTTGTGCAAGAGACAGCCCATGCTGAATGTCTTAAAATATCCCTGTGTTCTGATCTTGCCTCTTACTGGGAACTAACTCTTTAACTCTCGTTTCCGTGGTTTAAAATAGCTTGGTTATTTAATGTTGTCTCTTGGTATCTTTGCACTGTAGTAGCAAATACTGCTGGGGTTGGGAGTACCACTGTGGCATTATGGGATGCATGTAAAAACAGGGCTCTTAGTGAGGAACCATTTCTCCATCTCCAGATGAAGATGTATTTGCTAAATGTAGAGGTAGGGCTCTGATTTTTCTCTGACTCCTGAGAAATTCTGTGTAGAAAATCCTCTGATTAAAATTTAGCCATAACGGTAAATAAAAAAATCTATACGGGCATACCAAATACAGCATGACAAGGGGGAACACCATCATACAGTGTGGCAGTATGAATGCACTGCGGTTTTTCCAGGCTGAAGTAGTAATTGATTTTTACTTGGTGGCAGTGAGTTACCTCATTTAGCCTTAAAAACACTAAACCACTTTGAAACAGGAGTATGGAGGCACCTGCCTCAGTCAGAGGCTTCGATGGCTTCAGACACATCTGTGAAAAGGAGAAGATTTTGAAATTTAACAACTGATACTTCTGCCTCAGGTTGGATTGGGGGCTGTGCAAATGCTGAGAGGTGATAGTTGCCTCAACAAATGGATGCTACAGCTTCCATGGAGCTGTAATCCATTCTGTTCCAGTGTTTGCCAGGTAATGCTAGGCTGCAGCATTGGTGGAGCAATAACGTGAGTTGGATGAGCTCTGATACCCAAAGAGTCTTGCTGCAAGGGTAACAGTCCTGCCTGGATTTGTTCTGAATAAGGCACTTTGCACTAGGTAAAACCCCACCACAGTGCTCGAGGGGGATGCAGCGGAGACAGTCCTTCCCTTTGGCAGCCCAGCTGTGCCAGCAGCCCTTGCTTGTGGAGGAAGGAGTGTCAGGGTCATGGAGGCTGAGACTGGAGCCTGTGTTGGAACATTTGCTCTGTGTGGGAAGATGCTGAAGGCCTGGCTGTGCAGGTTTGGGCTGTGCAGGGTCCGTGGACTCTCAGGGGTGGCTCAGCTGAGCAGCACGTGCTGGTTTAGAGCACATGGGTTTGGTCAAGGCTGCACTGACTCAGATGTGTCCAGAAGGTCATACCAATTTTGGTATTTTGGTTGCTGATACAACCCTGGCTGAAGGTCACTCCAGAAGGAACTTGAGCCAGTTTGTGTACATGGGATGTTGGACATCTTGGGAGCCTCATGTAATCCATTGTACTTCACTCATTTTTCTGCCAAAACCTTGAGTGTCTGCAGAGTCATTTTCTGTACTCCTGCCAAGTATCGGATACTTTGTTTTGAAGTCAAGGAAGTTGTCTTCAAGGAAATGTCATACCCAGAAATGTTTGTTATTTGTGCATAAATGGTGCATAGGCTTTCTTTTAGCAGTACTTTTCCCAGCTTTCACTTGCCTACTTGTGAAATGTGTTGTTAGCACCAGTAAAAGTTCATAAATTACAGATACACAGATTATATCTAATCAGCCTGTCCAGTGTTCCAGGATTATCTCAGTCTTGTGTTTCTCAGGCTTGATTAACAGGAAGGAGAGAGCACTTAGGACACTTGTTACAGGTACATAATGTCTCTTCTTTATCACTTACATAACTTTTTTCCTGTTCTGTATCAATGTGTATTTGAAGAACAGTGAAGAAAAAAGTAGATTTCTTTAAAACAGAAGTCCTTCTCATTCAAATATTATGTACTCACAGTCTTATTAGACTGGCCAAAGCCTGCACATTAATTTGTCATGATGGCTTGCTGCTTATGTGCTTTCTTTATTTTTGTTTTTCTTTTTTTGTTTGTGCATTGATCTAGATACCTTGTTCTGTTATTACTGAAATAGATGAGTAGTGTTAAAGAAGACATACAAACTATTGGGGGGGGAATTTAATTTACAGTTATAATCCTTTCTCATGAAGCATTCACTGCTTTTAAATCTATTTATTTAGTGCCTGCTAACTATAGCCAGTATGATGAGGATTGGATGCTTTCTCATGCAGGCTCATGGAGACTTGAAGTGGAATTAGATTCACCTTTGAAATTCACTGGGATAACTTTGTCAACAGCAAGAAATTGTGTGCAAAATAGAAAGGCCAAGAATGTGCTGAATGTTTTGGCATCATCAGTACTGTATTAATCTAATTTCTGATTGTGCCTTGCTGTACTAGTTCTCTATTAATAGTTTCTTATACTGTGTTTTGCTTCACATTGGGGGAAAACACCTTGCCTTGAAAATAGGGATTGTGGTCATATTAAAGTGCTTTTGGCAGAAACTAAAATTGATACCTGTCTGAGGCAGGTTGTGTCTCCTTGTCAAGTGGCAGATGGGTTGGTTGTCTGTGTAAACAGTGAGACTTGCTCTCTGATGTGGTGTTCTTGCTGCAAAGTTTTTGGGCTGGGGCTTAGTTCCAATTTTGCCAGGAGTTTAAAGCATCAAAAATTGAGGTCGAAGGGGTTGGCTTGAACTGTTTGGTAATTGACATACAGAATCTGGCTGTGATATAGTTGGGGACGGATGTACAGTATGAACTTTTGATGAGAGGGTGACATTTAATGTGGAAATAAACTGGTACAGAAGCTTGTGCTTTGTCTTCTTCCCCTTATGCATCACCTCCTGTGCATCTTATGAATGCAGACATAATACGGAGTGTAAAGAAGTGGGCATTTCATGAATTGGTTTGAAAGACTGGGTTAAAGTCCTGCTGTTATTTTCCTTCCCATCAAACCTCCCCTCTCCCATCTCCTGCCACTGACCTGTTTTGTGCTGCTCCTCTCCTTTGCTCTTTTGTCCCTGGGAAGTGAGGGACACCAGGAGTCTAGACGTTGGTTTTTGCTTTTTCTGGTTGGCCTATCAGTGAGATGCCTTTGAGCTTTTTTAGGAAAACATTGCTGAACATTTTCTTTCTGGAAAGAAAAATGTTAAAACTGCACTCATGGGGCTTTAAAAGAGAATTTTCCTTCTCATTTTGCATTTAATATATAAAACATGTATGCACTGTGCTTAGCACTCACTACTGGTATAGAGCCTTGCTCCTACTGGAATACACATGAAGTAAAAATAGTCCAGTATGCTCAGGAATTGTGAGATTGGGTGTGTCCCAGTTTTCGTTTGTAACAATCACACTTGCACTGTGTTGATCTGTTGCTCCATGTTGGTAACATTTTGATTTTTATTTCTTCTCTCTTGAGCTGGCAAAATGAGAACCTTGTTTTTGCCATAGCGAGTTTCTTTGCCGGTGTCTGAACACAAATTGTGGCAGTGCAGCAACAGAATGGAGGGGATGTATTGACAGAATATTCCATATAACAGTCGATCCAGAAAAGATTTTTAATAATCTAAAATGTAGAACTATGAATTCATCTCTTCATCATTTGTTTTGAGTGCTTGTGTTCATGAAAGTAGTTCAGAGCCCTGATGGTTCTGGCTTAAGTCCTAAAATCTTCATGAATAAACAGTTCTTAACTTGGTAAAGCAGGAAACGGTGGGATTTTGTTGCATTGCTGTTTGTTCATGTTTCTGTGAAGGGGAATCCTGGCCTAAGAGACAGGATTCTGTAATTACAATATTAGTTACACTAGATCACCTCTTCCAGCTTTACTGAAAATCAGTACTTTTCCTGCTTTGCTAAATGAGATGCACAGAGAAAAGCTCTAAAAATTACGTGTTACACTTCAAACTCTTCCACTGTCTTGATATTTTCCTTGGTACTGAGGCCTTTTGCTACTGAAGGGAAAAATGTAGGATACACGCTGTTCTTTCATAGCTCTCGTTTCCTCAAAACTATTATTATTTTCCTTGGAAGCCGGTCTGAGCAGAAAGTGTCAGTCATGGATCTGCGTGTCTGGCAGCACAACACTGATGTGTCATCTCCCAGTGTCACAAATAAAATGAATCTTTCCTGGTCGGGACAGAATTTCAGCTCATTTCTCCTGGAGTGTTTGCACTGGAGAAGCCTCAAAGTAACAACTCAGCTTTTTTTCCTCCAGGAGGAATGTCTGCCTTTTGTTCTTACAACTCCAGCGCATTGTTCTTTTCTGAATGCCTTCCCCATAAGTGCCGTGCGGGTTTTTTGTTTGTTTTTCACTAAAAATAAGAATCTTGAATTAATTTGTGAGATGGTGTTTGAACTTCCTAACAGAAGTTAGTCGGGCTGATGTGCAGTGAGACAAAGCTGCAATTATCTCTGTCTTTGTACTCCCGTGGGGCTTCATTACAGCGGCTCCTCTCTCCCTGCTGCCGTGTCCCGGCAAGGTGAAGTTCAGGATTCAACAGACACAACAAATTACTATTTTCTCTGTCTGTGTAGTATTTCATGCCGATGGAACATTTAACTGGGGGTTTGGTTTTTTGAGGGTTTTTTTTTTTTTGCCGTTGTTGTAGTAACAGGAGGATCTGTGCGAGTTCAGACAGACCTTGTATTATTGAAACCGACTCGTTTGATGGCGATGTGGCAAAAGTATCGACAGTTCTGCTGCATCAGCTCCTCCACTGCTATCAGCCAAAGACAGGGACACTTCCAGCCCCAACACAGCTTTTAACTGCTCTATTTCTAATATTGCTTAATGTAATTTGACAGGCACATAATGCTCTAGCGCTTAAAGCCTCACGCTCTAACAACAATTTCATGATGGACTAGTGTGGGTTTAAGCAGGCTTTCCTGAAGTTTTAGATTTGCTCATCCAACCCTGAGGGCAAGTACTTAATACTTCAGACCCTCCAGACTGTTAGTTACACTTGATAGTAATATTTCCTTCTTCAGGTAGTGCTTTGTCTTTTCATAACACTTAAACCTCCTTTAATTTGACAATTTTAGCTTTCAAAGCTGAGGCTTGCATGGCAGCACAAGACTGTAATGAAGATGCATTTGGTTACAGACACAAAAACTGTTATATTTATACTTTCCACTGCATAAGATTGTCTCAGTTGCGCACCTGGTATTTCAAGACACTTAAAATAAGGGTTTTTAACGAATAAATGCTCTTTTTTTTTTGCTTATGTGTTTTAGTAGGGTGTAGTTCTTTTTTCACAGTGATATCTTTGCCAGTATTTAAGTATTGAGTGTAAGTCAGGGGAACTGAATAGTTTATTCATGCATTTATAACTCCTTGTTAAGGGAATGTCTGTAATATTTTGAAAAGAGTGTACTTAAGTAGCTACCTGCAATTCACAGTGCTCCGTGCCTGGAAAGTGAGCATTAGCTATTGTTCAATATTTATTTTTAGAAATAGTGGTGATGTGGAGAGGTCTATTCAAAATATTTTACTTAAAAGAGAGTATGTCAATATATAGATTTGGCAGGATGCAAATCCTGGCTTTCTCAGATGCTCTCAGCAAGGAGGAGAAGGGGAAAAAAATGTACCAAGACCAGTGAGAATTAAATGCTCTGGTTTTGTGCATTATTTTGTTGCATTTCAGTGGAAGATGGATTATGTGAAGGATGACCCCAACATTCTGCAGGTGGGATCTGTCGTGGGGGTTGAAGACAAGGTGGAGCACCCAGGTGAACAGTCTGTGGTGAGTGTGGTAAGCAGCAAATGTGAGAAACTCATTTAGCAGGTTCTAGTCCCAAGAATTCCTTTCTTGCCTACATAACAATGTGAGGAATCTGACATTTCTGTGACTTGATAAGTAAAAATGAGATGTTGGTATAATAAAAGCCACTTTGAGAAAGCGTATGAGGAAGTAGTAAGGAGGACTTGGCATTCTAAACTATTTACCCTCATGTTCATGAAGGAGGGGTCATAACTGCCATGATCAGTTCCTCGTCCATTTGGGTGAGATTGGATCCCTTTTCTGTAATGAGGCATTCTCTGAGTTTGCTGGGAGCAGGAGGGAGCCTGGCTGTGCCTTTCCCAAAGGAGGTGGGCATGGCAAAGCTTGCACAGCACCTTTCTGCTGCCTTTTCATCCCTCTGCACACATTTTTTTCCCCTGTATTTGGGGAAAACAGCAGAACAGCAGGTGTCTGTTCACTGCAGGGTTATAAGGTGAGTCCTGGTTTATTGAGGACTTCCTAGAAATACCATTTTCTAAATGAGTGTGTTCCCAAGGCTCCTAAGTGGCTAAAGAGAGAGAGGGCGGGAGCACCCGCTGGCTCGGTAATTGATTGCTGCAGTGAGAACAGTGGGGAATTCCTGAAGAGCTGCAATGGTCCGCTAAGAGCTGGAAAGGGATGGGGAGGGACCAGATCCGTGTGCGGGGTGGGAATACGGTGCTACTGAACACTGGTATGAAAAGTCAGAAGGAGAGAAATGGAAAGGAGCTTTAGGTGATCTAATCTTCACCATTATCAGCTGGCTATTAATTAATTTAAAGCCCGGTAAATTGTTTGTGAAATTTAAAGTCCTGAGCTGGTTACTAATGGGATTCCACAGTAGTAAGCAGTTTTCCAGCATTAAATGCATCTCATGAAAGAAAAGTTTGAAAAATAACAAAGAAAACCCCAAAAAACAAACCCCATAAATTTAATTTGACAAAATTGGTAGCAGTTCAAGTTTCAGAAGGGTAAATAAAATGAAACAGCTGCATGGAGTTGTCTGGATGGCTTGGTGATATGGGTTTTTTAAAAAAACACTTGAATTGTAATTAACTATAACCAAAATACTAGCAAAGTGAAATATGTGGAAAGTTTCAGTAGGGCCTGTAGCTGTTGTAACAGGGAAACTAGAGTTGTCTCCAATTGATAAAAATGTAATGGATTTCTGGACTGGGATGAGCAGGGAATTGTGGAATTGAACAGTCTGTGTTGACGAGGCTGCGTTATCCAATACTGTGCAGATCTGCCTGTCAAGTGCTCAGAAGGATTCTGAAATACTGGAGAGGATTCAAACAGGAGCAGCAAAACTGATTTGAAGGAGGGAGTGGAGAGACTCTGCCTGGTAGAACAGCAAATGAAAACTGGCAGCTTAAATGAGCTATTCCACAAGTTACTCACCACAACTCTACCCAAGAAACCCTGGCACAAAGTGCCTCACGAATTTGCTTCTGAACTCCAGCAACTGCCTAGAAATTTTCACTTGCTGCTGTATGAAAACTGATTTCTTTGAAGAAGTCTGGTTTGCTTTTAATTTAGCATATTTACACTTTATTGATGAAATCAAACTAGCATGAAGCAGATTGACATTTTAGCCAAATGTGATGCACTTAAACCAATATGGGGGATAACAGGATGACTTTGGAAAATAGCTGGTATGGAGAAAATTTAACCTGATTAAGTAATTCAGAGTTTAAAAATCTAAATTATAATTTGTGCTCTTTTGGAGAAAATATTAAGTGTGCAAAAATATTTGGTTATTCTGAATCAGGTGTTCACTGTTTTCTTCAGGGTCTGGGTGGAGGGTGAGGTGAGTTGTATCCCAGTAACTGCGGGGTTTTGAAAATGATGGAAAATGTTCCTGTGTGTTACAGTAGTCACTGTGTACAGTGTGTGCAATGGGAGGGTAATGGATGTTGTGAAAACAAATTAGGGCTGCTTGTGAGTAAATGCCGAAATGGAGCCTTTTTTTTTTTTTCTTTTAGGTGTAGAAAATGATGGTGCTTCTAGTGAGAGGAGAGTCTCTGTGTACCTAATGTGGGAAAAAAAACAAAGCTGGGAATTATTAGTCTGGGAAGATTAAAGGAAGATACCATCTTTACAGCCCATATGTGATTTGTAGCTCCAGCTCTGTCTGCAGAGACATCAGGTTGCAGGGAAGGGGGTGAGAGCCCCGTGCCTTGATGGATGCAGGGAAACCCTCACAGCTCTTGGGGCCTTTTAGGCTTCGTTAGGCAAAGCAGATGTGAGATTTAAGGGATTAGTTGCTACTCTTACAGAGGCTCAACAACAAAATCCAATACCAAAAAGCCTCAAACTCGAGTTTATGTATTTTGTCTGGGGAATTGTAAATTTGGAATGTTACTGTATGAAGTGTAAAATGTAGTTTATAATCAACGACAAATTTCGGTTTACGGCTTCCGTGCCATCATTTTAAATCCCTGTTATCCACTCTCCCTGACCTGACTTAACAGTCAGAGGGCAAATCTCTTGAGTGGAAATAATTTTACATCAGTTGCCACGTACAGAAACGAAAAGGTCAAAATGAGATACTGTGATAAAAGGTGCTCTGAATTACCTATTACATGTAATAGCTGTATTAACAATAATAGTAGAGATTGAGAGAGCAGGATGGGTTAATGGAGCTGAATAAAACACCTTTTAGGTGTGAAATATTTTCTAGTTATTACCTTGCTTGTTAAAGAATACATGTCATTATCCCAGAGATTTAATAAAACATTGGAGGGTCAATGCAAAAATGAATGTTTAGGTAGGACGAGATATACTAAGAACAGAGGTGGTTGGAAGTCATGCTGCCAGTGGGGAGTGCCTTCAGTTATTGAGAAACTCCAACCTTTTTTCCATGTTTATAGAGCTCAAGAGAGGTTCTGCTGCAGTTTTCTGAAAGGAATTCTTTAAGTAAAGCCAACTATTTGTGTACAATTTGTACGTAAAAAGAATTTTTGTGTTGGCACTGCACTCTGTGGTCTGCGTTTCTTCATCATTGCTGTGCTATTAAGTTCTTGTTTTTTAAGGATCAGTGAATCTGTACCAGCTTGTAGGGTGGTTGTTAGAAAAATGGGTAAGTCTTTTTCCAGTTATAATTACAGTAAATGTGAATTTGAATATACTCTTCATTTATATTGACTTTGAAGAGATTATCTTTTTGGATTTCCATTTATTATATTTGCTCTAAAAATATGTAAGCTCTCAATTACTATTTTTTTATCTGGCATTTGATCTGGATTGCCATTTCCGTCTGTTGTCTTTAATTAGGATTCCTGCTGGGTTTTGTAGCTTTTCAGTTCATACCTTGTGAAAGAATCAATTGATTTCAGTGCAGATTCCCACGTTTACTATTCTTAAATTACTTTCTTAGCTCAGCAGAGTCGTGGCAGAGTTCTTGCAATTTGATCTTCACAGCCACTGTTGTTTATTTAAAAAAAAGACTACTCATGATTTTTCTACTGTCTGTGTTAGATGATTTGATAATTTATTTGTAGGCAGTATTTGCTCCAAGGATTCACTGAAGCTGCTTCTTAATTCCCTCAGGCACAGCTGACTTCACTGAAGCCAGTTGCAGTGTCTTGGGGTTTTCTCTGGATACCATCCAGGTATTCCAAAAGTGCACAGGAATTTGACTAACATTCCACCCAGTGCCATGTGATTTCAATGTTTTTAATTTTTTTTATATATATATATATATATATAATATGTTTTCCAAATCATCTAACAACTGTCATTATATATTTGGTCAAGGGAATGTGAAGGGCAGGGAAGTTTGGAGATGAAGGTGGGTGCAGAGGAAGGGGACAGTGGAAATTATTTAGATGATTCTGGGATTTATGGGGCAGCGCTCTGGAAAGTCAAAACGGGGTTTTTTGGCAGAGGGTTGCAGAAGGGAAACTTTTTGCTTCCTATCTTCAGCATAAAAATGTTGGGTAAGTAAGCAGTGATCTCTTGAGCTGTTTGTGCAATGTGTAATGGCTGTTCCAAGTCCTGCTCTCAGTAAACCTGTGGATTTTTGGATGGTGAAGTGGTTTGAAACATGTCAAATACAGCTGTTAAACCTCTCAGAAACATGTGTGTAAATTCAGGAATTTTTTTGAAATTAAGCAATTATATTGAACACGTTTATCATCTTTATTGTGGGCAGCCTGATAGTGCTGTGTGCTAAATGCCCTTAACTGTATGAAACTGGGATTCAAATCTCTGCCAGGAGAAGAATCGACCCAGCAAAGATTTTCCTGCTTGTTAAAACCTGGCTTAAACAACTGATTTAAGAAATCAAATAGTTTAAGACACCAAATTAAAAACATGGTTTAAATCGGTTAATACTGGGAAACACAATTAACTTTTATGTAAAGAACTTCTACCCAGGCATGCTGTGGGGGGAAAAAAAAGGTCCTTGAAGTGCTTTTTGCTGTATGTAATTTCATAAGCCTGTTCTCCACATAAATGTGAGCTGCTTTATCCTAGGAAGCACTGGATCTTCTATAACCCTAATTAAAACTGTGCCTTATTTACACTGTGGGCCTTCTAAGTGCGTTGTGTAATTATTTAATACTGGATCTTGGTGTTTGTTTCATTCAATATAAAGCTCCAGATCCCACCCACCACTGGTACTAGTCTGCATTTTTCATAGAAATAGTGACATATCCCATAATTTTGCTACTGCATCTCTAGTCTTGTGCTCTACCTTTTTATTTTTAAAATAATCTTTTTGTCTGTGTGTGTGTGTTCAGATAATTTCGGTCTTATTACTAAAGGTACATCTGGGAAAAAAGTGTTAATATGGGATGGAGTTCTGCCTCGCTTCTGTGTGAACCTGTTTTGGAGAGGGGCAAAGCAGGTCATATCAGAGGTAAAATCGTGTTGTGTGAAGTGCAGAGCTTCTGATGAGCTGTTCTCTTATCTGACATTACATATGAATAGAAAGCAAGTTGCCTGTAAAGCTTGCTTTAAATTTTAATAAACTGCAGAAAAGATAAGTGGTAATTTCCTGATGTGGATGCATCTAGTACAGCCTGCTAAACCCAAATTCCAGGATCATAAATTTTAAAATGAATCTTTGTGGCTTGAATTTTTAAGCTGGCATGATAGATTTAAATTTTAGGGAAATAAATTTCCCTTCCTCTCCTCTGTCTGTATCAATCTTACTGAAAAAACAACAGAAGATTCGAATTTGAGAACACAATGAAAATAACAGGAATGGGGAGAGCAGTAGAGGCGACTAATCCTCTAATTACTTTCTCTGAACACTGGGAATTGTGCTGCAGAATATCCTTCAGTACAATCTAGAGTAAGCTAAATTTATTCCATTCCAAAGCTATAAAGGGAGGGATTTTGCTACCAACTCAGAATAGTAATGGGCTGTGGTGGTCTTTATCTGATGGGAGTGAAGCAGATGTGGCTGCTCTGTCAAATGCCTGTCTACAGACTTGAATTTTCCTGGCTGTTAATTGCCCTGTGCTCACCCTTTCACACCCTGGGGTTTGAAATATAACTAAACAATTCCGTGATTTTATAAACCGTGAGGTAGAGCCCTCTGCTCTGGGCACTGGGGCTGAGGATGTGGCACGTTTACAACAGCGACTGTTTGTGTTGGACTGTCCTATAAAAGTTCTCTTTGGCTCCACACTGATATCAAAGCTGGTTAGTGGCAGACATGACCTGTATTTTGGCTCAAGTGCTCTCAGACAGTTCCTCTGTGCTTGCTTTGCTCAGCAGTGTGCTGTTGATATAGAAATTTTTCCCAATCCCTTATTCCACACTGAAGTCAGTAAATACACAAAGATGCTCAACTTGAATGCGTGGCTTTCAGCTGAACCTCCCTGTACTGGTGTTGTCTGTGTTTTGTGAACCTGGCTGGTAGCTTGGACAGTAAAAGTTCTGGAGTAACACCGAGGGACAAAACATTCTGAGATAAATGAATCCTAAATTTGGCTGTAGGCACTTCGTTGTAGTTGTGGTGAGTGACTGAGAATGGGATTTGTACTTGTTGCTTTCTCACTGTCATTCTCGATTTGCAAGGTGGAGAGGCAGTACTGGGTCCCACATGCTCCCACAGCATGGCACCTCCTGGCTGCAGGAGATGGTCTTTTATTTTTTTTTTTCCCCTTGGATAATTTAGAAAGGTTTGGGAATCGGGGCCAGCCTTGTTTTCAGTTCTGCACAGATTCAGAGACAGCACCAGAGGGGTTTACAGTCACTTATGTTTTCAAATGAGCTTGGCAGCTGCACATGTGGTGAGCAAAGCTCCTTGCTTCCCACTTGTTAGCAAGTTGATTTTTTTAACTCCTGTGCAGCACATAAATCAGGATTTAATTCTGAGTGCTGTTTAATGTATTATCTTGTTGACTTAAATCACTTAAGTAGCTCAGTTAAACACAGTTCAGAGTGTGTGCGTGTGTTTTTAAAAACACTAAGTTGTGTATAAGGAATGTGAGTAAGCTCTGAACTTTGCACAGGAAGATGCTTGGTAATGTGCATAAATGAGAGCTGGAAATACTGTTGTTTACTGTGTGCTTGTAGGGCTAAAGAAACCCAAAGTGGTATTTTTCCACATGCAACGTGTGGGCTATTAACTTGTGTGAGAGTACTGAGAGGTCAGGTCATCCCTTTCATCGCTGTAGGAGACAGATCCTACAGACTTACCTGTCTTGTGCCTTCTGCCCCCCAAAATCTCTTGCAGTAAGGATGCTCTGTTTGAAAGGTGGGCTTAACATACTTTTCCCAAGAGCTGCTGTCAAGTTTGCCCAACTTGGTTCAATCACCAGTTGAGCTATTCTGCAGGATTTTTTTTTATTGGAAGTCTCCACAGAGGAAATTGCCACAAAGTCCTTTTTGCAATGACTTGTTGCAGTTCCTGTAGGAATCCCAGACCACTAAAAAAGAACCTGATTGCTTTTGGGTTTGTTCTGTCAAAGAGTGCCTTCTTATCAGGGTGATATTCTATAGTGTGATTTCTAGAAAGCAGCTTCTGTCCCCTGATGGGCTCTGTAAAATATAACTGCTTTCTAGAAGCACTGAATGGCTTTTTGGCAAGAGGAATTTGCTTTTTTTTTCCCTCTTGAGAGATTTTTGTGCAGCTGCTTAACAAGTCTGTTAAGGTAACTGTCTGGAGAGTCTTTGGCTGTCTTAATGTAAAACTGACTTGTGTCAGATGTAGTTTATGGTTTCTGGGAGCTGTGGAACGATCTGCAGCTTCTCCTGGTGTTATTATGTGCTCTCTTTTGGCAGGCAGGCACAGCTTGGTGCTCAGGGGTGCTTTGATTCACAGAAGCATTCACTGCTGATGAGCCGAGTGTACAAATCTTTCAGTCTGTGTATTGATAGAAGCCTTTGAGGGGACTTTATCGCTATTTTTTTTTTTTGTCTGGCTTTTAGTTAAGGATTCTAATTTGTGGCTATTTTGTGTGCTTGGCATACCCAAATACATGAGTGTAGCCAGGCATCTGCTGCTTTTGTTCCTGATGTGTATAAATGAATTGTAGACTGTTGGCACCAGAATGTTCAGTTACAAACACTGTTGCATCCTTCTCTAATTACTGATGTTTTTGTGGGTGTGTCAAGAGTTTTGGGGATGTGACCCAGCTGCACTGACAAAATCATGTTTATGCCTTCATGTTTAAATCTATAGGCTTGTAGTCTTCCCAGAGAAATCCTACTCTTAGGGAATTAATGCCAGGAGTTTTGGGGTCAGAAATTTTGCTTTCCAGAAAGTCACACATCAGGGAAGATCTCACTGATGTCCAAAAAATTATCCTAATAATTTGATTGTAATCTGTATTGACAGGAATATGGAAATCTAACCTGTAATACAGTGGGGCATCCCTGTATGCTCTGTAGTGATCAGTTAAGACAATGAGAAGAGAATCCCAGCTGGAGTAAATGAGAAGTAGTGGGACTTTTTTTTAGAGTATGGATAAGTGATTGTTGACTGCCAGTATAAAAAACGACAAACCCTCCAGAAATATGCACATGACAGTCTGATACAACAACACTTGGGGACTCCTATCAAACAGATGAAACTCTGCATTGGACAGTGATAAACAGAAATCTCTCCTGAGTCTCCAGAGCAGGTGAAAAGTGTCCTCAACACAGGACTCCCAGCAAGCAACTCCAGAGCAGCTGTGATAGAACGTGTTACAGCAATGTGCAGGCACCATTGTGTCCAGAGGAGCAGTCTGGATTTTGGGAAGGATGATTTATGCTTTGGGTAGTTGATGTATCTGACGCTGTTGTTGCAGTTTGTGTGATGCCTCTGGGCTAGCTCTGGCTCTGGTCTCCTTGGGGGAGGAAATTCAGGAAGCTGACTAAAGGAAGAAAAATATGGACAATTTCAGAGATGGATGAAAGATCACTTGTAATATAATGTTACTGAACATGGACAGAAAAAAATGGAAGGAGAGAAGAAAGATTTTAAGGGCTAGAAAAGTGAAAAGGTGAGAATGGGAGGAAAATGATTCATAGGCTGGTTCTGTAAAGTATGGGTTCACAACCACCGAAAGTTGGTGATTTAGAAAGCAACTCCTGAGCTACTGCATCATAAAGTTGGTGCCTGTTGGTATAAACTGGTATCTACTTTGAGCTGCTTTTACTTTTTAGGGGAAACAACTGGGCTTGCAGAGCTGGTCAGGAGTCCTTGGAATGAGGTAGGACTCTGGTCTGGTCAGTGGCTGCAAAAATGATCATTTGTACCCCTAACTTCAATCTGTGCAATTTCACCAATGCCCACTGTGCATTTTGAAGATGTTTTGAATACTCCCTTTTGTTTAAGAAGTAGCCTACTCTACATTCTTCTCTGGAAGAGCAGAGTACAGCCAAGTGTCTTATCAGCCCTGATGTAGCTTTACAGTAGCTTACCTAGGAAAGCTTTTACCTTTCTGCCTCCTTCCCTTCTGCAGTGCCCAACCAGAGAATTAGGGAATGGCACATTTTGATGCTGCCTCTCTAGAGAGGGTGCTGTGTGTGGTATTGGCTGGTTGTCTAAAACAACACAGATTCAGCAAATGAAGAAAATGGTTTAACATCTGCCTGTTGAGTTGATAAATGGGGAATTGCTCGAGCGGCAGCGCACAACCCCACATGTGCACTTGGAGCAGATGGCTTTGATGTGTGCTCGAGACAAATGTGCTGCCCCTTCTGCCCCCTCCAACCTCAGCAGGAAAGGGTGCACAGAACAAACCTGGGAGTGCTTCAAAAGCCGTAAAAATGTGAAGTGTAAATAAACCACACTCTGCTGGCTTTGTTTCTGTGTAGTCACTGAGCCCATGTGCCTTGAGTTTTGGGAGGTGATCTGCATTCAGTAAATTGAAGTGGGGTGGGTGACCTGCTGTTTGCATGCTTCAACTCGCTCATTGTGACAGGGATTGCAGACAGTGCCACATGTAGGTCGTTTCAAAGTGACAAAATTTAATTTCTTTATGGTGGCACATTTCTTTCCCTACTGGCTCTTGGTCTCTTTTTGGCTGTTTCCTAACACTCATTTAGTTGTCAAGAGAATATTGGCAGCTGAAGTATTAGAGACAGACAAGGCGTTGACATTGGTATTTCAAAAATGACTGCATAGATGTTGTTGTAGTTGTAATGTTCATAAGGAAAAGGAAGAACCTGGAAGAATGGGCTTGTATGGAGCTGTGCAGGAAGCAGATGCAGAGTTAAAAGAGCTGGGCCACTGATTCTGGTTGGTACAGATATTTCAGTCTCTCTCCTACATGGCACATGAAGCCCATAAGCTTTCCATAATGATGTGTCTTTCTTTGCAGAAGGCTATAGGAAAATGACAATATATATAAAATAGCCGTATCAGTAGGCAGAGGTCAGTGTACATTTATTGAAATCCAGTGTTAGAGAAGCAGTAATTCTGGGTGATTACTGTTGGGTTTGAGACAGAGTAAAATTGCAAACAGTCTTTAGCTAATGTTATATGAATTGGCATCTGTCTTAATTTGCTGGGAAACTACCCAAGTGGACACATTTTTCTGATGTGGGTAAAATATCAGTGGCTCATGCTCATGAGCTTTTGTTACGTTTTCTTATGATAACTCAGTCTGCTGGCCCTGGCAGTCGGTCTGTCCAAAAATCCAGTGGAAATGGGATGTGTTCTTTGCTTTTGAAGGCTTCCTTCCTTGCTGGCTAAAGATTCCTTTTAAGTTGCAAGATCTTTTGTCTGACATCCCTGAGTGTTTCTTGTGTTCTCTTTTTATAAAAGCAATGGAAGGCTGGCAGCCAAATCCGAAAGCATTTAACTCATGAAGGCTCTGCTGTCATTAATTTTAAACACGTCACTGTGGTGTCGGTCAGCTTGACTACCAACAAAGAAAACTAAAGTGTTCCCATAAATCATTTTATTGTCCTAATCCAACCTAATTAACTAAACTAAAACTCCTATTCTGATGAGGCAGCCCTTCCTGTGAGACATCTGCCTCTTTCTTAATGGATTTTAGCTTTTATTTCTGTTATAGTGCACAAGAGTTGGTGACCGTAATAACGTTTAGTCCCTCTTGCCATCTTTGGGGAGCTCACCTGGCACAAGGGAATGGTTAATTTTAAATTTCCAAATGCAGAGATTTTTTTTTTTCATTCCTTGGAAACATGGTTTGCAAGCCAGGAGGAAGCAGTAAAATCTCTGTTTCTAGAAGTGGATTAGACTTGTTCCCTGCAAGCTTTGCAAGCAGCAGCCTAAAGGCTCTGAGAATTTTGGGATCTGCTTCTGTAGTTCATTGACACGCTCCTGCCACGGAAGGTTTGACTTAATAGCGTTAAGTTGATGTAATCATGCCGTGAGCTCCTGACCTGTTCTTGAACTCTGGGGCTGGAGGTAACTGAGGGGAATGAGCAGCACTGTCAGTGTGCAGGGGTTTGCTGTGGCACACTGGGAAATGATCCTACACAGGGAACATCTGGCTGAGGACAGATGTAAATTCAGTGTAGGAGAAAAAGGTGAAAACTCTGGCTAAAGAGCCATTTCTGCTCTTGGGGATAATCTGTTGAAGATTTGTTAAGTTTTAGTTTTGTTCCCTCCTTTGTATCTTTGCTAAAAAAGCAGAGCACGAAGAAACACTGTCTTTAAATATAACCCTTATATAGTCTAATTCCCTTTATCTACAAGGTGATTTTATGTGGGGTGAGGGAGTTCTATTTTCTCACTTCTTGAAATGACGATAAAACCGATAGCATCCACCTTTCCAGGGGAGTGAGTGGAGAGCAAAGAATTCAGCTGGACTGAGATATTCCAGGGGCTGGCAGAGTTGCAGTGTTGCTGCTGGGAAAGCAGACGCTGTTTGATCTCTATTTGATCTTGGCTCCTCTGAGACCTGACAGATTTGTAAGTCGTAGCCTTTAGCTGCCGCTTTGATTGTGAGGGCAAAGTGCTGGAATGAGGTTTTGTTCTCAAAACGGAGAGAAAGGAGCAAGAATGAAAATGTGTGTGCAAGGAGGCAGGGGAAAAATCAAGGCCAAGTGTAATTCCAGCCAGGAGGAAGGATATTACTGGAAACTTGAGCTACTGGCAAAGTTGAGAAATGAAAAATAATTTTAAAAAAGAATATTTGCTTGGGCTGTGTTACTGTGGGAGTGAGGTCATGGACCTTCTCCTTTCAGTCTCTGTTAAAATTGGGGACAGTTTTCAAAATCACCAGAATACAAATCTTGAGGTAATGGGGGGAGCTATGGGGTTTGCCTTGGGAAGTGGGGAGGAATCTTCCTGCTCACCTTAAGAGCAGGCTCAACATACAGGGAGGCTTGGAGCCTCCATCTGCAAGACCCCATGGAGATGGCTGGATTGCTGTGCAAACATGAGCCCTGTCTTGGAAAGGTGCTGGGGCAATCTGTCCCTTCATGCCACATAGAATATGGCACCTCAGGGTTCCCTTACTGCTTTTGTTTGGCATTTGGACTTTTAAAAATCCCTCAGCCCCGCTGTGAACAGTCATTAGCGGTGCAATTATTCTGGAAAAATCTCTTGCTGCTATTTGTTCCCCCTATTCTTCCACAGGGTTTTTGTCAGTTCATCTGCACTTTGCTCTCTGTTTCCTCCAAAGGGAGTTACTTGAACTCAGCAGCTCGAGACAGTTAAGTGTATAAAACCAACTTCTGTGTAGGCAGCTGAATCCACCCAGCCTCCATCTCCCCACCAACATTCCTACTGGGTGAGAAGTGGGATGTGCTATGGCCGGCCTGGAGCCACATGGTTTGGATTGGCATGGTAAGCTCAGGCTATGGATGTTCGTGAGGTTTTTCCAGCATTTGAATCTGTTGGAAACTAATTCAGAGTGTTTTTGGTTTTTTTTTAATTGATAATTTTCATTAAATTTCTAAGAACCTGAAAAATAAGAACAAACTGCTCAAAGTAGGCTCAGAGAAGAGTAAAGGAGCCCAAAATGCTGGAAGTGCCTGAAGGAAGATTTCTCTTCCATGACCACTCAGGTGAAACCACAACCCTGGGATTTATGGTTGGATTTGATGATCTTAAAGATGTTTTAAAACCAAAGTGGTTCTAGAATTCCACTCACTCAGAAGCCTAGTGGATTCCAAGAAAAAGCTTTGAAAATAGCCAGTATTGCTCTGGTGGATCTTGGCAGCCTTGAGGTGGAGGTGAAGAGACAAAGGTAAAGTTTAGTGCCAGGTTTTTGTTCTTCCTTGTCCTGTTTCCTGCCTGGAATGTGAATATGGTGTTGTCCAGCCTGAAACTCTGGATTTATCTGCTAGAACTTGTGAAGCTGCTGTAATTCTTGTGGGAGTCAGGGCTTTTCTCACGACTTCAGTTGCTACACCAGGGCAATTATGTGACAGCATCCAGGGGTTTTGAGGGGGTAATCCTGCTGACGGAAAAAACAGTCAGGAAATTTGAATGCTAAAAGCAGTAAAAAGGCAAACTCACTGTTTTGGTTGCAACAAACCAGATTTGTGCACTTAATCTCCAAACTCTTTTGGGACTTTTAGTAGTGTGGTTCTTTGGTTCCTCAGGCAGTCAAAATCCTTCATGATTTTGCCTGTGTCTGCATTCCACTCACAATAGTGTTTTATTAGGAGTTTTAACTTCCACTGTTCTGTGTAGTTCCTAAAATACTGTTACTTGTCACTTTTTTTTTTAAATTTGCTTTTTTTTTAACTTGGAAGTGGTCAATTGCTTTGAGACCAGCACTTAAAATGCCTGTTAAGTGTCTTTGAATTGGAGCAACTGTTGGTGCTGAGCAGGCTGTGAAAGCTCACGAACTGAAACATTTCTCATAATGTTCTTGGCTTTTTCAAAAAATGTTTACACAATTCCAGGAAATTAAATGTAGCATTTCTTCACTGGAAATAACTGGATATAATAATGGAAAACAATGGGGGGGAGGGGGAGTAAATGGGGAAGAAAAGTTGGGAGGGGAAAGGAGCACACACAGGAAAGAAGATTATGTCCTACCCTGGAATTTCAGAGGACACGCTGACCCTGGTCAGTATTATTAGTATATCTAAGCCCTGAGCTCTGTAGGTGTAGGGCACGACCTTACTCAGTAATTCAGGAAGTCCTTGTGTTTCCCTCCTTGTTTTTTCCGTCAGACCTTAAAACTTAAAGCTTGGGTTCTCAGCAAAGCTTTTATGGGATCCAGAAGCTTCTCTTGACAAGAGCATGAGCCTGGGGCATGCATCCCTGCCTGGGAGTTCTGCCTGGGTGCTGGTGGTCAGTGCTGCACAGAGTGGCTGGAGCTGCAGTCAGGACTGTTGTGTTAACAGTCTGTCCTCTGTTGAGTTCCAGCTGCAGCAGAGTTTTGTGGAAATGAGTGAAATCTTGTGTATGAAAGCTGTTGCCTTCTTATGTTTGAAATGATGATATCTCATAATATGAATATGATCTGATTATTGCTATGTTAAATTTAAAACTTAAGGTGTAAGAGTCTCCCAATTATCACTTTATTTCTTTTATATCCTAGGAACACCTGAGACCTGCCCAGGGTTTGAGACTTCTTTTTTTAGTTGTCAGACAAGCACAGAGGAAAAACTTTGGAGACCACAGCTCAGTGTCCTGGCAGGTCACAGAGTGTTAGTGACTTCATCCAAACTGCATCTTGGTGCCATTTGTTCTTGCAGCATAGTGTGCCACTGTAGTGGTTACTACGAAATACTGTAAATACTCTGGGAAATTCAGAATCTGCCTATTGCTGATTACCAAGTGTGTTTATATCACTTTTTAACTGTTACAACTCCTAGACTTTGTCTTCAAGTTTAGTTAAAGGCTTTATTGCAGAAAAGAAGTACTGGGAAAGGTCCTCTTGCCTAATCATAGGATGGCTTGGTGGGAAGGGACCTTAAAGATGATCCAGTTCCACCCCTCTGACATTGGCAAGGACATTTTCCACTAGACTAGGTGCTAGAGCTTCCAGTAAGAGGCATCTTGTAAAAGCAGTCTCGGGTGTTGTAAATGCATGAGGTTTGCAAAAAACTATTCTTCCATTATGTGTTTTCAATAATTCTGTGTCAAATACTCTTGCTAACCCTTAGTAGGATTTTAGTATGCACATAGATGTTTTTAATACCTCCAGCATTCAGAAGGATTTTTAATGATTTGTTCAATAATTGATGTAGCTTTGGCATAATTTAGGCTTTTGTGAGAGATGGCAGGCAAATGAGTAGAATATATTTAGTTGTTTAGTTTAATCATCCCTATCTGTGAATTCTTTAGGTGAAAAGCAGAATGAGGGAATGGAGCAAGTGAGACAACCTCTTGGAGAAAATTATCCTCTTAGCTGAAAACCGGAGAAAGCCTTAATTAACCTATTAATTCGTTGCTTAAGTGTCTGCAAAGTGTTTTCTGAGCAGTAACAGTCATTACCTTCCAGAATGGTGTGTGGTTATATGGACCTTTATATTTACATCTATTTCCCTGTTAGCCAATAGATTCAGTTTCTCAGCTCATTTCCCTCAATCTTGGTAAGATAAAGCAGAAAACAGGAGCTGTCCTCTTCTTGTCTTGTTTTAAATACTGAAGTACCATTTAGTCTTTGATGCTAAATCCATATCTATAGACACCGGTCCACTTTGACAGGTAGTAAAAAGTACCCTTTCATGAGGAAAACCACGCTGAAAGTGTTTGGGTTTTGTCACCAGTAATATAAAATTGCTGGGCTCTTTCTGATATAACCAGAAATTTACCTAACAGTAATGATATCCCTGAAATCCTGGCTTTTATCTGGAAATCAGTTCTACTGCTCACTTTTTAAAAAAAAAACTCCCTCAGCTCCAAGTCTTTGCTGGCATACAAGTTGGTACAAGGGTTAAGAACTAAATATAATTTCAGAGAAAAAAAGGTGTTTGGAGTCTGAACTGTAAAAATGATAAGTACTGGGTACTTCTGAACTAGAAACAAACCAGTGCAGCTTGGGGGTTTCCATGAAAAACAAACAAGAAAAATCCTATTGTATGTGTTTACCCAACCTTGTAATAACATGCTACGATACACTGCTTCTCCTGATCATAGCAAAGGTGTTTATGTAGCAAAATGAATTTGATTACAATATTTTTGTGTGTAATAGACACCTTTTTTTTTATTCACCAGGCAATCAGCTCGAAAGGTCACCACAGTATCTCTTTCACGTTATCCAGAAGCCAGACAGTTATAGTGGAATATATTCATGATAAAGATACAGACATGTTTCAGGTAAGGCTCTAAAATAGTTGGATTGTTTTTTGAAAGCAACATATGGAACCTCAGTTCTGCACTGTCCTCTGGGTATTCTCTGTGACCTGTGGGATTTCCACGATCTAACCCAGCTGCATTAGCACGGGAGCACTTGGAAATGTTGCATTATGTTCCTCTAATCAAACCTACACCAGCATCTGTAAATATTCTTACTGACTTACTCCTTTAATTGTGCTCTGCCTTTTCTCCAAAGACAAACAGTAATGTGTGCTCTGTTTGGATTCATGAATGAGCACAGAACTACACCCACCACCTTCCAGTTAATCAAGTCTCTGGAGTAAAAAGTGGAAGGAGTAGGACATGGGATGGGGAAGTAGGAAGGTAAAAGTGAAGGTGGGGAGGAGAATGTGGGAGCTGTGCAGTAGGGGAGACAAACCAGTGATAAATGATGAACTGTTCCTGAGGGGTGTGCAAATCTCTCAGGTGATGTAGGGGACTGGGCTGAGTTTCTCTGAGCTCCCATCTATTGTCCAACACGTGCTCACTGTCCCCTGTATGCATTTGTGGTTTTCTGCATCATTTAACATTCTGCTAACCTGAGTGATTTTCTTGTGCCGTGGTTATTTTAATGTATAGTAAGAGAGAGCAGAAATCCTGTGCAAGCTTAGATTTCAAACTTGGGGAACCCAAACATGCCAAACAACCTTTTTCATTCTAGACTGATCAGGTCTGTGTTATCTTTCACCTCTAATTAGAGCATCTGACCAGGAATTGTTATCCCTCCTCATTCAGCCTTTCATATTTAGAAGGGTCAGCAGTTGACTGCTGTTGACAGAGGAGGAAATAGCTCTTTAAAGATGTTGTTGCTTCTCTTGACTTCTGTGTTTTGCTCTATATTAAATTTTCCCAGTGTGACTGAAACTATTAGGTCCAAAAAGGAATTGATTAAAACCCAATCCTGTTCATTTGCTGCAGAATGAAGGATTGAGCAGCCAGGGTGAACTGAAATAGGTTTTTCTATGTCAACTAGTGAAAGAAAAATGTAACCCATGCCTTGGGGTTACCGTGTGATACTTGTTTAGCTCTTGAGTAGCTCCAGTGAAATTTTTTCCTGTATATAAATTTCGAAAAGCTATTTTTGAAAGCTAGATTTTTTCCCCCTTCTTTAGTACAGTAAAAAATAAATAAAGAGTTGCAGAACAGCTGCTTTTCTGTGCATATTGCATTGACAGCTATTTCATAACGTCCTAGTGGTGGGTACAGCTTTTATTGGGAGGGATAAGACACCAGTTCAGTCTTGGGATGTGTAGGGGGTCCTGCTGTGACTTGATCTCAGTGTGACCTCCAAGTGCTGTGTCCTGGTTCAGGTTTCTGCTCTCTGGCTGGTTCCTGAGGATTGCATTCCATGCACTGGCCTGCAGGGGCTGATGGCTGGGGAGAATGGAAACAGGAGTGGTCTGGTAGACTGTGGCAATAATTCCCTACTGAAGCAATGCCAGAGCAGTTGAAGAGGTTTCCATTATTTATATGAGCCATTAGATTTTAACTGTTCTCATGAATCTGTTGGAGAAAAGTTACTTGAGGATGTTTAGTGCAGCCCTGTGGTACATGATGACAAATTTCATGTCTGTTGGTCTGCAGAGTAGAGTTTCATTGTTGGTCAAGCATCACTTGGACAGACAATCCTTGGAGTTTGTTGTTTTCTTTTCAAATGTGTGTTCCTGGCTTGTGTAGGATGTGGAAGTTGAAAAGGGAAGGATAATTCCTGGACCACAGGATTATCCTGAGCCTTGAGGCCCCACTTTGACTGCTGCTAACGTGTATTATCCTGGGCAAATCACTCGGCTTTTTGTTCTTTATTCCCACTGTGTTTCCTGAGCTGTTGTTCTGCTGTGTTGCTTGGAGTTTGTTTTTGGAGCTTTTAAAATGTAATTATATAATGAAATCTGTGTGCAAATGCTACTCTGCACCTTTGTCTTAGTGACATCCAGGTCAGATTTCTTCACTTAATTACAAAAAGAATGTACAAATGTGCTCCTTTGGCATCTCCCAGACTGTGTACAGTCCAGCATCCATGAGCTGCTATAAATCAAGATTTTCTTCAGAGTTTAACCATTCTGCTGATGATGCATTAGCTGAAGTTGAACCTGTTCCTTCATGGTTTGATGGGGTGAGAATGGGTTGATTATACCTGTTCATGACACCACAAAGAACCAAAATGTGTAACTCCTACCCGAAATAACTACAAGTTTATACAAGAAGCAAGTACATTCAATACAAAGCATTGATTTTTTTTCTGAAGAATGGCCCTTCAGAAGGTGCAGAATCCAATTCTCTCTCTCATCAGAGTGAAATTCTGTTGAAGCCCGGGAATGTGCAGCTGTTAAATTCTGTGCTGGCAGGTTTTGCCTTGTGTCAGGAGCAGTGTTTTACCAGCACGGCTGTGACTGACAGCAGACACCAGCACACCGAGGGACTGCCTGCCTCTCCTGCAGCCTTTAACAGTCACCTGCAGAGGAAACAACACTCGCTGCCTTCTGCAGCACCTGGGAGATTTATGGGTTCTTGTTGGAAGTAACTTAGGGAAATATATGACACAGTTAATAAGAAAGGTCCCAAAATACAGCCTGAAATTGCTAGAAAGAAGAAACTCTTCTGTGCTCTGGAGGAAAACAGGAGAAAAATGCGTAACAAAGTGTGGAAAGAGCAGCTCTGAATAATGGAAGTCGGTGTGTAGTGACTGTAGTCTGCAACAGCAGATGAGTTAAAAGTTTTGGAGGGTGGACGTTGATAGCGTCAAGTTTTCCATTTATTCCTTAGGCACTTGCTTTTCAGGTAATCTCAAACCCAAATTCTTGATTTAATTCAGAGTTGACAAATTGCCAGATTTTGAAGGCTAATTGTTCAAATAAATTCCAATGCTGAAAAGTAGCACAATACAAGAGACTGATCCTCTAGAAGGCTCTCTCAACAGGAAAAGGGAAGAAAACCAAATATTTTAAATTCCTGATTTTGCATAGACATACTTGTGACACAAATGAGATAAGTACTTAAGTGTTTATATAAAGTATTACATATAATTCCATAGATTTAAAAAAAACCCACACAGAAGCATTGTTTATAGATCTTAATGGTTATATCCAAACATATTTGGATTTCATGGTGAATGATTAGGGTGATGTAAGAAAGGCTGGGAGCACACACCTGTGTGCTTTGTCATCCTTTAATGAAAAATGAGGCAGGTTTTTCTCTAATTGCATCTAAAAGCTTTGAGAGAATGATCTATTTCAGAGACTGCGAGAGGCAGAAACTTGTTATGAACAAATTAATTTCATATTTGTTATTGATTATCCTTTAAGAGACTCCACATACAGAGAGAGAATAGTCAGAAGTTATTCATGAGGTTCCTGCTGCTGCTCAGTGCTGACTCTTAGCAGGATTTGCTTTGGATGGGAAATAGAAGCCTGTTAGAAATAATACTGTAAAAGGAAGAAGAATATTGCTTGGTAAGATTTACCTTCAAGTTGTCAAGTTATATAAATCAGAAATATCCCATATTAAATGGTTTCTAAACTCTATCTCCTGAGTATTCTAGTAGACACTTTCTGTGAGAAATTGAAATGCACACTTTTGATTAGGCCTTGTTGAGTGTTTCTTCTGCAGAGAGCTCATCCCATTTTGCTGAGCCCTGTGATACAGAGACAGTAACTGGATGTGTCGTTGAAGACATGAATTTTGACATGCATTAGAGTGTAACCCTGCAAAGTAGAACTTGAAGCAGGAGAGAAGTACAGGAGAGATCCCTGTACTGTTTCTATCAATTCCGTTGTGACAAGGGTTCGGTGTTAATAATATTAATTTCCTTGACTCTTGAACAGTGTTTCCTTAAAGCAGATGTAGTTTGCAGAGATGTTTGTTAATGATGGAACCATACATGGCTCCCCATAGCTGACTTTTAAGAGCAAGATCTGAGCAGAATGGAATTTCTTGGGGGACAATGAGATCGTGTTTAGTGAGGAGGTTATTTTATATAAATATAGGTACCTGATACTGAAGGTAGTTTCATCTGAAGAGTATTGCTAATTCTGTTTGATCACAAGGTGTCCATAAAATTAATATTCTGTTCCACTTCCTGTTCCTCAGCTCCACTTTCCCAGTTATGCTCAAAGTTGGTGTAACACTAATTTGCCTGGAGAAATATTGATAAAGCCTTACTGTCTGTTTGTCTGGCAGTCAGATCCCTCCATCCATGTAGTCATGAAGTTTTCTGTTCCAGATATTTCCAGATTTAGAATTAAAACTTATATGTGGCAAGATAGAAAAATATTCCTGTCTACTGACCAAGGGTGTTTCATTTCTGCTGAAGAGTTTTTTTAGTTCTGTTAGTCACGCGTGTGCATGATTAGGAATTAATTTAATCATATGGTGGGTTTTGCTTGAAAACTCTTCTTTCTGGGACTACAAATCCTGAAAACATGAAGGTGGGTAGCTCTTTGTTATGACATATCAAAATAACCGAGTTCTGGGTCTAAAAAAAGTCCTTTATTTTCATGGCAAACTAATTTGGGACTGGAAAATGTGAATAAAACTTGTCAATCCAAGCTAGTATTTTCTTAACTGACAGAATGTAGAGGCAAGTGATTTGCTGTGGTTGGATGAGGAAATAGCAAGGTGATTTGGTGACAATACTCTTACCAAACAAATCAGCTGTGTTGATTTATTTCAAGCAAGCATGAACATCACTTGTGGCAAGTGAAAATTTGTCATTCCATGTCTGTGATGTATTTCTGCCTAGGACAAATGTGCAAATACAGGTTAGTCTCCAGTTGGATCTCGCCATCCGAAAATTCATCAGGCTTTTAAAATCTCGCCATCCGAAAATTCAGCAGGCTAAACTTCATCAGTAGTTTACTGATGTCATCAATATTCACCTGGCAAAACTCTGTCCTCAATGCTTCTTATTTCTGTGGGTATTTCTAGTTATACCAATATCTTCATTTTTTTGCAGGTCGGGAGGTCAACAGAAAGCCCCATAGACTTTGTAGTAACAGATACTATTTCAGGAAGTCAAAATAATGATGAAACCCAGATTACCCAGAGCACCATCTCCCGATTTGCCTGCAGGATTGTTTGTGACAGGAGCCCACCATACACAGCCAGGATCTTTGCAGCTGGCTTTGACTCATCTAAAAATATATTTCTTGGTGTAAGTACTGCTAATAATGATGTTACGAGCAAGCTCTGGTTTATATTTTGTTATTTTCGAGCCCCCAAATCTCCTTGTACTGATTGATAACTTGTACTGTCATTAGGGTTTTATTACTCCAATGCACCAGCTGCAGTGTTAAGTAGAAACTGCAGTTTTATGTGCCTGAGTTATCACCAGCAGAGACTCGTGGTCATAATTGTCTTAAACAATGAAGCTGCACTTTAGTAACTGTTAGTGGATTTTCTTTAGGTTGGTTTGATGTATTTCTGATAGTCACTGTGACTGTCACACGTAGGAAAAAGCAGCCAAGTGGAAAAACCCCGATGGCCACATGGATGGATTGACAACCAACGGGGTGCTGGTCATGCATCCCAAAGGAGGCTTCACGGAGGAGTCCAAGCCCGGAGTGTGGCGGGAGATCTCCGTCTGTGGGGATGTGTACACGCTCCGGGAGACCAGGTCTGCTCAGCAGAGGGGCAAACTGGTAAGTGGGAAGTAACTGAAATTAATCAAGGGATACTTTTTTTCCTGGCTTTGAATGGAGGCCATTACAGGGTGACTGTCCCTGAGTGTAGTGGGCACTGCAAGCGTCCAACTGTGTGTGTGACAGCAGATTTTGCACTGCTGTTCTGTTACTGGTCATCTGGGAGAACACTCAAAACTTTGTGCTAATGCCGCTTTTCCAACTGAAATAGCACAGAGTGTGAAAGCTAAATGATCTCTGCTCTGGAATCTCCATCTCTGAAATGTTCTCCTGGGAAATGGGGATGTCTGGAAGTTGCTGCATGGGGAGCTGTCTTTTGCAGTACTGCCTGAAGAGTCCACTTTTGTGCAAAAGCAGTTTGGGTAAGGCAGCTTCTGTTTGATTTATCTGCCACTGGGAAGATAAGAGAAGCCCTGGAAGTATATTCCTGTTTTCTCCTGTGAGGCAGGATGGGCTTTGCCTTTCCCAGAAGTGAGAGATTTCAGCTGCCAGAGACCTGTGACACATAAAACCAGGAGAGAAGTTTCATGAACTGACTTCTCAACTCTGCCGTTGGCTTTGCAGAAAACTGACTGCCGAAAGAGTTAGGGGAATGGAGTTGGGCTGTTCTGCTTTCAGCAGACACCCTGCAGGACATAAATTGCTTTGTCACACTGATGGTGGCAGGCAAACGTCGCCTGGGGACCTGGACAGATGATGTGGCAATTGCAGCCTTTGTACGTGGTTAGCAAAACACCTTTTTAGTGCTGCTAAAGAGAGGCACAGCAAAACAAATGAATCCCCCCTCCCTGCATCCAAAATGAGTTGAATTCTCATTTAAATAAAATTGCATGGCACACTGGTATTGATGTGATCAGTATTCGTTGATTGGGTTCATAAAACCAAATGCAGGCTGTATAATGAATTGAACACGTTGCATATGAGGGAGCTTTTTACTTTGCTGTTTGGGAAGGAATTATCTGAAAAGAGCATCAGATCAAGGCTTCTCTCATCTTTACTTGAACCACTAAATTTTTCTGCTGGAATTGCTTTGCACTGGTGACCTCTTATCTGTAGTCTGTGTTGTAGCACTGAGGTGTTTTGTGCAAGGATGATCCACAGTTAATCTGTGAATTTAAACTGGATTAAAATGTAAATGCCAAATTGGTTGTCATTCATAGTATTCTTAGGCAGATGTGATGATTTCATGTGACCTACTTAATGTATTTGTTTGTATTTGACTATTTGTTCTGCATTAGTGGTATTTTCTGCATGCTTTCTGTGTATAAAGCCAGGCAGTAGGTCTGTTTTTCTCTTTAATTTTATAAAGAGCCTTTTTAATATATATTCATCATTAATGAACATTAAGGATAGCAAAAGCATGGGTTACTTATATGTTTGTGACATTAAAATAAAGAATATTTCAGCCAAGTACAATATGTGTTTGGCATAATCCCTTGAAAATGTTTTAAGTATCTGCTTTTAATCAGAGAGAAGCCTTTAGGCAGTGCACACTGCGGCTGTGTTTGCTTGGAATACCTCATTAAATAAAAGGCCTAATGAGTGGGGTGGGTAATTGTTCACAAGCTGAGCCTGTGTGGCTTCAGTTGCAGAATTTGTCACCTGAGAAATTCAGCTGGTAATTCAGTCTGCTGCAGTGATAAACCGTGCAGGTACCTGTGCTGCTGAGGCATGCTCTGGGAGCTCATGCTTCTGCAAAATGCTTGACCCCTGCCACAACCCCAGAGAAAATGGTATCTGAGAGGCAGGACAGCTGGCCTGTCCTGGGTAGCAGTTTTTAGTCCAAAAAGGATTTTTTTTTTACTGTGTGAGCAGCTTCTGTCAGTCTGTGTGGGCAAAGAATTCCAGGAGAGAATCTGCTAATGCAGCCCTTAGGGAATGGCACATCTTGTCTTCAGTCTATCAGGACTTACTGAAATACGACAAAGGCACACAGAGAATCAATACTGGAGAAAAAAGTGCATGCTCAGGGGCCCGAAGAGTGTGTATAATAATTTGTATTGCAACTGGAAATGCAAATCCCCTGTACAAGCACCGAATAAGAGACCAGTGCTCGTTATAATCCCAGATATAGGTTAGGAGGTGAGGTGGATTCAGGACAACAATAAGACAAAATTAAGTAGTGTCTAAGGACGATAATGCCGAGAAAGATGATGAGACTGCAGAACTGACCTGGTTGTCTGTAAAAGCTCTCAGGCTAAACAACCTCTCCTTGTGTCCTGCCACCAGGTAGAAAACGAGACCAACGTCCTGCAGGACGGCTCCCTGATCGACCTGTGCGGGGCCACCCTCCTGTGGAGAACGGCAGACGGACTCTTGCACACCCCGACGCAGAAACACATCGAGGCCCTGCGCCAGGAGATCAACGCTGCCAGGCCCCAGTGCCCCGTGGGCTTGAACACCTTGGCCTTCCCCAGCATCAACCGCAAGGATGTGGTGGAGGAGAAGCAGCCTTGGGCCTACCTCAGCTGCGGCCACGTGCACGGCTACCACAACTGGGGCCACCGCAGCGACACGGAAGCCAACGAGCGCGAGTGCCCCATGTGCAGAACCGTTGGCCCCTACGTGCCTCTGTGGCTGGGCTGCGAGGCCGGGTTTTACGTGGACGCCGGGCCCCCCACCCACGCTTTCACCCCCTGTGGACACGTGTGCTCCGAGAAATCTGCCAAATACTGGTCCCAGATCCCGCTGCCTCACGGGACTCACGCGTTCCACGCCGCCTGCCCGTTCTGCGCCACGCAGCTCTCCGGGGAGCACAACTGCGTCAAGCTCATCTTTCAGGGCCCCATCGACTGAGAAATCGCTTTGCGACGACCACAATAAAAGTTTTCTTTAACGGTTTACTGTGAAGATTTTTGCCACTAACTCTAGATTTTACCTTTTTTTATAATGTTATTAATAGGGGTGGTAGGGTGGGGATGGGGGAGCGACATGGAAACGGAGGGACTGTGGTGGAATTGGGATACATTGATACCTGGAACTTGACAGATATCAGTGGTGTTGCATGCTCAAAAGCAGCATATTCATGGAGTCTTCTTGGTCAAATTGTAGTATATTTGTAATCTTTTTATTAGTACCCTGGATCAGAGAAAGGTGTCTTAAATGATTTTTTTAAGCTAAGATTTTTTAATGGAAAGGGTTTTTCTTCTAAACTTTGACAAGCCTTTAAAACCTATTTTTCAAATCTAGAAGGAACATACAGAATGTAACTGTCTTTAATTTGCAATATAATTTAACTTGAATAGTTTCTCAAGGAGCAAATATAGAATGTGTGGACAACCATAGGTGAATGTTCACTAGAGATAATTGGATATGTAAGAGAAAAATCAGCTGCCTAAAGTGTAGAGGATAAAAGCTATTAAAATATCTATTATGGTATAACACAGCTGGCCAAAAAGGCATCAAAGATTACTTGAAACTGAGGAAATCCTGTTTGCATTGATTTCCTGTCAGTGTAATAGATATCCACTGGCTATTAGGTATGGGAGATGGCTGATTATTTTCTTTTTTTATTTTTTTCCATTTAACCTGCATCTGGTGAAACCACTTTACTCTTTTCCATACTTAGCTCTGGGGTTTAAGCCGATGTTCTGTGTATGTGTAGTCTGGCCTTTTTATTTCTGCCTCACTTTGCTCGCCCGCACTGCTCCTTACCCAGGACCTTTGGGTGAGTGGAGGCCACAGAATCCCAGAGTGGTTTGGGTTGGAAGGGACTTTAAAACTCATTCAGTTCCAACCCCCTGCCACGGGCAGGGACACCTTCCACTATCCCAGGCTGCTCCAAGCCCCATCCAGCCTGGCCTTGGACACTTCCAGGGATCCAGAGGCAGCCACAGCTGCTCTGGGCACCCTGATGTAGCCAGAGATGTGTCGGTGATGAAGGGGTGGTGCCACAGCACTACATGAAGTTTAGGTACAGCTGATAAAGAATTCATTTACATAAACCTGAATTCAGGAAAGCACTTAGTCTGTGTTTAAATATAAGCCCACGGCTGGGACTGTTTAGATTCTCAAGAGCTTCAGTGCATTGTGGTTATTTGCTGTTATGTTTTGAAATAAAAAAGCAATTTAAAATAAGTTATTTTTTAAGCTCACTTTAAAGCATTTTCACGTGAAGGGAGAGCATCATTTCCAGTTCAGCTGAGCATTTTTGTTCACTTTTCAACTTGCTGCCATCTGTCACCTTTTCTTTTGCAGATTGAGTTGTGTTTGTATCTCTTTTTTTCCCCCAAATGTTTTCAAATCAAACAACATTCAAATGTAATCAAATATATGCACCAGGGTGGTACATCTGAAGTGGATCACTTGAAATTCGTGACTTTTTAAGAGAGCTGATAAATGTTTACTGTGGAAATAATTAAATCAGAATTTCATATGAGGTGTACCCTGCCCACTGTTAGGCTCATTTCATGCAGAATGATAACTCTTTGATTTGTGGGGTTTTTTTTTTTTCCTTATGCTTTCCATACTCTTGGTATCTGAGGTATCAATCTATCCAGGTTTAAAAAAAAGAATTTGGGAGAAATCTGTAACATCTCTAGATGAAATTGATCATTCAAGCTCAGTTCTGTTTAATCAACTATAGCTTTTTGCTATATTTGTGCCCTTTGTATAAATATATAATTTATATGATTTTAATATATTCTGTATATATATATACTTGAATTGGCCTGTTCATATTTTGGTTGTAAAATTGTTTTATAGTTAACCTTATAAACATTTTACATGTCCCTTGCCAATGGTGATGGGATGGACTTTGTCTGCTGCTGTTTTTAATATAATTTTGCTGTATACATGTTCAGCATTTGAATAATTTGAAAATAGCTTTACTTTTCTTTTTATGCTTTTGCTGTTAAAAAAAAAATATATATATATAACTCCGCAGCATTTTTTTCTAAAAGCCCCAAACTGTACAGTTTTTGTCCCACTCAGTGATTGGAAACAGGATAAACCTTGTTAACCTAAAACTATATGCTTCTTCCTAGTGCCTTTTCAAAGAGATCCTCTCGTGATTCCATGTTCCAAGCCCTTACTCCCACAAGGCAGCCTTGCGGCTCATCTCCATGGGGAGCGGCAGCCCAGCCAGACGGGGAAGAAACGCCTTTGGCCTTCAGTTCCTTGGCATGGCTCTGTCCCGGATGCAAAGGTGCCTCTTCCTCGCTCCCACCCCCGTGCAGGTTCCTCAGGTCCCAGCCTGCATCCCTGGTTAGCAGATACCTCATCTGGGAGAGGCGGACTCGGAACACTTCACCTGCTCCTCGCAAGAGACGCTCCGGACTCGCCTGCGGGAGCTGCTCCCGGGTGGATTCGGGCCCTGGAGCTCCGTGTGCGGCATCTCCGGCTCGGGCTGGCGGCCTGTGGCTGAGCTGAGCGGGGTGTGCACGGGGCGTTGTCTCCTCTGAGCCCCGGTGGATCGGAAACGCCCCGGCTCCCAGGCACCCACCTCCCTTCCCCAGCTGCTTTGCTCCTTCCCTTTGCTGGTGCAGTTTAATTGCTGCTTCAGGGCTTCATCTCCCTTCCTGTTCCCTGTGGAAAGTGAATGTACAGTGTTGGAAGAATCCTCACCATCAGGCTCGGTGTGTTTGGCTTGTGTGAAGCAGAACACTGGATAATGGTTTGTATCCGAGGGAAGTGTTTGTTTGAAACTGTTTAAACAAGATTTTTTTTTTTTTTTTTCTTTTGCTGTCGGCAGTTCTGTGTAACACAAGGAATACTGCAGGAAGGAAAACTCCGAATCCCAGAATGGGCAAGGCTGGAAGCGACCACGGGGGCTCATCTGGTCCCACCTCCCTGCTCAAGAAGGGCCATCCTGGAGCACATGGCATGGGATTGTGTTGTCCAGAGAGCTCTGAAATATCCCCAGTGGTTGAGACTCCACATCCCTCTCTGGTCAATCTGTCCCAGTGCTCGGTCACTGCACAGAGCAGTTCTTCCTCATGTTCAGGTGGAACTTGGCATCAGTTCCTGCTCGTTCCTCTTCTCCCATGGAGCAGAGCCTGGTCCCTCCTCTTGGCACCCCCCTTTAGGTATTTGTACACATTGATGAGATCCCCTCTATCGTCGCTTCTCGAGGCTGCCCATGCCCAGCTCCTTCAGCCTTTCCTCCTGAGAGAGGCTCCACTCCCTTAATCCTCTGCTGTTCCTGCTCCAGCATCTTCGTGTCCCTCCTGTCCTGAGGAGCCCAGAACTGGACACAGCACTCTGGATGTGCCTCAGCAGGGCGGAGCAGAGGGGCAGGATTCTTTTCTGGGAAGCAATCTTCCACAGTTTGCATGGAATCGAGGGACTTTGCTCTTCAAATCCAGGGTGAGTCCCACAGAGTTGGATTTGCTGGGGAGGCAGAAGAGTTTGTAAAACAACTTTTCTCAAAACCCGCTCTGGTGTTCTGCTGTGGTGAAATGATGGAGCATTCAGCTCTCAACCCTTGCCTTCCCTCAGCTCCCTAACCACCTCCTCTGCTCTGGTACCTCGATAGGAAGAAGGAGTTTGTGGATAAATAAAACTGGAGTCAGTAAACTTGAGAACCACCCTCAAGTTTGTTCATTTTAGTGTTACGCTGTTCCTTGCATACCATTCCCAATGCTGGCAGTGTATTCATAAGGATTTTTTTGTCACCTGTTACTGTTGATTCTATTTGAATGCTTCAAACCCAGCTTTGACTGCATAACTTAGAGCTAAAAGTATTTTTCTAGTCTGATATTTTTTCTTAAAAAATATATCTGTCATATCCATGACTGGAGCTGGAACACTTCCCTTTTTCCTGGCAGCTTTTTGGGAGAGCGCTGAAGTCTAAATAAAACGAGTGGTGAATGCTGTTCTTACCAGGAATTGTTGTCCAGTTGTACAGGAGAGTTCACATGAGACTGTGTTTCACTTGTTAATTTTATTCAAACCTGGTCATTTTGTGCATCGAGGTGCAGTTGTAGTACTGTACAGGCTGAGTAATTAAAGGAGGATTTTATTTTTTTTCCATTGTGAGGGTGGGAATGGGGATCAGAAGAGATGAAAGCCATGGTTGGGCTGGTTCCAGCAGGGACAGATCCACCTTGAAGCAAAGGCATGCCAGGAACCAGTCAGAGCTGTGACTGGAGCTGTTCCTGCTTTCAGCCCTCATCCACGCTCTGCAAAGGATTCTCCTCAGTTTGTCAGGAAGTTCTGGGATGCCGTGGAATGCCTGGGATCTTCCCAGCGAGACACTCCTTGGTGTTTTATTGGCAGCTCCTGGAATGTGAGAGTTTGGCTTCAGAGCCTGAGTGGGAGCCAGAGATGCTGAGTGTGTCGTAGTGAGGATCTGCAATGGAGCTGAACAGAACTTAGCACACCACTGGAAGGAAACCTGGATCAGCTGTGGTCACTCTCCCTTTAGTGCTCTCACAGTAGCTGGTCACTTCCACACCATTTTTTCATTCTTCTGGAAGTGGAAGGAAACTTCTCCAAGACCATCCTTTTTCTGTTCATCCATCCCACAGTCTTGACACTTTCCTGGGGTTGGAGAACCATTGGTACAGACCTGGTTGTGGTGAGGACTGGCAGGCACTTAAATCCATTTTTAGCCCAGTATGAAAACTGCCCTGGCTCTTCCTCCTCATTTCCTCAGTTCCTCACAGTCCTGTGAGTCCTTGGCTCCTCATTTTCTATTCATCCGTACAGTTGCAGGTACACAAGTAAATACAGCTTGGAAAGAAAACAAGGAAAACACAACTTGGGGTTGCAAGTGTCTTTTCACGAATTTTTCTCATTATTCAGAGTTTTCTAAGCACTTGTCACAAGTCTGCACACGGTGTTGTGAGATGACAGCCATAGAAGGTAAGGCTGGTTTCGGGGGGTGGGGGTGGAGAGGGGGTAGTTTCTAGGATGGGATTGCAGTGGCTCTGCAAACTCTGTCCCACTGAGTGCAGCAGACAGTTGGATCTTGGAAGAGCAGTGGAGTGACCCTGGACAGGCAGTAAAGATGGAGCTTTGCTTTCTGTGCTGCTCAGTTCTTGTTCATTGGCAGCAGAACAAAAATAGGAGCTGCTTGGACACCCAGACTCCAGAAAAAAACAGTGTCTGTCAAAATTCCCTTATTGGGGGCATATTTATATTTTCCTGGTGGGCAAGCCAGTCTCCAAGTCACCTGAAGTCCCTCCTGCTGGTATCCTGGGGATTAGGGATGGGTGTGGCTCTGCTCTTGGATTAGATCCACGATGGAGCCCTTGGAAAGCTCAATGGAGCTGGAGGAAGAGCCTCTCCCACAGCGAGCCCTGTGCGACGGAGGAGTGATGTTTACCTTAAAACAGTGTTAGCAGCTGTTCAACTTCTGGGTATATTTGTAAAATTGGTCTTTTTATACGCCGTGTGAAATGGACTGGAATAATTTCTTTTGCTGTTGTACCTGTGGAAGTACAAGCCATTTTACAGGAAAAAAAACGTTATAAAACAAATTCAAATATTATCTCAGTATTGTCTCTGACTCTGTTGGTTTGCTTTCCCTGCTGGTTGGTTGGCAGAGCTTGGCTTTGATTTGCAAAAAACCATATGAACAACTTCAAAAATAAACGGTTTCTTTTACTCTTTTATCCCCTTTCTACTCAGCAAACAAAACCCGAAGCCTTTGATTGAGGATTCTTAAACATTGGAGGTAGTGGAGCATATCCAGGTGTGAGTGCCCTGGAATTCCAGTTAATTCCCTTCCCTGATTTTTAAATTGAGCTGTTTGTTTTCAATACCAGCTGCCTTCTTGCAGTGTTAACGTAATTGCTAAATAAAAGCAATTTCCAGGAATAATATGCTTTGTGACTCTTAAAATTAATTTCCATAATGGGAATTCAGTGTTTTGTTTTCCGTCTGTGTATTCTGTATCCCTTTTTTGTAGGCGGCCCCTGTGAGTACAGGAGCTTCATTTTTTAAAAGGAGCTAAAATGAATTGTCAGCCTTTTTTGGGACTTGGCAAAAAAGTGTTGGCGTGAGCACAGGGAAGGGAAATAGGGATATCTGAAGTGTTTTCTAGATGTGGTCACCTGCCAGCTGGCTCTTGTGTTTCCATGGAAGTCAAGAGTGCTAAATCCTTTCCAGGGAAGATGCTTCCAGGCGAGCGGGAAGCTTTGGGATGTTTGTGTGTAACTGTGGCCCCTCCCAACAGAAGAGTAAACCCTTTTTCCTGTGGGATTGCTGTGTGTGTAGGGACCAGCTGCACTCCAGGACACTCCTGATAGTCCTGGATTCTTGGACAGGCTGGGACGAGGAATGGAATCATTGAGTGGGTTGGGTTGGAAGGGATGTTAAATCCCATTTATTCCACCCCCTGCCATGGTCAGGGACACCTTCCACTATCCCAGGCTGCTCCAAGTCCCATCCAGCCTGGCCTCAGACACTTCCAGGGATCCAGGGGCAGCCACAGCTTCTCTGGGCACCCTGTGCCAGGGCCTCACCACCCTCACAGGGAAGAATTCCTTCCCAATATCCCATCTAACCCTGTCCTCTCGCAGTGGGAGCCATTCCCTGTGTGCTGTCCCTCCATCCCTTGTCCCCAGTCCCTCTGCAGCTCTCCTGGAGCCCCTTTAGGCCCTGCAAGGGGCTCTGAGCTCTCCCTGGAGCCTTCTCTTCTCCAGGTGAACACCCCCAGCTCTCCCAGCCTGGCTCCAGAGCAGCAGAGGTGTCCCAGCTCATATCCTAAAGCAACCCTCAGTACCCCTCAGGACTGACCTTCTGGGAGCTTGTCATGCAGATTGTGTGGATTTTGTAGCAATTCTGTCACAAGTTTGGCTTTTAATTGAAACCTTCAGCCTTCAGCCTATTCTCCGTTCATTTTATGCAAGGCAACAGGACCACACATCATCCTAATGATCCCATTCCCCTGCTTCTTTTCCCCCCATCCCTCCAGCTGCCTGATTAGAGATTCTGTGGTCTTTTTTTCAGTCCCCTCTGAAGGGAGCATTGATTCCTGTCTGTGTTACCTGGCTGTAAAATTTCACTACTTACTCACTGCAGCTTGTGCTGCTGGGAAATCACCTTTGTGAGAGGTTTCCAGGGCGCCTGTGACTCCTGCTTTCCTTTGCCTTTCAAGGCATGGCTGCATGGATGCATATCTTTAGGAGGAACTTAAGAAATCTCTTTCATGTAAAGCTAAGGCAGACAGAAGTTTGACAGAGGAGTCTGAGCCTGAGAGTTCTTTTCTTTTCCACTCGCTGAAAACTCCTGTCTGAAGACAGGCTTGAGATGAGAAAAGACTTCACAGCAGAAAGGAATTCAGTAGAACCCCAATTACATCAGGGCTTAAAATCATAGGTGTGCCTGTTAATAATTAAATAATCATATGTGTAAAGAAATACTCTTTGGGGAGTATTGGCCTTAAATGCTGTATTTTTAAGGGAGACTGCAAGGCCTGGCCTTTGAACTGAGCCAAAATCTGCTAATTCTGGTAGGAATTGTTCTCTGCAAGGACAGAAGGGGACCAGAGAGGGACCCAGGGATCAGAAATGGGATGTGCTGCTGCCCATGCAGGTGGGATTCTCAAGGATGGGCTCTTGGTGTCCCTTCCAGGCTGCTGGGATCCAGCTGTGGCTCTGCACAGCCAGCTGTGTGAGCAGGGACAGGAGTCACGGCCTGGCCTCAGCCCCAGGGGGGACAGGATTTGGGCCAAGGTGCCTGTTGAGCAAAGGCCACAAATCCAGCTCAGCTGGGCAGGGAGAGCAGGGAGCAGCATCTGGCACATCTCAGGGCTGTGGAGCATCCCCTCCCCTCTTTGTTTCTCCCTAATTAAATGGAAGTGAGGAGCCAGGGAAGGGGTGGAGGAAGGGAGAATGGGCCAGAGTAATTCCCCTGATGAGAGGGTCCAGATGAGGATTAAGCTGAGCTTTGTCCAAACTCTGTCTGTGCAAAGGGAGTCTGTTCTGGCTGCAGATGTGGTTTAGCAAACCTTACCTGTGAGTGGGCCTGGAGGAATCATGGAATGGTTTGGGTTGGAAGTGACCTCAAGGATGATCTCATTCCACCCCCTGCCATGGGCAGGGACACCTTCCCCTACCCCAGGTTGCTCCAAGCCCTCTCCAGCCTGGCCTGGAACCTTTCTAGGGTTGGGGCTGCCACAGCTTCCCTGGGCAACCTGTGCCAGGGCCTCCCCACCCTCACAGCCAGGAATTCCTTCCCAATATCCCAGCTATCCCTGCCCTCTGGCCGTGGGAAGCCATTCCCCCTTGTCCCGTCTCTCCATCCTTTATCCAAAGTCCCTCTCCAGCTCTCAGTGTCAGAAAGGCACCAAGAGGTGCTGCCACAGCCACCCCATGTCATGGGAGCTGCTTGGGCACCTAAAGCCAAAAAATTTCACATTTCCCAGAGGAAGGCACGCGCTAACAGGAGGGCAGGTTTGACTTGTGGCTTTTCCCTGCTCAACCCTTGGGTTGGCTGTTTCTCATTTCCTCTTTCCTATGCAGAGAATAGGAACTGCAGGGCTACCTGGCCCTGCCTGAAGCTATTTGACATTTTTCTTTAAAAAATCTGGCTTTTGGCTAAATGGTTTTATCCCCTCCTTGCAAGCAGATAATAGACGTGTCCCTTTTTTCAGGGGGAATGTTCTCTGCAGAATCCAGTGTCTTCCTTCAGGTGTCTGTTCTTCCTTCACCCGCTGGGTGCTCCCAGGAGTGTTGTCCCTTCAGCAGGATCTGTTTTCTCCTTTCCCATCCTTCCCATCAGGATACACCGCCCCAGCCCTGGAGTCCTCTGGCTGGGCCCTCGGTATCAAGATCCTCCTGCCTTCTCCTTGGCTGGGGAGAGCTGTGCTGGCAGGGAGAGCCGGCCCCTCCTCGGGAGCAGAGCCAGGAGGGTCACTCTGAGCCAGGTCAGGAGCGTTTGGGGATTTGAGTGCCTGTAACCGAGTGTGTCTAGACAGCCAGGAGCCTCCAGTGCAGGGAACAGCGAGTTTTCCAGGCAGTTCCTGGAGTACCTGGGGAAATCTTTCCTCCCCAGCACACGTGTGGGACAGATGTTGGTGCTCACCGTGGCGATCTGCAGGATCCCGAGCTCATGGGCGGTGAGTGGTGACAGCGAACTCCTCTCCTTCCCACTGTGACATTCCTCAGGCAAGGACGTTCCCGTGCCCAGTGAGTGCAGAAAGGACTTGGACACGTGTGGAGCAGCAAGAACCTGAACCTGAGAGACTCCAGGTTTGATCTGCCTGTGCAGAATCCAGCTCAGGTCCATTGTGTCCCACCTAAGGACTCATTGCAAGCCCGAGATTTCCAGCATATGGAAGCACACAAATGTCCAAACCTCTTTTTTCTTCACTTGGATAGGATTTTCAGGCAGAGGAAGAGGAGGTTCCCATTTACATTTAAATAATTCAAAGCCCCCAGTCAAGGGGCAGGGTCTACAGCATCAGTGTCAGGGCGTTGGATTCCAAGGAGCAACTTGTTGTTGTCTTCATCCTAAAAACGATCCCATCCAGCTCCCAGGGAAGGTAATTTTTACTGGTCTTTGCTCGAAAATGCAAAGCTCCACTGCTGCAGATTGCTTTAAATAGAAAAACTTCTATCTGGATAAAGTTTTCCCAACTCAGGAAACTTCCACCAGGTTGGTGTGAGTAAATTCCACGGTGAGCATCATCCCTCCTCCATCAGGTTCCAAACACAAGTGTTGGGAGCGGTTTGTTCTGCAGCAACTCACGGCACTTTTTACCTTTATCTCAAAGAACAAAATCAATTAAAATACCGAAAACATCCTTAAGGTGACAGTTAGAGAAAAATTCAGGGGTTCAATGACTCCCCAGTGGTTCTGGTTACTGGAGACATCACAAGTGCCAACAAACACTCCAGAAATTCCCTCGAAAGCCCAAAGTCTTTTCAAGTGACTCAGGGTGCCAGACTGGCTGGGAGCAGAATCCAGACATTGCAGATATGGAGGATTTGGCATATTTTGTATTCAAGGTCTGCAATTAAGAAACAGGAGCCTGGGCAGGGAGAGAGCCCCGGCACCAGCTCAGCCCCCTGAGCCCGTGTCCTGCTGCAGGGGGGGATGGAGCTGCTGCCCTTCACTGCTGTGGGCCTGCCTTTCTTTAAATGAATCTGTTGGAAACTGGAGCTTTGGCGGTTCTGTGAAACTCAGCTGTGTTTAGCCTGGGGGGAAAAAGCACCATCAATGTCTCTGTGAGCAAGGATCAGAGCAGCCAGGTCCTGCCCTTCTGAGCTGGTGACACGCTCACGCTGATGGATTTCCCCAGAAGAGCCCAAACACCTTGGGCTGGAAACAAATAAATCCACAGTGGGGGAGCAAAGCATCTGATGCTGATGATCTGAACCTGCAGCCCAGGGGTCACGTTGGAGCCCTGCCCTGAGCACAGGTTTCCTTTGGGACCCTGACCCGCAGAGCATCCGGCAGCACTAAATAACAGCTCCCAGCCCTGGGGCTGCTTTAAACTCTTCTTTCAGCAGGGATGGGATGAGGGCTGAGCTCTGACATCCTCACTGCTTGTGAAGCTGTGCCAGGGGCAGCTCGTGTCTCCCAGAAGTCGAGGTGTCAGTGTGGGGTTTTTTTTCCCACTGGAATCAGCAGTTTCTGCTGTGATTTTGTTCCTGTCGGCAGAGAATCACTGCAGGATTATGCACAGGTTTGAGTTACCTCCTGCTTCTCACTCCTGAGGAGTGTGTTGCTAGTGTGTCTCATTAACTACCCTGGGTAAATGAGTGCGTTAATTAGTGCTGGCAGGTGAAGGAAAGTGAGGGATCAGAAGTTCATAGAACAGTTTGGGTTGGAAGGGATGTTAAAGCTCATCTCATTCCAACCCCCTGCCATGGGCAGGGACACCTTCCACTATCCCAGGGTGCTCCAAGCCTGGCCTTGGACACTTCCAGGGATCCAGGGGCAGCCACAGCTGCTCTGGGCTGTGCCTGTGTCTCCCCATGAACACAGCCAAGCCACTGTCAATCTTCTTTCCCTTAAGCAGGATGGGATCCTCCTGGTCCTTTCCACATGGCTTTTTCTCTGCCCTTAAGACCCTTTTGGAGATTTTCCTGTGCCTTTTCAGGTTCCCTTACTGGATGTGGGTGTGTGGCTTTCCTGCTGAGCTCCTCAGTGGGACACTCTGGTGTAAGGCCACATCCCACCCTTGCAACCCCCCCTGTTCCCACACGACAGCTGGGAGGTGATGGGAGTTGCTGGTTTTGCTGAGCTGAGCTGAACCTGGTGGGATTGAGGCTCCCCTGGCTGCAGCCCCCCACCTAATGGGGCTGGAATCCTCCCCAGAGGCCAAATTCCCCCTCCTGCCATCAGCCCTGTTCCCTCACGGAATGGCTGAGGTTGGAAAACACCTCTAAGATCATCAAGTCTTAACAATTTTTGCAGCCCTGCTTTCCAATGTCAGGGCTTTTCAATCCAAAACCCTCCTGGAATTCCTCTCTGGAGTTCCCTGCTGTTGGTAAAGCCAAGCATTAGCTCATGAGGAAGGGGAACACTCGTGTTTGGTGGTTATTCCCACACCAAGGAACTGGTTCCCAGTGGAACCTTTTGCATTTCCTTATCATTTGGGCTGAATCCTGGAAAAATACCTGTTGTTTTCCACCTGGGAAGCACATCTGGTAGGAAGCAGCCTGGGTCATTCCTTTTGCCTTACCTGATCCTGGATCCACACTAAACCATCTTTCTTATTTTCCAGAACTTCCCTGCTATCCACAATTAATTGGACATCATTAACAGCACTGCATTGGCTCTGGGAGATTTCTCTCTCTGCACCCTACATTTGCTCCTCTCCTCTCCTCTCCTCTCCTCTCCTC